>VZTE01002640.1:519564-627313 GCA_013397775.1 Eulacestoma nigropectus | reverse complement strand
GCGCCGCGGCGGCCGGCGCAGGGAACGGGCTCGCAGGAAAGGCCACGGGTTCCTCTCCCCCTCAGGGGAGGGAGCGTGTGTGGGGAGAGCCGGGCTGGGCCGTGCCCGCAGCCGCGGCTCCGCGGGTCCCGGGTCCATCGGGAGCGGGGCGAGCCCTTCCTTCGCCTGTGTCCTGGGGAGAGGCTCCCGGTCCTCCTCGAGCGGGAGCCGCGGNGCGGTCCTCCTGGAGCGGGAGCCGCGTGGGTCCTCAAAAAGACTTCCCTGAGTGAATTTTGAAATGTGGCTAGTTACAGAGATACATGGGTTGGTAGCGAGCTTGTAATCGAAATCAGCTTGAATCCCATGAAAATAGAAACCTTTAATTTCATTTAACCTACTTCAAGGCTTTAGCAACTGAAACTTTTTTTTATATTTTAATAACTCCTTCGGTAATAATTAAGAAGTGGAGCACGTAAGAGCTTTACTATCGGTGACATCCATCTGTACTGCAGCGGGCTGAAATTTCTTGATCCCCAACTTCCATTGTGTAACGTGCCTGTGCTTCTTAACTGAGATACCATTATTTCAGCCATTTGGAAATTGTGTTCTAGGTATATGGTATATTTCTAGGATCTTCACCCTTCAGCTTCTCTACCCTGTTTTTGCACCTTCCACTCACATTTAGTTGCCTTAAAATTCAGCCATTTCCCCATCGAAAACCTCCTTTAGATTGATGGGAAAGATTAACTTTACAGGTTATGTTTTTATTTTTTTTTTTAACCCCTGTCTGTTGCAGAGCTATAAAGTAATCACTGGTACAGATCTCTAACTTTCTACTGCAAGTACTTAGTCTTTATTGCTGGACTGTAGGTATGCTGAAGCTTTACTAGACAGAATTTTAACAATAAATCACATTGAGGGGGTTGTTCTAAATTAAGTGGGGCTGTAGGTTTTGGATATTCCTTCTTACAGTTACAAATAACCCCAGCCTGTCCACATCTTAGTCATCTACAGCAGCTGATACTTGTCGATAAAATGTAACACAGAAGCAAAGCTGTAACCATCTATACAACCTCTTAGCTCCTGAAAGGCCAAACTGAATCTCCTGACTGCTACAAAGCGAAGGGTTCTCTGTCATCATCCTGTTTCTGAGTTCTAGCTCTTGGAGGAACTCGCAGTTCCTCACAAGCGTTGTTGCTTCCGGTGCTTGGAAGGGATGTGCAACAAACCGAAATGGTTATTCAGCCATTTAGAAGGGTTAAGTGAGTGCCTGAGAAGGTCCTGGATTTTGTTGAAGACATAGCTGAATTGTTGCAGTGACTGCAGGCTTGGTTGGCTTCTCCAGCCAGAAATTGTGTGTGTGTTTGTTTTTTCTGTCACAAAATATGCAGTGTTTGAGGATGTTCAGTGTAGTTTGCCTGTTACTCGTCTGCAGGAAGCAGAGCTGCTGAGTGGCAAGCTAAAAATTCTGAAAAAGAGCCAATCTCACCAAAAATAGTGCTTGGTTAGTTTGGTATGTTGTGTGGAGGACTTGCATTATGTGAACATTGGGTGTCTGGGCATGCTTAGTACCGTCATGCACATCCACGGTGTTTCTCCCTGTTGCTAATTCCAAGCCTTGCAGTAATAAGTCTTCCAGCCCTGCTTTGTTTAGCCTCAACATTTGGAAAGTTTGGAAGCTGCAAACTGTAGTAACAAATCTTGTCTATCTGAATAAACTAGATATTCCTTTTTTTGTTTTTTTTTTGTTTTTTTGTTTTTTTGTTTTCTAAGTGTCTCCAACACAAGATTTGTAGTGAGTACTGTTCTTCTGTTGAGCTTTCTCCAACCTTTCTCCTGCAGTGGTGACCCCAGGGATGTACCCCGTTGCCTTCTCCCCTTGGGTGTGGTTTCAAAGGCCGTGCTTTTAGCAGGTGTTGCTAAGCTGCCCTTGGTATTGGTAGCTGCGTGTGCACACTACATGACACCTTTCCATGTCACTGTTCAGCGTGTTGTTTGTAAATTTGTAGAGCTCCTTGTGCAATAGGCGTAACTGATAGAGCCGAAGAAGGCATCCATTAGCATAAATAGGATTTAAGATTGGAGCTCTTGGTGTCTACACGATCAGTATCGGCTGTTCTGCCGAGTAGATAGCTCTGTCTCCTAAGCAGGAGGAGGAGGAGGGAGGCTTCAAGCATCCTGTTTGGAAGACAGGTAGGCAATCTCTTGGTACAACTTGCTTTAAGTGTGTGTTTAAGTCACTTTTAAAGATAAGAAAATTGTGGAAATGGGCTTTTATTTTTTTGGTGGTAGTTTGTTCTACATGTATTGGAAGAAAGGAAAGGTTTGTGATTTTTTTTTGTAGTGTGTTTTTTTTCTTTAGAAGGTGATTAGGTTTCAAATAGAACTTGGTAGAGCAGTTGTCAGATAAATGGGTAATTGTTAGGTTTCAAAAGAATTATTGTGAATTTCTGCAGGAGCATAATAGAAGAGAATACCATTTTTAAATGTAAAAGATGTGGGAAAGTATGGAAGGAGTCTGGAAGCGTTGATTCCTAGGACTTCAAATTCATTGTGTAATGTCTATTGTAAAGTGTGATTCCAGCCTTCTCTATAATTAAAACATGAGAAGAATGAGAGCTGGGTTTTTTGTTCTTGATTAAATATTCCAAGTGTAATTGCTTTGTGAATAGTAAGTTTGAACAGAACGTAATTGCAGGTGCAGTTTTTGAGTAATTATCTTTGTCTTGTCTGATCAATATGAAGAAGGTAAATCTGGGTTTTAATTGCCAAGATTTGTCTCTTATCACTGAAACTTGACAAACTGATGAGCACTTGAATGTTGTTTGTTCCCCCACCCTCTTCTATTTACTTGATTTTTGGCTTTCCCCTCCGGACAGTATCACAGTAGCAACTGGAGCAATAAACCTGCTGCTGCTAAAGCTTTTCCTACTGATAACCAGGGCTGGATATCAGCATGCTCGTGTGAAGGCTGAAGTGCTGCCTTTGGCCTGTTTTCCTAAGGCAGTGAATAACAACTGAGTGATGGAGAGTCAGCTGCGAGTGCTGCTCTGCTCATTATGTTGTAGGTACGTCCTGCAGACAGGTCCTGTTCTCCTTTCAGGGGTAACTCAGGAGTAATGATTTATGCAAAGTAAGGGCCATGGTTTATGCAACTACCCTGATAAACAGCGAGGCTTTATCTTGTAATCCTTTCATAACCAAAAGTGCAAGTGAGATTTCTAATGCAGATTTCTAATTAAATTAGATAAAATGATCTGGAACTCAGCTTCCGTTCAGCAAATCTTGGATCTGCCTGCCTCTTGATTTCCTAGAACTTGTTTAAAATCTCCCTGCGTGTGTGTTAAATACGTTTTCACGTGAACTGGAGATGGAGTATAGTAAATGTTCTTATGTGGGATATGCTTTCCTGGAATAGCTCAATTTCTGATCTGATCTGATCTGATCTGGGCCTTCTGTGCAGTTTGGAGAAATGAGTTCAACTATACCAAAAGAGACTTTTTTCCTTCTATGTGCATTTGATGACTAAGCTCAAACAGTAAACAATTTAGAAAAACACCAATTTATAACCTAATTATAAAGGGATAGTAAAACCCCTTTTACTTTGTTTTAATTCATTTTTGGAGGAGGGTCTGACTGTAAAAGAAACATAGTTACAGCACAGCAAGGGACTTCCATAGTATGTACTTTGTGAACTGATTACTTACTAAGAAGTAATTACAAAGTCATCTGGTACAGAATCCCTCTGAGTAGAAGCACAAGTAAGTGGAAATTTGTAGTAAAATCAGAATTTTGGCTGAAGGAAGGTGTGTGAACACATGCTTAAGAAATACCTGTGTAGCTACATGCACTGAATACCTCTGATGACAGTTCTGCTGAGTTCAGAGTTCTGCTGAGATCAACTCAACAGTGATCCACATTGAAATCAGGTTCTGCTCCATAAGACTAAAGGATTAAAAGAGGTTAAATACTCCGTGGTTGTGAGCACAGCCCTCACTTCAGAGTATCTTCACAAGAGTGTCTTCAGTGAAGTAGTTGGTGAGTTGGGCTGAATTCTGCTTATAAATTATTGGGTGGCCATGGGTTAGTTGGTCCCAATTCACCATCTTCCCAAAGCAATTGAATGAATACTGTACTTGGGTTTTGTCATTGTCATCTAAAAGAAAGCGACAGAAGTACTTCTCTGTCTGGTATCAATCTGGATTTTGATATTAATGTGCTGTAGTGCTGTTAAACAGATCATATGCAGTATTAGCTAAGTCTCACCTAAGTCAGTTTAATAATGCTCCTTACCTTGAATGCATGTGCTGCCAGAGGTAGTAATATATCCAGGAGGAATGTAGCTTGAGGAGCACGCACTCTAGGACAAGCTTTCAGTATCTAGCATACTTCAGTGGTTAAGAATAGTGAGGAGAATTGGTTTTGAAGAGCAAGTCTACTTTATTTTTGTATGTAGGGCTATACACTCAGCTATGTAAACTTTGACCTAGCTATATTGGTTACTCTGTGTGGTATTGTGTTTCATTAGATAAATGATTTAAAGTGGACAAATCTCTTCACTGGTAGGAGGGAAGTCTATAGTCTTCAATCCCGAAGATGTTCAACTAGTTTGAAATGCCTTGTTATTTTTCAGAAATTCTCTTAATATTTCAAGTGTCAGCCACAAGTTTGTCATATTCTACACAGAGTTTTGTGTCATCTGGTGTTTATACTGCAGCTGTGGCTTGGGTCTGGCATTTCGGATTGATTTAGTTTTGTTGTATTTCACACGTAGAGAACACAGTATTACCCTGAATCCATCCCTCTTATTGTGTGGAAAGTGTGTAGTGAGACACTTGAGGTCTGGCATATTACCAGGGCCAAGCCAAAGACTGGCTATCTCATGTTGAATTAGTGGGCCCATTTTGATAGTTCTCCAAAACTTAGTTGTTCTAATCGGCTTCCAAGCCTGGCAATGTGTTTTCCAGCTCCTGGAGGTGTGTTATGTTTTCTTGGTCCCTGGCTTACAGCTGGTAAAGAAAATGACCTTGCAGAGAGTAGATAAGAATGCTGGTGAAATCTAAAACATGGATAAGCCTGTCTTTCTGCTAGTTGAGGGAAGAATCCCAAGTCTTCCACGTGATTGTGAAGTTTGGAATAGGTATGCTTTAAGGTTAACTTGCACCCAAAGCAGTTTGCAGTCCCTACTCATCTTTTAAAGCCGTATCTTTCGCAGATAAGGTTTCCCAATGGATGTAACCTTGGACCACAAAAACAAGCACACTGTATCCTTTGGAGATATGCTGGCTAGGTATTGGCCACATAGGGTAGGGCATTGGCCCTTGTGGTGCTTGAAAATGTGGGCATTCTGCTGATAGCATTCATTGATTTACTTTTGTGGAAACAAGGCACAGATGAAATGAGACACGATGATATGATATGACATGACCCAGACTTGTCTTTCTGGCAGTAACCTCGTTTAGATGAGTTAAATATTACTTCCTTTGTTGCCTGAGTCTCTCCAATCTCTCCAGTTCCCAGAGATTTTTTTTGTTTTGGCTTGCTGTGGTGTCCTTGCAATGTGGCAATTGGAGCTCTATATGAGGGACTTCTGTAATGATTTTTGTCTGGTGTGGATACAGTGGAGAGTGTGTGTGGTGTTTAAGAATACTCAGTGCACTCAGATTTGATGTCTGGATGAATTTCATCTTCTGGTGTACATAATGTACGTAAACAAAATGCTCCTATCACCTTACTTTTTCTGCTTTTTACTCCTGCTAGTGCTGGATTCAAGCTGTCAGAGGAAAGGGGAAAATTAGTTTGTTGGGCTGTGTTTTTGCAGAACTTTGTGGCTTGTTGCTGACATTTGAGAGGTTGGGAAATGCACATTTTCTATTTCCTGTGAGCGATAATCTTGATAGGATTGAATTTGGAGGGAGCATGCTGTTGACCTAATGTTTGTCAGTGATAAACTAGAAGACAGACCATTTAATCTCTAACAAGGACACACATGCACACTCTCTAGTTGCTGGATTTAGCATTTAAACGTTCAGTGGAACTGCAGCAGGCTTTCCTGGCGCTTGGAAAGCACATCTTTAAGCATCTTGATCTGTGTTTGGACAAATCTGGGAACTGATCATTTTCCTGTTAAAAACAGAATTGTCCTTGTTTTGAGAGTCAGAGCCCTCTGAAGCTGTGAGTTAAATATTGCTGCAGTAGCTCTGGAGGCAAACAGAGCTGCTGTTGTTTGCTCCATAATAGCACTTGCTCAGCCTTGGACACGAGAATTTTTTACAAGATGGGGGATGTTGGCCAGGATCCTGGAGTGTTGGTTTGGTGGTAGTTTTTATTTTTTTTTCCTGAAGTGCTTATGAACTCTTGATTTATCAGAGGACAACACTCTTCACATAAGCATATCTACAAAGTGTCACTGTGGGCTTAGCCCTGAACCTGTGAATTCAGAAGGATCCCAGCAGCAGTTGCTCTGTAGCAGCTCCACGTAAGATACCTCTAACAAAGGCTGTTTTTACCTATGGGTAATGTGGGAATTTTGATAATTTCTGTTCTAGAGCAAGAGTTCTTTACAGAACTCTTATTAAGCCTTTCAACTCTCAGATTTCTTTATTCTAGACTGTTATTGCTTATTAGCTCAAAAAGTGTCGATGATACAGGGATTTAGATATTCCACAGCGTGCATTAGACAATTTTGTGTTTGGTAGGTGTTATCTGTGTGTGTTTGAAGAGTTAGCTGTGAACAAATCATTGGATAACTGGTGACAGTATGTATTGCTGGTTAACACCTATTGTAAACATACAAGATGTACTTTAATACAGATAGGTAGAATGATTGCTGACACTTAACCATAAAATGTTAAATTTGGTTTTGTTGTGTTGTCTTGCAAGGTAGATATTTTTTTTGCACCTGTACCAGCTTGTTATGTGTTAGAGGCCAAACTAAATCTCTAATAGGAACTACATGTATTTCTTGACAGTTTTATTTAAAAACAGAATTATAAAATAGTTCTTCCAACCCTAACAATTCTGTGATTCTTCAGTAATTTGCTGCCATGAAGAACTTTAAAAAGTAGTATATTGTATTACTGTGAGCTAAGACCCTTCCGAGTTTGAAATGAGGAGTTGCCAGCAGTGCTGTGCTAACTGGCATGTGGAGATGCATTCTCGGAGAAGGCAGGGAAAGGTAGGTGGAGAATGGGAACATTCTTTCCTTTCCCTGTGGCTGAGATAACCTTTCTTTCTAACAGAACATAGCATAAGCTGCTGGTTTCAGACTTTTATCATTCACACCTAGATTCCATACATGGTTTCTACCCTTTAAATCCAATTTGGTGCTTCTAGGCAGCTCCCTCACAGTCCCAGTGTTTACTTCTGTAACGTTGACAGCAATGTGTACTTCTTGAAAAGGTCACCAATTATGTTTTCTGGCTGGAATCTTCTAGAGTAATGGAAGTAGAAGACAAACTCAGTGTGGAAAGTTGCTATGAATAAGGTCTACCATAGTCTAGTCATTGGAGAACAGGGTAAAGGGAAATGGGATTGAGAGTTTCTTAAAGGAAACATTTCTCAATCCTTAAAAGAAAAAAAGATAAAATATTAGCCGGCAAACATATAAGTGTTGCTGCCTCCCAAGTGGGAATGTGAGTATTTATGGGTGTTCCTGGTTTTTTAATTGAACCCATTTCATCATTATGCTTCATCATGTCTCTGGATGTTGATGTTTTGTAGGTCTGGTATTCTGATATCCCCCTTATGCAAAGGAATATGATCAGAAACAAGTGAGGCAGGAAACTTTGATCCATTCTGTTCCAGTTTTCTTTACATCACATGAGCCTAAATATTGTCAGATTTTGCAGTTACTTAAAAAGCTGGACTAGAGCAACACAGATATTTCCACTGGCAGCATAACTTTTCCTTGCTTTAGATTTCAGAAACAGATGTTGGACCATAGCCATGTACTGGGTGTTGTCCACGGTTCCTGTGTGGACGTAGCCAAAGACTCTGCCCATGTGGGCAAGTTTGCAGGCTGAGGTTGTGGCATTGTGTCAGAAGCAGGATTAAGCCTTTCTTTGGGGAAGGACAGGTGAATGGATAGTATTAGATACGCTCATAGACTCTCAAGGTGTAAAAAATAGTAATTATGGCTAGTTAGGCAAATTAGTAAGAAGGTTATGTAGGAACCATGACAGAACTGAATCTTAGTGACAATATTGCTGCAGTAATGATTGCATGAGTTTTTGCTTCCCTCTTGAGGGAACTGAAGTCTTATCCTGTATGTGGGAGTAATCATGCAGATCTTTAGGAGAAAACAGAGTCGAATGGTGTATGCAAAGACCAGGAAAACAGAAGTTATGGGGAAGACATGCCTGAAGAGCATTAGTTGTGACTTTGAGCCATGGTAAAGACAACAGGCCTGTATCTTAATTGAACAGGGAAAAATGACTCATAAGCATGCTGTGTCTTGCTCTCCATGCTTTATGGCAGGAGGTGTGCTTTCAGGTTTGCTTTAGAGTTTCTTAACAGTGTGGTAAAAGTGGTTTAATGTAAATAGCTTTTTCCCTTCACCTTCAAAGAAACAATTCTGGATGATGTACTATGGCCAGTGGAAATAGTAGTGCTTGTCCTGCTCTAAACTTGCTACTGTATCCCATTATCAGTTGCTGGATGCTTCACTTCTCAAAGAAGGGAGTCAAAATAAGGATTTGGAGTATCTGACATAGGACTTGGTACCCAGACTTGTGAAACGGGGACTTATGCAGGTAGTAACTCATTTCTAGCAAGTAATCATTTGAAACTTGTTCAGACACTGTTGAGATATGAGCACATGAAAAACAGAGCACAGTTGTTTTGATATGGTGGATACCTGATAAATAGGTGTTCCAAAAATATTTACTTACTTTTCAGGCAAAAAGAACAAATTAGCCTGTAGCTGTTCACTCCTAACATACATTCAGTGTATTCCCTGGTAAGTCCCTGCTTGCAGTATCTTGCCATCTTGAAAGAACTGAGTGTATTTAGAAGTTGCACCTTTATTCTTTCCAGGCAGGTGAAGAAAGGTTCTCACTGTTAAGGTATTCAGTGTTGTAATCCTTGTTTGCCTAAGAAATGTTCCATCTGTGTTTAAAGATACTCAGTTTTGTTGGTATTTTTAGTATCATGGTTTTATGGAATCTATCCCTGAGATGAGCCTGGTTGGTCAGGGCATGATGCTGATAACACCAAGGTTGTGGGGTCAATCCTCTTATGGGCCATTCACTTGAGAGCTGGGTGATCCTTGTGAGTCCCTTTCAACTCAGAACATTCTATGACTCTCAGTGATCCCTTTTGGGAGTGTTTTGGTTGTAACAGTTCGCGTGGAACTGCTGTAGAGGACTATAATTGGACATTCACTACATCAGCTTAGGATTTTTATAAGTCTAATCAGAATGATTGGTAAAACATGGTGGGAGTGTATCCATAATGCTACATTCTTATATAGTGAAAGTAAGCTGGTTAAGAGTTACAGTAAAGATGTTAATATACCTGACTTAGAAGAAGGGCAGCTCTGGATGGTGCACTGTGATTGAGTCCTAGAGATCCTAAAGGTCGTGTTCTCACATTATTGTGAGACATACCAGTGTATTTGTCCTTATAAAGTGTTTCAGTTTCTGTTAGCAAGAATGACATCATTTCCAAGTGGTTGATTAAGGGAGGGGAAAGAATAATGGTTCTTATAGTTAACTTACTAACTGAAGCAAAACCTAAAATACTTTTGAGCTTTGTGCTGAATTTGAGTAATAATCCCTTACCCTTCATTTTGTTAGGAGATGTATTTGTGGCTAACTCAAATCTTAGTTTGTTGAGAATTCTAATGACTTTGTTGTTTGGGTTTTTTTTCTCCCCAATGACATCAGTGGATGAAGAGGTTCAAAAACTCTTGCCTGTGGATCTGTATGGGTTTTCTGTAATCAATATAAAACCATCAGATCCCATACCAAGCACCTAACTCAACCTTCTCTCTGGCCTAGTATAATTGGTAGGAAGGCTCAGCTTAACAATGACAGGGGCCTCTGCTGGCACAGTCAAAATTCCAGGGCCAGTAATTGGAATGCTTGACTGCCTGTCTTCTGTCAATGGATTTGAAGAATCCACTTGTGATTACATTTTAATGGTATGACCTCTAGTTTACATGGGACAGCCCCTTGGATTGGTAAAGAACAAGGCACACACACGTAAAAATAGACTAAAGTTGGGCTGTTTTCCTGGCTGAGTGGGTGTATCAGTCCTGTTCACAGGGGCAGTTTACAAGATGTGGAATGACTATAGTGACCCTGTGGGAGTCTTTTGGATTGTTGTGAAAAAAGCCTTATTCAAGTACTGGTCATAGGTAAAAAAATCTGTTACGCATTTCTTTCAGGTATGAGACATAAACAGCACATATATAGCTATTCAATTTTCTGCAAATCTGAACTCCTGCAAACTCTTTAACATATTTTTTGCTTTTAACTTTTGTAAAGGTCACAATGGTTTCCATTCCTGAATACTATGAAGGCAAAAACATCCTCCTGACAGGAGCTACAGGCTTCATGGGAAAAGTGCTTTTGGAAAAGCTGCTCAGGTCCTGTCCTAAAGTGAAAGCAGTGTATGTACTGGTAAGAAACAAAGCAAAGCAGACACCTGAAGAACGTATAGAAGAAATTACCAGCTGTAAGGTATGTGTCATATGCTCACAAAGTTCATATTTGTCCTTCATTATAATGTTCCCATTTCGAGAACAGCTTCAGTTTGTCTAAAGCAAAATGTTATTGTTAAATGCTTTTTTTTGTTCTAACAGAAATACAAAATATAAGACCTGGCAGTGCTTCTATAGCTGCTTCAAGTTTTTAGTCTCTAGCAAAGCCAATAGTTGAAAATTATCCTGTGTTTAATTCAGGAAGAGGATGTTCAGCTGTAATGCAGAAATGAGAAGTAAAAACCTATGTTAGAGCTTGTTAAGAGAATGTAAAATCAAGTCCAAGAGGTAGTGGACTGGGAGTTGTAAGATGGATTGAGACTCTTTTTAAGATCTCAGGCAAGTCACTTCTTATCCTTGTGCCTTCTCTTTTTTTTGGAATGTGCTATTGGATCTACCACTAAATAAGAATGTGTCATCTCAACAGGAACTTACAAATGTAAAGTGGAACAGGAATGTCTGGCTTAGTAGATTGTTACAGATTTCTGTTGGTCAACCTATGACAACTAGAAAGGCACTGAAAGTCTGTGCTGTGGAATTACCAAAGTGGCTATCTAAATGATTTTCTGTGCATGCTGGGTCAAATACTTTGCTCCTGAAAAGACTCATTACCTTAATATTGTGATGAGCTAGGCTGGACATTCTTACTAAGTGTAGAATGATCCATCTCTGTTCCCCATCTTTCTCCCAGAGAGTATCCTGTTCATGATGGGAAGGATGAACAGGATGACGAGAGATTTGTAGCATGAACTTTGCTAAAGCAGAGCCTGTTTATTTCTATCTAGGCCTTTCTCTTATGAAACACAAGTGTCAGCAGTTTAATTTTGTCGTTGAGATGCAATGTAATCTGTATGAAGTGTGTTCTTAGAAGGTGCTGAAGGGGAATCAATGAGGAACTATGAATGCACTTAAGCTAGGAGGGGTAAGTTGTTTCAAGTAAGGAATGGATTTCTACAACTCTGACTAGCTGGGATTACAGCAGGTATGAGGATGGCTGTGTCCCCAGTTAATTATTTTCTGTAACCAGTCAAAACTGTAGCTCATTGCTCAAAAGCATCTTCCTGCAGTCCTGTGCAATGTCACATAACACAACAGAACGAGTTACAGTGGGGTTCTATCTTAAAATTCAGTTGCACGTTCTCGCTACATTAAACCCTCAGTTTGTCACTGCCCTGAAACAAGGAAAAGAGCTACAGACTAAGCTCTGAGATGAAAAAAGAAAAATTCCTCAATCCACTTTTTGTATACACTATTACCCAAAGAAAAGCGTGGAGTATTTGGGCAGAGAGAGAAGTAGCACTAGTGTGGACTGAAACTTCAGTAAGCTGTAAGGCTCAGTGTGGCTTTTAGGAAACCTGTTGTATAACGGTTTTAAATTTGACTCAAAGTCTGCTTGTAGTCTATGCCAGCTCCTGTTGAGATAAAATCTGATGGTGAGCACTTATTGCTGGAGCAGGTTCGCAGCAGAAGTCCTGGTGAGCAGAGTTACTGCTTGAGGCGGGAACATACAGGGATGGAGTTGCTCATCTGTACGGAGATGTAGAATAGGGCCAGGTGTTTGTTCTGTCTTCATCTTTCAATCTTAGACAAGATTGAAAGTCCGTTGTTTAAGTGGCTTTAATGTTATCAAGATTCTTCCAAAAGTCTGTGAAAATTTTAATAAGATCTATTGTCTTAAGCTGTCCAGTTGCAAGGGCACTGCCAGTAGTTCTTCACGATTTGGATGGACTCATTAAGTGTTCTACAGATACCTGAGTGTTCTGTTTCTTGAAGAGTTTGAAATCTAAATGGGTGAATGTGGTAATAAATAAAATAAATGTGAAATGAACTGAGCTACAAATAGCAAAAAAAAAGTTGAGGTTTCTACTTCCTTTGGACTTGAGATATCTGATTCCTCTGTTAATTTGCCATATGTTCTGCATGCACTCTGGGTATTTCTTCTCCTTAGTACTGATGTCAGTGCTAGTGAGGGGTGTGTAGGAATAGTGTATGACTGTGTATGTGAAAAGGGATAGAACAGATGTGATGGACATAGGAAAAATAAAAACTGGCTCTTTAAGAGCTCATCCATGGTACTGCTTTTCTGTTATAATGCAATATCATACATGAATATGGTTAACAGGCAGTTGCTTCAGTTCCCTGGAGGAAGGTGCCATCATTCCAACTAAAAACATAGCAGGCTTATTTTTCAAAATCACACAAAGTTTCCTGCTTTAGGTAAGGACTGTACCTCTAAGAGTTGCAGAGGCTTTAAATGCTGTCTTGGCAGCTTTTTCCTATACAGTGAAGCTTCATGTTTGGGAAGTCCAGTCAGGGACTCTGTAAGTGGAGACATCCCATGTTCTCTCTGGTGAATTAGCACAGCTACTTCAGGTGGCCACACAGGGAGCTGCATTAGCTCATGTCTAGGCTGAAAAAATATCTCTAAAAAAAAAGCTGGACCTGCAGCTGCTGTGCTCACACAGCTCTGGGGCTTCTTGCTATTGCCAGTGTTGGAGAAGCAACAGAAAAAAAGAAATTAGGAGAGGGACCAGTCTCTGTGGTAGAAATATAAACTTATATTGCCTGAAGTGTTGTGAAACTGCACCTTTAGGTGACTTAATTTATGGCTTAAAATTAATTAAGGTCATTCTGTAAGGAAATGTCTTTTGACTATTTGCATTTGGTATAACTGCATGCTTGGAGGGGGAAAAGAACGTACTGCCGTGATTTTTAATACAATGTAATTGACTGGTGTAAAAGCAGTTGCAAGATATTGGCCCCTGGACAGTTAAGAAGGGTCTGCTCAGGTGCAACTTTCAAGTGTGTTTTATTCCCCTAGTACTGTGTTGCTCAGGAAAACTTGCATGCTAATGAGTGTAAATAAGATGAGGCAAGAATTTTGATCTCTGTGTTAAGCCACATTTATGAGGAGAATTCATGATGGAATATAATGTGGGTGAGATTTTTTTCGGTGGGAATTGTTGAACACTGATTTCCTAAAACTTAATCAGATGTTCTAATGTGTTGTGCCGTTTTTCTTTGAACTAGCCAGAGAAATGATTTCTTGGTGGGTTTTTTTGGTTTTTTGTTGTTGTTGTTTTTTTTTTTTTGGTTTTTTTTGGTTTTGTTTTTGTTTTTTTTTTTAAATAATCTGGAGGTTCTCCAAGAACCTGGAGAATTATCTGGCATAATTTGAGGATAGCATTTCTTAAATCACTGGAAATTTGTAAATCTTAGTACGAGTTTTCTAAACCTAAAATCCAGCTGACTTTTATAAGAATTTGAATAGCTATTATCAAGCTTGGGAAGTGGGTAGATTGTTCCATTTCTTTATGTTGGGAAAAAAAAAGAGCTTACAGTATTTAGAATGCTACTTAAAATTTCCTTGAGTGTCTAATAGAGATCATTTCTTCTTCCTTCTGATGTTGACAGAGGTTTGGTTTTAAGGGTTGGGATGAGTATTAAAATAATATGAAGTGCAAATTGAAGTCTTCTTACTTTCTGTACAAGGCGTGCAATGCTGCTTTCACTGTGTGGGATAAAGTGCGCACAACGTCATCACTGAGTACATTCATGAGAAGTCTGTAACGTCCTTATGGTATTGCTAATGCACTTTTCTAACTTCTTGATGATCTTGAGAAATTAGGAGGTATAGACAAAGAATGTGGGATTTTTCTTCACTTATGTGAAATGTTTATCTTATCTTCACTGGATTTATAGTCCTGTTATTTTTGACAGCTCTTTGACAGGTTGAGAGAAGAGCAACCAGACTTCAAGGAAAAAATAATAGTAGTTGTGAGTGAACTTACACAGCCTGAACTGGATCTTAGTGAACCAATCAAGGAAAAACTTATAGAATGCATTAACATTATATTTCATTGTGCTGCTACAATCAGATTCAATGAAACACTAAGGTGAGTCTAAAGTTCCATTTACCCTGGTCTGGTAAACCAGTGGCCCTCCAAG
Source organism: Eulacestoma nigropectus (assembly GCA_013397775.1). Lineage (NCBI taxonomy): Eukaryota > Metazoa > Chordata > Aves > Passeriformes > Eulacestoma > Eulacestoma nigropectus. The sequence goes on along the minus strand of VZTE01002640.1, from coordinate 612,681 downwards.
GGAGGGGGTGAATTAGCTGTCTGCACAATGTTGCAAATATGGGTAGAAAGGATACAAATAATCTGTAGCTATATGTGCTGTGCTCCCTAGTAGTGTTAGAGTTTTTCTCCTGGTGTATAAAGGGCAGCACAAACTATTCTTTTAGCCTTCCTTGTTAGAAAGGCAGATTTTCAGAGGATACAGTTTTGTGAGAAAAGTTGTGTGTGGGAAGTTCTAGTGCTTGCTGTCTTAACTGATAAGAAAAACAGGAGGTGAAATACAGCTCAGCTTTTCTTCCTGTCTTTTAAAAGTCCCTTATTAATAATGGAGGTTTGCTCTGGGAGAAGTAGATGCACAGGGAGAGAGATGAAAAAAAGAAGTGGAAAAAGTGGTGCAGACAGCTGTGATTGTGAGCTCCTTCCTTTGATTTGTTGAAAGAGGTAGGGAACTAATTGGTTACCATTGATGTTAATTGCTTTGGGATAATGGTCCCCTTTTGTGTCCCCAACTTCAGTAATGTGAGATAGAGCAGTCTGGAGCTTAGTGATTGTTTGGGGGATACTGATTTTGTTGGTGGTGTTAATGTAACACTTCTATTGCAAAGACTTTGATGGAGTGTTATGTAGCTGTACTCTTGAAACTTGCTTGATTAGTACACTGTGTACAAGGAAGCTGGTGCCCACAGCAAGTCTGTAGGCTGCAGAGAAGATCTAAACTATAAAATAATCATAGGGGTTGGTCAGCAAGCTGTTATCTGCTGGGAATTGTAGAGATACACCTACTCTGCTATAGCGTCCTGAAACACACTAACGAGTAGCAGTGAAGCTGGAGTGGAAGTGTGGTTCTTGGTGGTTTGCCTTTTCTTTCCCTTCCTTCCATCCTGTATGAGCCTTGTGCTATCCTACAAGAAGATGGCAGTCTCCAACTTCCTATAGCCCACTAAGCCTTCCAGGTTGTCAACCTAACTCAACTTGAAGTTCAGAGATGAATCTTGTGGCAGCTTGGTGTTGTCTTGCATTATTTCCTTCATGTTTAATGGAAAACATGGGATTGGGACTGTGATTGAGGAAATCAAAGGATGCTGGTAAGAAAAGGGTAAAAGGAGAATTATCCTGAACATTGAGAAATGTTCTAGATTAGGACTGTGGTATATTGTTCTAAGCAGAAAATTAGGACAGTGTCCATACTGCTTTTTTGGGGTAGGGTAGAGAATTCAGGGATACTCTATATACCCAGCACTGAGGCATTTAGCAGTGAATTTCTTTTCGCTTGTTTTTGTCTGTCTTTCTACTAATGACATTTCTGTTTAATCAATAGAGATGCTGTGCAGTTAAATGTGATTGCCACACAACAGCTCCTCTCCTTGGCGCAGCAGATGAAGAATCTGGAGGTGTTCATGCACGTTTCCACTGCCTATGCATATTGCAATCGGAAACAGATTGAGGAAGTCGTATACCCACCTCCTGTGGATCCCAAGAAACTGATAGATTCCCTTGAGTACGTGTTATGTTTTATGAATTTACTTGGGTAGTCTGTATCCTTTTGCTTCCTGGTTATGAAGTACCAAAAAAAAGGTTAGGAGCCTTAAAGATGAAGAGTTATCTTATGCTGTCCTGTAGGTCTGACAGCATGACTGACACTCCCCTTTTCTGTAAGGGAGATGGATTAAGATTTATGGTTCCTTTAAGCTAAGCTGGGTGTGGAGGGGTACTGAAGGAGAGGGATGCTCATATCTACTCATGATGCCTCCTCTGGGCTGAGAGTGCCAGTCTTTCAGCTGTATGATGAGCTGAATTAGGAGATACTGATAAGATGTGCTGGTACCAGCATTGTAAAGGAAAGAGAGAAAACTAAGACAGGCTCCTTGAACAGCTGCCTCTACTACATCCACCTAAATGCTATTGCAAGATGAGACTGGGATGTTCAAATAATACTACTTAATTGTAAAAGTGGTTCTGTTAGGTATCCTGAGAGCCCAGACATTAAATATCTGTTTTCTGTAGCTTTTAGGTCTTGAATTGGGCATTACTGGTGGGAAAAATGGCTCATTTGGTATTTTATTTTCTGTGTATATTAACTGTCCTGAGGTCTTACTTAGTAGCTGTCAAACTCTGAAACAGGTGACAGTGTGGGATAAGTGTAATGTAATACATAATAATCTCAATTCTACATCTTCTCTGCCTCCTTACCTGTTATACAAGACATCACCTCTTGGAAGAGAAGTATGAAACTGAAAAAAAACTTATAAAGTAAAATACCTACTTTAACTTACTTTAGGTGGAAGAGTGCTAACATTAAAACCAAATGAGCTACCCCTAAGAATGCACATTGAGCTAGCCCTTTTTTATAATGTTGACTTTATATACACTTAAAAATGACAGATTGCAAAACAGTTATGTTTTTGACTATCTGACTTGTGGATAGACAAATGTAACTCAGACTGTTTGGTGTGGGCTGGGACAGCAGTGTGTACTTTCGTACTCCTGAGGGAAGGCTTTTGTAAAGCTATAAAAGAGTGATTTCTAGCCTTTCCTACCCCTCTTCCCACCCTGTTCATATCATGAAAGGAGTCCGATGTGTGTCCACTTTGTAATGGAACATTGGTGAAAAACAATAAATTCCATTTCTGTGACTCAGAGACTAAGGCAAATAAATTTCAAGTCCTGTTTTGCAGTGAAGAACACCAAAGTAGCAATAGTTGCAGAGGCACATCTTTCTTGCTTGTGTGCTGTGACTGAAGGTTATTATGTATTTAATATGAACTGGGAAGCAAGATGAAATGGTAAGATTTAACTAATTTAAAGGGAGAAACACTGTGACCAGCTTGCTTCAGGGGTGCTGTGTCACTGCTCACCACTGCACGGGTCGAGGTGATGCTGGTGATGCGGTGTGTTACAAATTAATTACCTGGGCAAAAAATAAATGCCAGTATGCTTCTTTTGATGGATACTGAACATGAAATCCTCTGTTTTACTGAGAAACTTGTTTTCATTTAGGTGTCTGTCCCTTTTTCTTTAAAGGAGAAAAAAATAATCATGGTAACTTTAGCAGTTCACACCCCACCTCCCCAGTGAAGCAGCATGCAGTAATTTACACTTGCTTCTTGTTTTGTTTCTTTAGGTGGATGGATGATGACCTAGTGAATGATATTACTCCCAAACTGTTAGGCAAAAGACCTAATACTTACATCTACACAAAAGCCTTAGCTGAATCCGTGGTGCAGCAAGAGGGTGCAAAGTTAAACATTGCCATTGTAAGGCCGTCCATCATTGGTGCCAGCTGGAAGGAGCCTTTTCCTGTAAGTGCCCGAGTTGTTACATGGCTATCTTGGTGTAGACTGTAGTAACACACTGAGAGCCTCTTTATCCAGAGGCCTTCATAGAGGAAAATCTCTTGGACTATGAAGTTGTGTCTTGGCTGCTTCTGGATAACAACTGATACAGTGTATAGTGTCTAAATACTGTCATTAAAGCTGAGCCAGTATGTATTTTGGTTGAAAAATAAAAAAAACCTGAGTTGCTAGTCTAAAAATACTCATAAACACAAATAATTTGAACATATTTTTATGGACAACTGTAGTTCATTCACTCAGAAATATGTAAGCATCTCGCTCTGAAGGACCACTGAGTCCTACAGGTAGATCTCTTGTCTGAGTCATAGGAACTTGTTACATCACCAGAATTTGCTATGGAAGAACTTTATTTAGCGACATGGAATGAAATATCTTTCTCCTCTTTAGTCTCCTTTTCCTCCACCCCTTATATTTGTAGAAACTGCTCAAATTTCACTTGAAGCTGCTGAGTTCAGTATACTCTAACCAAACCCTTTCCCTCCCCCATTCCTAATAGGGCTGGATTGATAACTTCAATGGACCTAGTGGTATCTTCATTGCTGTAAGTAATGAATATACTTAATTTTCCCCCCTCCTTTTGGAAGGCAAAAAAGCTTCATATGTTTTACTGCTGGGTCTTCTGTCTCTCTTTGTTGTTGTTTTGTTCTTCAAGGCAGGAAAAGGAATTCTTCGAACAATGAGAGCTTCCAACAATGCATTAGCAGATCTTGTTCCGATAGATGTTGTTGTCAATATGACTCTCGCTGCAGCCTGGTATTCTGGAATTAATAGGTATAAATGGTGACAAAAGAGAGTACTGAATATTTTGCAATTACACTGTGTATTTAGTAAATCAGTCTTGTATTGAAATTCTTGTCAGTATCCTGCTGTTCCCTCAGGACAAAGCAATCTAAGGTTCTGACAGCATTAGTCTCTCAAAGTGTAACTTGCTTATGCCAGAGGAAGACATCACCTACTGATACTATGAAGCTATGTCTGAGAATTCTTTTCTGGGTCTTGTTTGTAACCAATACAGCCTGCAGTAGTGTAGGTGACGGTAGGTGATGCCCTCTCTGAAATAAAAGAAATATGATAATTAAAGAAGGAGAAAAATACTGAAAGATGCTAAAGCAAAAAATCTACTGTGAGACTGATGCTTTCTGTTTTATATAAATGATGCTATTGAGGGAAACGATAGCTTCGGGCGCCTCTTCTGTGGTCTGTGTTTTTAAAAGGTTGTTTTTCTTCTAACTTTCTCTTTTATCTTTTTTCCCCCTAGACCAAGAAAAGTCATGGTGTATAACTGTACAACAGGTGCCACCAATCCTTTCCACTGGAGTGAAGTTGGTATGCCATGTTTCTTTTTTCTCATTAGCATTAGTACAAAAACAAGATCAAACAGGTTATAATCAGTAGACCATATTGCATTTTTATTTTTTGAAACTGTTATTTTAGCCATGCCTCTCAATTTTGCAGTGTATTGTGCTTTTTCACTAGCTTCCACTGTTAATTCTGTCCCCCTCTCCCCCTGCAGCATTATATCAATTTCATTTGGTTCTTGTTGAGATTTTTTTTTGTTACTCTTATTCCATTATAACTTCAACTATGGGAGAACTGCCTTTTCTGTTTACTGCTGCCATAACCTAATCCACAGAGTGTGGGTAGTGTGTGGAGAGAAGTAATGTTGGGTGTAATGCCAATGTCAATAAATACATATGAATAAGCAGCTCACAATTAAATGTTTTGTGCATCTGCATAATTGAGAGGTCTGGTAATAGTTTTGTCCTTGTGTAGCTCTTTGTGTTTGGTTTAAGTTGATTGTTAGTTGAGGTGGCTTTTTTAATCTTCAGATTGTTGCATGACACTTCAGCAATTTATGTACAGGGAAGAGTAGCCTTTAAGGAAACATGACTACTTATTTTCAACTCTAAGATATCCTGACAAGGATGTAACCCACAGGCCAACAGCTTTGTAATAGTTTATGTTATAAAGAACAATACAAGCTGTTTGGCATAGTAAAACTTGTTATTAGTTTTCAGTTTTTTAGGAATTGAGTTCTTAAGCTCAGATTATTTTTTTTCTTTCAGTTAACCTCAATACTTAAATCTGTTTTGCTTGCTTTTGCCCATTTTACATGGATCTGTAGTTGCAAACATTATTGCTTCAACCAAACGGGGAAAATTGCTGACTTCACTTATATCCGAGTTTGAATCGGGGTATTTAAGTGCTGTCTATAAACAACAGCACAAAGTTATAAGAGAAGATTAAAAGGAGAGGTGAATTTCCACATAACCTTTAAAGACCCTGATCCTGCATATGTTATATACTGAATTTACAGGTGTCATCAAGAATTTCTCACGGAGTCCCACCCTAATTGCTTTTTTCTTAATGCCTAAATCTGGATAAATTGTTTGAAAATGTCATTTAAAATCACTTCAGGTGACTGCAGAGTCCTCAGTCTGTTTTAAAATTCTTCACAGAAGCAATCAGAATAACCCTCTTCATGAAACATAGATGACTATTTATATAGCTTTCTATGCTTTATAAACTGAAATTGCTGTCAGTGTTTGAAACCACCAGCCTCTAAGATAGGGAAGAGGAACAGAAAGAGAGAAGCTACAATAAAATATGATATTGAAGATGAAGACATAAACCACATCTTGATTATAGTAAGAAGCAGTTCAACAGCATTTTAAGTTAAAAGCTTATAACTGTTTTAGTTTCTGTGCATTGTAGAAGAGTTAGGGTGGTTATTCAAGTAACACGCTGATGTTGATGCTGTACCCTGAAATGTACTTTGAAAAGCATTACATTTTACGTGGTGGTTATCGAAGCTATTATGCAACTTTTCTTTCTCAGAATACCATGTAATTTCCACTTTCAAGAGGAATCCTCTCGAGCAGGCCTTCAGACGGCCCAATGTAAATCTAACTTCCAATCACCTTTTATATCATTACTGGATTGCTGTAAGCCATAAGGCCCCAGCATTCCTATATGATACCTACCTCAGGATTACTGGAAGAAGCCCAAGGTAATGGTGACTGGCTCTGCCTTGTCTGTTCCTCTGCCTTTTAAATGAAGCTATGCTTACACTGTGATGTATATTGATCTTAATTTTTTTGTATTTTTTCTTTCCCAGGATGTTTTGTGACTAAAACTCAATCTTTTTTTCCTGAGAACAGGTCCTCGAATTCAAAGTGACTTTGTACTTTCTAGCAAAAATGAGAATGTTTTTTGTTGGATAGTTTGGGGGTTTGAGTAGTCAAGGTAAAGAGAATTAAAAGATATAGAACAAATTATGTTTGTTCTTGAATAATAAGTACTAAAAATATGTTGATCCTTATTTTTTCCTACAGAATACCACATGAAGAATAGTTTGAAGCTATATCCACTTGAAAATGTACTAAGGATACCTGACTTTAAGTTCTCCTACAACCCCTTGTTGTATCACTGTCAGATTGCATACAATGTCTTAATGTTTTTTTTCGGGGATATTTTGCTCAGATTGGCAGGTCGGAAGCCATGGTAAGAAGGACAGGGCTAAAAATATCTTGCCCATAAGGTGGTGGAGGCTTGTAAAGAAGACATGGGCTGGGCACTATGTAGGTTTACTAACTAAGCAATAACAGTCCAGTGGCTGTGTTTTGAAGAGTTTAATGACTGGCCTAGCAGTGCTGTCCAGGGGATGTCTTGGATCAGAGTCCTAGTCAGTCATTAAACTCTGGGAAGTGGCTTGTGTTAAGGTGGTTGTTGCTTTTATAAACTGAAAATGGAATGGGGGACTGAGCTTTTAATTGTGGATTATTCCTGTAGATGATACAATTTGACCTGGTGTGTTGGTTTGTATCATCTCAACATTCCATTCAATTTATAGTGTTCAGGCTAGTATTTGGCTAACTAAAGTGGTGAAAATAATAGGCTAAACTATAATACGTAGAAGGAATATAAGATACCACTTGAATGTTTCAGATTTGCTAAGCCGTCTGACCTTAACTCATTGCTTATGTTACATTTTCACAAGTATTTGCCTTCAGACTATAAAACCTCCACTGTGGTGACAGTGTATTAACACAAGCGAGCGTTCATTTGTTGTCCTGTAGTCTAGGTCTGTCTTACAAGGAGGGTAAAAGGTCTGTAACACGGCATTGTTACAGAGTAGAAGGGAGCTATGTAAGTGGTTTGTAGGGGAAAACCCCTCAATTGCAACAGTGTAATACTTAGAGCAGCAGCAGTGGCAGTCGGCTGTGCCTGTATAATAATCTTCCCACATGAAAAAGTTTTAAGGTTTTCGACTCTAAAGAAGGTATTGTACATAAAAGTTCCTAGCTTCTAGGTTCTCTTGAATTTTTTCAAGTTATTTTGAATAAAAATTGATATAAATTCCCTGACAGATATGAAAACTTCATCACTCACTAAAATAGTTATACTATAAATGTCAACATCCTGTCTTCCGAATGGTTGTGAAGGAGTGCTGCCAGAATCTTGTCAGGCTTTGAAAGGCAGCTGGTCTGCTGAGTATTTGACCAGTGGGAGTAAAATAAGGCTGTGAATAGTCATGTAGTTTAGAATATTTAGCTTAGTTTTATATTCTAACACTGGGAATGTTGAATCTTGTTTTTGCTTTTCCCAGAGCTCTTACTTGATGTCTAAAGGTGGAATTTAGGACTTTGATCACTACTGGTACAATTGATGACATTAATACTTTACAGAATAGAAAATAAATTTTTGCTGAGATGAGTATTCCTAGATAGCTTATAATAAGAGTGATTGGATGAGTTTCCTATGGTGCACAAGATTTCCAGTTTGCAGGAAAGATGGCAGGTTGAACTAAACCAAGCTATTGTTCAGTCACAGCTTTTAAGGTGGCTGCGCAGCCCACCTACAGGAATGCACCACCGGAATGCAGCTTTCGTTATACAGTGCTCCTCTCTTTTTAAAAAGCATTTAAAAATGGGAGCCTGCAACAGGAGCAGTAAAAGCAAATGAACACCTAGATACAAGGAAGACATGTGGTGTTAAATCTCAATGGAACTAGCTAGTGTTCTTTACTAATACAAGAATTTTGAGACAGATCTTTACTCTTGCACTTTTTTCTAGTACTTTGAAAACTGCTTGAGCTGATGGGCTGGAGGGTTGTACTGCTGTTGTTGTGGTCATTCTGTCAGTTGATAGAATGGTATTAATTACCATGTAGCATGTACTCAGCAACTTCTAAGGACTTGGAGACACTACTGGACATTCTTAAAGTCAGTAGAGTGCTGTTCTGCACAAACAAGGGCTGGCTTAATTAAAAATGTGACCTTTTCCACTGTGATTTAGCAGAGGAGCAGTATAGTAAAAATGTGGTAAAATCAGCACAAGAAAATACAAATACTTTGCTAACCTGCCTTCACACGGGCAGTTGCTTGCCTGCTCTGTGCTGAGTACACTGAAGTCTCTCTTTTGTACAGTGCAAGAAAAACAAGTAATGAAATTACTGTGCAGGTTTAACTGTACTCTTGTCATACCATCAGGATATTGTACTGCAATTGAATGAAAATTTTTAACAAGAAGAAGAAATTAGAAATAGATCAGGTCTATGATCCTTCAGAACTAAATGATTATGTTAATAATAATAAGAATTAAAAGCAAAAATCTTCCTGTTTTCAAAGCACTGACCTGTTGTAATCTTTCTGCAATATGAAGTCATTCTTTTGTACCTCACTTGTGGAAGCAATGATTTTGATGAAATGGAAATATTTTTGCTGTTTTTGCATCTAGTTGAAGGTTCTTGAATTTAACGGTTCTCTGATAATGTTAACAGGTAAGGAAAGGAAGAAATAACCTTTATAATATTTCTTCCAAATTTGTATAGAAAGAACATTTACAAAAAGGATTGGCATAATGAAGATTTAATATTTTATACTAAATAATGCTCTAGCATTGTGCAATTATGTAAATAGGAGTTATAAACCTTGGCATTGAAATTTAAAGGTAGCGTTGTTGGTAGCTTGCCATATATACTTAGTTGCATAGCAAAGCTTATTAGTTGTCTAATTGTCTTTAATACAAGGCATAGTTTGCTCCTGTAACTTTGCGCAGTGCTTAGCACGACAGAACCGTGTGTTATTTAAAAGCAGTTTGGCATATTTGAAATGTTAAAGCCTTTAAAAATGCACACCAAGCAGATCTTTCCAGTTGCTCTGAGAAAATAGGATGTGACATAAAATATTTAAAGTTGTAGTTCAGTGATTTCTGCAGCAATTCTTCTGTTACTGCTTCTTAGAAAGCTAAAGGAAAGGTGTGGTTGATGTATGGAGGGAGGTGTGAAATTAGGTCCTTTACATCTGTTATTTCATTTTAAAGCTTCTTCAAACTGGAAGCACCTTTCATGTAGTTACTGTCTTACAAACCAGAAATGAGTTAAGAGCATAATCATGTTAAATAGATCAATAAATTTTTATCTCTTCAAAGTGCTTAAATTGTGTGCTTAAAGGAACCACAGAGCTGCTGGAAAGATAAGAATTCAGTAGTGTCCCCTACACTTCAAAATTTACAGCCAGGTGAAAATCTGAACAAAGACAAATCTAAAAGCTTGTTCTAGGTTTTTTAGAGGAGTCTTTTTTTTTTTTTAAAAAGTAATTATCTGTAATGCTTCTGCAGAAACTTGCAGACTGGAAGTGTGTAGATCCACTGAGGGATTTGAGTTTGTATTTAGCATCAGGACTGTTTTTAACCTGGAGACAATAGGTTGTGTGTAAGACTTCAAATTGCAGTTGTAGCCTTAAGCCCGGTCACTTTAAGTTGTCTGGTATGGAAACAAGCCCACCTAACTTACGGATGATTGAATTAACTTGCTTAATTCCTGTGATGTGCTTCTCAAACTGTTGTGATGTGTTTGGTCTTGATGGCAGTAAGGACTGCAAAAGTAGGAGGCAAAATTCTACCTTGAATCTGGGTGAAAGTCACCCAGGCTGGCTGCCTGCCAATAATGCTCAGTTCTGTGGGATGATCCGCAGGTCTGACTTTTTCTGTCTGCAGCTGATGAAGAAGGTGTGATACAATGACTGATCTTGTACTGACTGGTTATATATGGTGTTGATATTTCTGACTTATATGCAATGGCTATCTTTGGAATAACTAACCTTTAAAACTTCACGTTGAGGGATAAAGTTCCATTGTGCGACTTCATGCTCAGTTTTGAGTCGTGTATGTTCCCATTTGCAGGAGGAATATGGTGCCATTGAAGTTAAAGCTTAGCCTGCCAGAGCTACATGAATGTCCACTAAAGGACTGACACTCATTGCTGTTATCTCTCAATGTCACCAGGCTGCTTTTTCCTTCTCTCAAAGAAAAGTGTAGTTTCATGTTGATTTAGTGCAAACCAGCAAAGTTGCACAGAGAAACTTGGTCCACTTCTGCCAACAGTCATTGATGAAGCAGCTGAGATAATGTGGAGAATAGGATTATTTTGGCTGATAGAGCAAGAAACTAACCCTACAAGGAAAACAGTTTTTTCCTTGATGAGTTGAATCAGCTGGTTCTGTGGTCAGTCACTAAATCCAATTTGAGTTGGAGGGAGGGGAAAAAACTGCTTTTAAGCTTTTTTTATTTATTTTTTTTTCCTGTAATCAGCTTAGCTAAGCTCTAAAATCATATCCATGAGCAGAGACAAAAAGAATCCCAGCAGAGGTTACTCTTTGCATTAGTTTAAATTTAGTTTGTTTTTTTTTTTAGAAAAGAATGAAAACCAATGTCAGTGGCCAGAAACAAGTTCAAAATATACACTTACCTAATCAGATATTCATTTGCTCAATTAGCCTTTTGCAGGGGCACAAGGTTTTTAAACTGTAGCAGTCAAAGCACTCTCAGATTCAGCTGCTCGTCCAGCTTAGCATACGGACACAGACTGTGAAGGTTCAAAAGGGCAAGTCAAGTTAAATAATCTTCAGACTGTCAGTGGACAGACAAAAAGGCATTTATGCAAAAAGGCATAAATGCTGTTTGGCACTAATTTTATCCAGGTGTTTTTGCTCTGAGGTCTCTTTGGCTTATCTGACCAGTGAGATCTTTGCTTTCCAAGTTTTTAGTAATTTCCTAATTTTTTGACTTAACTAACGTACCTTTTTTTTAACTTCAGTTTAGTCTTGATAGCACAGGACATGTTTTGGATGCAGAGTCTATATTCCTAATTATTTCTGCATCAGAGGAGCTCTGGTTCAACTCAGCCCCCACTGTTGCCACCTTCCCCAACTGGTGAAACTATGAGCAGGTGTTAGAAAGCTTCTAGAGGTGCTGAATAATAAAGTCAGCTGGTGGTGTAACATTTGAAGTCAGTTGTGAATTAGTAGACATATTCCTATGAGGGTTAAGAAAAAATATTTGTGTTTTATGAGCTTTAGAGATACTTCACATTTTTCAGTGGTCTCTGTGGTTTGTATTGCTCCATTCCATGAGAAGAAAAAAAGGAAATTATAATGTTTTAGATACTGAGATACCAGCTGCTAGTGACAGTAAGGGGCACTAATGCAGTGCAAAATACTTTCTTTAGAAGAGTTTCTGGGACAGTGTGCTATATCCCTTCTACAGTTACGAATGCATCAAGGCAGCTTTCAGAGAAAAAGAAGTTTGTTTTTATAGCTTCTATGATCTGTATTGGCAAAATTTACCTTCATAAAATCATTTCCTGTTAGTACTGGGTTCTGCTTTCTTTGCCTCTCCCCTTATCATTGTGCTTAAAATGATAAGTGTCCTACTATAAGGATCAAATTGGAACCAGTTTTCAACTTCTGCGAGATGGAAATATCTTGAGCACCCAAAGCAGGAATTTAATAGCATTAGGCCATGTAGTACTAGTTATTAATACTGAGTGGCTGTCTGTAGCACTGAGACACTTGAAACAATTTTCTCATCATAAATGTGGAAGCTTTTCATCTGAGAAGCTGGATGACTTTTTTTTTTTTTTTTTTGGTCCACTTCAGATGGCATGATCAAAGAGAAACTTGCCCAAATTGATCCTTATGACATGATTTCTCTGTATTCCAAGTGATGGTTTTGTAAAATTTCTTCCTCTTCATAATGAAAGATGATGGAAGGTATTTCTGCATATTTTGAAGTAGCATTGAACATGTTCTGCTATGATCTGTCTGTGCCCTTAAATATTTTCCTGCCCTTTGCTAGTGGTGTTTTTAAGCCTTGATCTCTTAGTAACCATAATAAAAAACCCTGTTCTGTTACAGAGATCTGGTCTTGCACAATGTGCAGGGAGATCAGGGTGACTTCCTCCCTTTTTTAAGGGGACGTCCTGCACAGACATTCTGCTCTGTGCAATTTGAGACTTCTGTCAAGTCAGACTGTTGAGTACAGCCAAATATTCAAGTGTGCTGAAGGGAAAAGGGTTCCATCTCCATGTCCCAAACTAAGAGTTACCAACAGAAGACAACATATTGTTCCCCCTAATAAAAAAGAAGAAATGGTAATTTACTATTGCACTGGGAAGTAGGATTAGGAAAAAAAAGACTGTCTGATAATTTCTGGTTCTATACAGATTGGGCAGCCAAAGTTCACTTCAATACTATGCAGAAATATCCTATTGATGTGATTAATATGCTTTAGGTACAGAACAAGTGGGATTTTTTGACATGGGGGTAGGGGGTTGGAGGGTGAAAAATCTGATTGACTATTTCACTTGTTTGAACTAATCTTTACCCATGTAACCTGTCCATTCCATGCCTCGGACTGTAGGATGATGAAGACAATAACACGTCTTCATAAGGCCATGATGTTATTAGAATACTTTACAAGCAATTCTTGGACCTGGAGCACTGAAAACATGACTATGCTAATGAACCAGCTAAGCCCTGAAGACAAAAAGGCAAGTGGCTGTGTGGTGTGGGCATGGAGACTGAGAGGGGAGTAGCAGCTCATGAATTCAAGATAGAATAGGGACGTGAGCTGTAATGTGGAGCTAACCTAGCAGGAACTCAGCACTGCAGATTCCTGGTAGATCCTTTCAGTTGTGCCAGGGCTGTGTGAAAAGCTGCATCAGTGACATGATGAGAGATGAGGAAGGGCAGGGAGAAGTGAAACAAGGATGACAGTTTGTCGAGGGAGAAGGAAAAGTTGTTTCTTCCCAGGTTTAAGTTTACTCCCAATTTTCCCTACCTCCTCCACCAACAATGGGTCAGGTGCCCTAACTGAATTTAAATTTCCCTTCTGCTATGACGTTGTTGGTTAATATTCAGCAGAATAAAAATCAGCAGTTGCATTTCTAAAAACTCAGATTCCCTTATGCATTTGAACAGTTTTGTCATTCTTAAGATGTCTTTCCTTCTGAAGTGTTTTCCAGATTCGGTTCAGTAGTTACATTCCAGAAAAGCTGTCAAATTTCTAAATAAGGTGTCTAAAAGTAGGAAATAAAATAGCTTTTGGTGATTTTTGTGTGGATGGTATTTCCACCCCTTCCTGTCCTCCTGCCTCCTAGCAACTTCAGTTCAGGAAAAAACTGAAAAACAAAACGCCAGACACCAGAGCTTTGAACTGTTAGTATTTTCAAATTGCTGCATTTTGTTGGGATTTAAACACTGTTACTGTAGAATCTTGAGATGAGGAGATCAATACATGAGTAAAAAACTTGTGTATCAAATTCATCATAGTAGTCTTCTCTCCTGAAGAAGCCACTCAGATGGTTGTATTTAAAATATAACAGTACAACTATAAGCACAGCTAAAAGAACCCTGCCCTTACCAGTGAACTTGGCACAGAGCACTGTTTATTTTAGAGCATATTAGAATTATTTAGTTGCTTAAAAATAAATAACATACTAGAAAACAGTTATTTTTAGAAAGGAATTCCTTACAGACAGTTGAAATGGGAAAATTGAGGAGTGGAGAGAAGAAAATTACTGCTGAGGAGGGAAAATACGACATGAAGTGATTGAAATTTGGAAGAGATGATGTCAGAAGCCGGTGGTTGAATCAGAAATGGGGCCTAAATCTGGGTTATTTCTAGGATTAAGGATAGGATAACTTTCTTGTGGCAAAGACAGATTGGATTTATCTCGAATAAAGACATTTATTTTCATTTAAATTATATAGAGGTGAATTTCTAGGCAACTAACAGTGAAAGCTTTTCTGTTGTGCAGACGTTTAATTTTGACGTTCGACAACTACACTGGGCAGAGTATATGGAAAATTACTGCCTGGGAATGAAGAAATATGTGCTGAATGAAGAAATGTCAGGCCTCCCTGCAGCTAGGAAACACTTGAATAAGTAAGTATAATCTTAAATTTTTTTACTTATGTATAATTTTATATTTTCTGTGTCCTGCATTTGTCTAGGTTTGCTTTTCCATGTTATGACTTAATTGTTCTTAATAGCACCTGTTTAGGTTCTCCACATTTCTTCTGTTCCAGTCCAGTGGTCTGAAGCATTTTCTAAAGAAAATTCGTTGCTCTTGAGTTGCTCCCAGTATTAATAGTTATAGTATCAGTCTGGGATTATGGCTGTAGCTCTGATCACTGGTGTGGATACTGTAATCCAGGTTTGTGATTTTTACCCAGGTATCTTTTGGAAGGTCAAAGGTACATGGTTACACAGGTCAGAATGGCTTGTTTGGGAGGTTTAATAGAACAATAGCTGTTCTGGGAAAGTGGTCTTTTGAGGCAAGTGAATAAACAGGCAGGGACTGCACTTCAGAGCAGGGCATTTCGATGTTGGTGCTCTAGGATTGACTTCCCTTAGCCTTTTCTCTGTGGCTTAATTCCTGCCATTTGAATGGATTGTTACTGTCCAGAATTTTATTAGCACACTTGTCCTTGTTTTGTTCTTGGCTGATTCATAAAGGCAGCTGTAGAGGTTCTGATTTGTCTCTTTTAAGAGTGAAATAAAAATCATCTTGTTCTGCAATGCTACGTCATGTCTGCAATCCTGATAGCACAAAGATAAACAATCCAGGTTGTGACTTGTGTTGTCATTTTAAAGATGAGGATTTGCAGCTGTGGAGTGATTTGGTCTATGCTAAAATCACAAATACACTTTTGAGAGATGGTATCAGTGATCATGGTGGAAATAGCTAAATGAGTGTCCCCTTCTGCGTTGTTCTGTTCAGGTGGTTTTTTAAAATTTCTATTTAGATGCCATTAAAAAGTGCATAGAAATTGTCACGTAGTTGATCACACAGTATCACATATTCTTGGTACAAAGGATCATACTGAAAATAGCATGAGAAATAGTCTTGTGTTGTAGCAGCATCTGGTTGCCCTCAGCTCTCAAGTTTGTAAGTGGATTGTTTAGCGAGAGGTTTAGATTCTGACTTATGTTACTCTGAGGTATTAATTTGGTCTCTTTTGTTACCATCTAGTTCTTAACTCTAATCTGAACTTGGAGTCCACTGCTTTGGTGTTAACCAGATTTGGCAGCCCAGGGGACATCTTTCTCTAGGGAGCCACTGGGTAGATTTGTTCCTCAAACAGAAAAGTGTTGCTTTTGTAACACACACATTTAAACTGTTTTTCTCTGCAAATAAGATTTGTAGAGAAACCCAGCCTTGCCTGTAAACAAGATAAAGGCAGTATTTTCCTAAAAAGAGCTGCCTTTAAAATAGAAATTGTCATGATCTGCTGAGCCAAAGAATTGCTCTGTTTCTAAGTAATCTGAAAAAATTCTGGTTGCTTTTCTTGAAGCTTCCATCTCTACATGTGAGGAGATTGCTAAAAATCACAGTTGCTCTAAAAGGCCACTTAGTTTATCCTGCACTTTAAATATAGTTCCCTGAGAAGGAAGGAGTTTAAAATTGCAGTGGAAGAGGCTGAGCTCCTTGGCTGGAAATGTCTGGAAAATCTGATGAGTTTTGATGATGGGGGTGAAGTGATTTAGTTTTTTTTTTCCTTGTTATTGTCATCAGTGGCAGTTGGAGTTACTTCTACATATTTATGAAGTTTTGAATACGTGGTGGGGAGGAGAGAAGTTCATAGTGTTAAATATTTTTTGGTGTGGTTGGCAGCCTTGGATAGGTAAGTTACCATTGCAATGTTGTCTTCAGGAGGTTTCCATCAAGCAACTCTAAAGCAGGAGCAACAGGAGTGGCTCTGCTCCTTAGTTTTCGTTCTACTTTTCAGCAGTGAAAAGCCTTCTCTGTTTGTTCTTCACTTACTTTTGTCATTCACTTAATACCACTGATAATGTATCTTAAAATGAATAGATAAACAAATTAAATTCTGCACCAGAAGTTAATTTTTAGAGTGTTCTTTTTTCCTCAGTCTTTGTACATTGGCTCTTAATGATTCTTTTTGTTTCTCCCCAGGTTAAGGAACATTCGCTATGGCTTCAACACGATTCTCGTGATCCTGATCTGGCGTATCTTTATTGCAAGGTCACAAATGGCAAGAAACATCTGGTACTTTGTGGTTAGTCTGTGTTACAAGTTCCTCTCCTACTTCAGAGCCTCCAGTACAATGAGATACTGAGAAAGAGAATTTAGCATTAGGACATCTATGCATATGGTGGTCTAACTGCACAAACCCTGTAACATGTAGTCATCTCACATTTCGTAAAGCGTAATTTCATTTTTAATTGAAGTGCGAAATAAACGATGTGGTATTTGTAATGTTAGCTGTGTATCTTCCTGGAAATGGAGCAAATAAAAAGGGCAAGTGCCACACTGAATTGGGTTAGAAAAGCATTTAGACAGCTTTGACTCTTTGACCTGGGGAAGACGTATTAGACCACTGACCAACATAACTGTGCAATTTGGAACATGTTTGGTTGGAATCTGCCTTAACATGATTTTTTTCTTTAAGTTTTACTCCACATTGAGCAAGATAAATATTAGCATAGTAGATACTAGTTGCTGTAGACCTATTTATTTGAAATTCTTCTAAATTACAAAGGGTTTTGCAAGTTGCAAAAGTGTATAAATGACTCTGGATCGCCTGAAATAAAATAATAGAGGACTTTTATAATTTCTCTTTAAGTTTTGCCACTTCTTCCCTTCCCCTAAAAGTAGGGATGCAACAATGGTGCCTCCTTTGCTTTAAAAGAAAAAAAGAAATTAAAAAATGAACGAGCCTTCCTTATTTACTGAAAGGCCTTTTGTATATCTGGGCTTCAGAGTGCGCTTTGTGATTTGGTTCTGTGCTTGAACCTGGCTATGTCCAACTTGCATTTGTGTCGGCATGAACAGTTTGCTACTCTGAAAGCAGCATTGATCCTAGCATTGAGCAGATAAAAGTAAGTGTAACCCAGAGAGGGGCAAATAAAGTCATTGACTGTCCTCTTTTTAATGATTTTTTTTTTTTTTTGTTGAGAACACAGAGCCAGCACTTGATTGTTACACTTCTGACTTCAAAGGGTAAATGTAATGAAAAGGAATTTATTATGCTTAGTTGCTATTTATATTGCTGGTAATAGTAGCTGGACAAGCTATAGACTTTCATTAAGAGATATACCTGTTTTTAAGTTGTAAGCAATGTTAGCAAATACTTCAAGAATTAATAATTTTTTAAAAATCTCTGAACTGTTTAATTTGATGCATGGGCAACACCAATGCACAAGCACACTTTCCCATCCCTGCCCTAGTAAAACCTCATTTCACTGGGCAAGCAGAGTAAGATGCACCTTGCTCCAAAATGAATAGATGTTAACAGTTCTTCCATCTATCTTTTAACTTAAATTATTAAGTTTAAACCTGAAGAAATCTGTGGTTTTTTTCTGCATGTTACTTTGTTTCAGTAGGGAAAACATTTGTAAAAATGGCAAGTTGTAAGAAAAGATTGAATCCTTGTTTCTTTAATCCAAGGCAATACATGAAGATCCCTTTAGATTTTGGTTGCACAGATTTGAGAACACTGTAATTGTTCCTCTAATTGATGCACTGACCAGCACCCTTGCCCAGTGTTTGTTCATTCAAATCAGTTTGTACTGATGAATTTGTTCTTGAATCTGCCTGGAAAGGCAAATAATGACTTAATTACACAAGAACTACATTATACTTGCCCTTGGTAGTTTTTTGTCCTATTGAATTAAATTTGTAAAGAACTTATTTTGCTATTCTTCTAAAAAGTCTTACTTTAAAGAGAACACCTTTCCTGCAGGTGTATATCTCATTTTGAAAAGATAATGGCTTCCTTGTTGAAGCTAAATATTCTGTAGTAAGTAGTTAAGCTGTAATTCCTTTTTAAAATTACTGGTGTATATATAAAGCTAGCGATGAAAAGCCTAAATGGTCTAGGACCACACCTTGTGTGAGAGACCTCTGACTGTGGCTGAAATCAATTAAGGCTTCTGTGCTTGGAGATGTTACACTCTTAACAGATACAGTAGGTGTATTACATTTTTAGCTGCCTCCCCAAGTATCTTGCTAGGACTGAGAGTATGCTTAAGCATTCCTGAATTAGAGACTTTTCTCAGAGGGGCCTCCTGTCCAGTGACACCCCTTGTCCCATGTTGGCACATGGCTGAAGTTTGCAAAACATAAATACATCATATTCTGAAAGTTATTCTGTGAAACAATTCACGTATGAATTTTGGTTGTTTCTAACTATAAACATAATATATGAACATTTTAACATGATACTTCTAACACTGATTGTTAATCCTGAGATAAACTATGAAGCCAATGAACCGATTACTTCTGGTCCAAAACACTGCTTAGAAATTTAGTCTTTTGGATAAATAACAAAGAGAGGGATTACTTTAAGCCTAAGCATATTTAACCTCTACACTGAACATTTGCCAATTTAGAAACCCATTTTTTCCCCTCTTTGGAGACTGTTGTTCTGTGCCCTATTGGTACTTTACACCAATTTATCAGTCATCCTGTTGAACTGACAGTAGAGTCAGTGTCACATTTATTCCGCTGGTTTTGTCATTTCTTGTGGTCGGTCTGTGAAATTCTACCTGGGGCTGTTGGGTTTTTTCCATATGGGAGCCCTGTCCCATAGCAGTGCTTCACACCAGTGATTGCACATAAAGGATGTTGGTCACGAATGTGCTGGGACTATATTTTGGTCCATGAAGGCAGACTCAGTGTTTTGACTAGCAAGTTACAGGAGGGGTATCAGCTGGTTAATAGGAACAGGCTGAAACAATATTATCACTGAACTGTTACTGGTATTTAAATTGGGGACCAGGAAAAAAATTACATTTTCCTGTAATGTTTTTCTCTGCTGTAGGAACAGATGTTTGGAAACAAATGCTAAATCTGTGAGCTTTTATAAGACATAAACAGAAATATTGGGTGCCTTTGTTTGTAAACCAAAAATAAACAAATCCCTTGGAAGTGTTGTTACGGTGTTCATTGTATCTTTTTATGTTGTTTAGTCTAATTCGTGGAAAATACCTGGATAAGTTAAATACCATCTTAATATCCATGAACATGCTCTTTTCCTTTGTGAGAAACTGTGAAAATCAAGTTAATGAGTAATGCTGCATTTAAAAAAAAAAACAAACCAGAAAAATGTCATGCTCACAAAATGAAACACAAATCCCAGAAAACGCACCAAACCCCCACAATCTAAACCTTCATGGGGTGATATCAGAACACATGGTGAGGTATCTCTGGTCATGGTGATTTTTTCTGTGTCAGCCACTTTTCTGATCGCTGTCATTGCTTGTTCATTTGTACTATTAGTTTCACATTTATTTAAATAGATGGCTTAAATAAGGTACTGTGGTTTTGCAGAAGCTTTAGGATTAACATTTCAAACAACTACAGTTATTTATGGCATCTACATTTCGTGGTGAGGGAGGGAAATATAGCATTAAGTTAGTGCATCACCAAAATGCTTTGGTTTATTTTTTTTGTTTTTTAACCGTTATTTCTTGGCATATTCAGTTTTCGTGGATTCCTTTTTTTTATCAAGAACACAATCCTAAAGATCTGCAAGCTGTGGTTTGGGGTCTGACAGCTGTAAGCATAACCTTTCCTTTGAAACTAAAACTACCAAACAGAGATGGTTTTTGTTGGTCTGAAATTCAAACTTGGAAGCAAGGAGCAAAAAAGTTTTAAGATGTTGTCCCTTTTGTCTTGTGCTGTTGAACATTTTGCCCTTTTTTCATAGTACAGTATTAAATCCTACACCATTCAGATGCAAAGAACAGGTTTGTAAAGGTAACTTGGATCGAGAAGCACCCAGCTGGGAAGTAAAACTTCCCATAATATTTGTATGTATTTCCCAGCCTGTTGAGCAGACTTGAAAACAGGATGAAAAGCCACCAAAGAATCACTCCTCTGGAGAAATGTAAGTGTGTTTAAGTGTATTTTTGTTTGTCAATCTCTTTGTGCTGCAGCATGTGCAATTTTTGTCTAGCCTGGAGACATTCACTGTGTGTTTGAGTAAATCTCTAGAAACAGTGACATAGTTCCAGCAGAGCTGATCCGAATTGTCAGCTCTTATTTTCAAGATGTGCTGTACCATCATAAATTTAGAAGCACAGGTTGACAGGGTCTCACTTACCACTTTCAGTTCCAGGTTTCCTTCCTCTCTTGTGGAGTATTGCTCAGCCCCTCAGACAGCCCTGGCCTCCTTTCTGCCTGCCGAGCTCTGCGGGTTAAAGGTTGTGTAACCGAGCTGCTGCTCTGCCATCTCAAACTAAATTTAACCCTGCTTCCATTTGGAAGATATTTATAAATGCTTTTCTCCTTGATGTTATCTCAGTGCTTTTCTTCAGTGCAGGAGCTTTGGCTCTCCCTGCTCCACAACTATTGTAGCTCACTGATAGGTAATTAGTAATTTTGCAACTGTCTCTTCTGGAATATGGAACAATGACAGCTTTGAGCAGCTTTTGTTCTTACTATGGGAAGCGGGAGAAACCATGACTAATTGGTGAGAGCAAAAGTTCCAACACATTGATGTGCTGGAATGCTCGGAGCCATGGGCCCTAGGTGGGGTGAATGGGACTTTTTTTATTCTTGATTCAATTACAGGCATTAACCTCAAGTGTTGGGATTGTTGCCATAAGCCTTTAATGTCATTCTAATTGAACTGTTATACCTTTGAGGATTGTGATTCTGTAGCTACTCTCACTTTTGGAAAATTCATGGCCTGATGTGGAGAAGCAAGGCCTGTTTTGCTTCTTAATGAGCATATGGAAAGAAAGGAAACTTGTCATAGATTCTGGGAAATTAAAAAATGAAAACCACCACTTAGTTACAATGTTCTAGGGTGTAGGATAAGCATTAAATCTTAAATTGCCCTTTCCCTGTATGGTAGGAGTTTCCGCTATGTCGTCTGTGTAGCTCCAATCCACCAGCAGCAGAAAGTAGCTGTGCTATTCTTGTTTGCATCAACAAACATCTGATTTGCCACTTCAGTGAAAATTATTCAGTACTTAGACACTATTAACTTTCATTTATCATGTCAGCCTTAATCCACATTCAAGATGACATAATATAGTTGAATTATTTTTATGAAACTCAGTAGCAGATCCTTTCCTTCATTCCTGATGAAATTATCCCAGAACTGGATGTCCGGGGACACAAATAGTTATGCTTGCTGTTTTAGGCACCTACTTGGGTGGAATTCAAGAATCTAAAGCCAGGAGACTTGACTTCCTCTAGTATACGGCTTTCTCAGTATGATTCAGAATCATAAGGCAAATGCTTAAAATAAGCAGAGACTTTGCAAAAGCAGTCACATTGTGGGGTGGGGGAGAGAGAGACCTGTGGAAACAAAAGGAAATAGTTAAATTAAGGCAGAGGCAGGCTGAATGTGGCTAATATTTGTTCTCATGTATTCTCCAACTGTGTGAAGTCACCTTTACTTTGAGAGAGACTGGTTGGGTTTTGTTTGCCTCTGTCTTTCAAACCCATTTTACCTTTCCTCTTTCATAAAGGCTCTCCCAATTTAGGTCAGAAACCTGCTATTTGTTGCGTGATGCACACAGCACATAGGTTCAGAATCTTGTGCCTAGTAGCTGGGGATGGATTCTAGTCAGCTTCAGGCCAGATGTAATGTAGGACTCACAGTAATCACCTTTTTCCTCTGTGTCACTTGACAACAGTGACAATCCAGTAGGCAGCTTCCGTGTTTAGGTCTCGAGTTCGATGTCCCCTTGCTGAAGAGGCTTTTTAAAAAGGAAGACCTGAGCTCTGGATTTAAATATGCTTCAGTAAGTTCTGGTGTTGGAGTATTTTATGAAGGGTTAGATTGCACTGAGCAAACCAACTCTTCAAAACTGTTGGCTCCTTTGTTTTCCATCCTCACCCCAGATGCTGCCATTGGTGCCTCTGCTCTTGCCACCCACTCAGCTGACTTGAGACACAAAGACTGGATGCTCCTGGTTGTAAACTCTTCATTAATGCCAGGCACTGTGGGGAAAATGCCACTTTGGCGTTTCAATACTATTAAATTCTAAATCTTGGAAACACATGAAAGGCTTCTAATTTGCCTGGACTAACACATGCACTTTTAAGGTTACTTAGTAAGCAGAGCATGTCTCACCACTTTTCAATCCAGGTGTGTGGTTTTAAGTCACAGCTAATCTCTCCGTGTCAGTGACACCTGTGGTTTTCCTCTGATAAATATTTGATTTGGAAAGAAAAACATGCAAGGTAACTTCCACTCTTTGCGACTCTAATTTAAAACCAAGTCTATCCATTTTTAATAGGAATGTGCTGCACTTAGCCCAGTAAGTCACCTTCTGGATAGATTAGCTGCTGCTTTGCTGGTTTCTGCATTCCATGTGGTTTCTGCATGTCAGAGCCAGTGGGTGCTTAGCACCTATATAGGAGTTCAAAGAGCATGAAATGTGACTTGAAATTCTATGGGACATAGGTGGCTGAAGGTATTTTAGGGACTTCTACTCCAGTAGTATTCTGTGAAGGCTTTTTTTAAAGCAGTCCTCTGGTTAGAGAGACAGAGAACAGTTCCATGTTTTCAAATGTTAGGTGATCTCCCTGTTTTATCAGTCTCTGCTCTTACTGCAGGGAAAGTACTGATATGAGTTAAACTATTGATAGGAAATACTAGTTACGTCTGAATTAATGAGCTAAAATATTTTTAATATGACTTGGTAAAAAGAAAAATGCTCTGAAAACTCAGAGGCACAGAATATGGAAGCAGTTGGTGCTTTTCTCCTTAAAGGTTGTTGTAATACCTATCAAATAACTTTGCTTCTAATCAGAAGTGAACTTTTTTTAACCAAGTGCAAAAAAATCCACCAGTTCTTCTTGGCACTTCTTTTTTTCTTTGTTTTAGACTCATGCAGTCTTGTCACTTTAGTCATTGTGGTGGAAACTTAGGGTTTTTGCTTCCTGTCTTGTTGAAATGTTATTATCCGGGGAGCCAGCAGTGATCAGTGTTGCTGTCACAGAAGCTGAATGAAAAATTTGGAAAAAGATGCTCCTTTCACTTGTGGGAGCTTTCCAGGTGCTTGGCATGCAGGTTTAGCAATGAACCTTTTTATGTCAGGTATCTTTTAGGGTTAGGCTGGGTGTGTGGTGGCATGGTAAGATTACTTGCCTGAAAGAGCCATCGCCTCAGGCACTTCAGATCCAGGAAAAACACCCTAAGGGGAAAGCCAATGTCACCTGCACACTCAAAGTAACACTCTTCGTAGTCCTGAGAGGTTGTTGTCATCACACTGAAATGCTTTTTGCATTTGCTGTCATAAAGCTATTAAAACATGACACGTGAAGAGGACGACTTGCATCACGAGGGATGATTATAATCTTTAAAGCGTGAAATCTTCTTACAGGTCATCTTTCCCTTAGTTCCTCTTCCCACCTATGACACATTGCCTGGCTCCTATGTTGAGATCACGTTGTTATTTTTAGAAACCCAGGTGGGAGAGTTTAGAGCAGGTAATTATTAGTATGTGGTGCTGCCAAAAGACACAGGTGTTGCACAGTAACTGCCTGGGGCTTTAGAGCAGCAGCAGAACGAGCTCAGCTGTGCCTCAAGTGATGCTGAGGGAATGGGCTGCCACCACTTTAAGCTGAGGGTACCTGCTGTCAGTCTTCCTGCCCAGGGTGTCTCCTGTTCCATTCATGGGGTTTTGAGAACTGATTGCTGCTGCATCTTCTCAGTCACCCTTCTAGAAACGGTTGCTTGTTCCCTTCAGCAGCGGCAGTCTCACAGGATCCCGTAGGAAGTCAGTCACAGAGGGAGATGGACACAGACTGCATGTGCGAGATGGTGGAAGATGGGAGGAAACATTTCAGCCTTATTGCAGAAATTACTGCTTGACACTTGTCTAAAGCCTTCTGTCCTGCTGCCTTTTGATAGCAAGAAATACTTGTGCTTAAAAGGAATGGGAAAGTGGTAAAAAAGTGTCTGATTTTATACAACTGGATTAAATGAAACTTACAGAGCTTGTTGGTAGTATTTGCACCTGGCTGAAAGAAGAGTGGAAAATGAAAGTTAAAAAAGAAGGTAGATGATGAATCAGTGCTCTTAAAATCTTTCTACTGTTGTCCTTTCCTTCAGGGTGGGAACTGTAACTGCCTTAGAGATTGTGTTTGGGAAGTAAACACCCTTACTAAATTATTGCAAACACTGATTTTTGCTTCTGGAGGAACTGGGTTTAGTTTACTGTAAAATTGCTGCAGGGTGATGTCTCAGGCTGTTTAATTCTGTTCTGCCAAAATGAACTATCTGAGGGAAGATAAAAATACAAAGGCTGTAAGTGAAATTTGATTGTATTGCAGGTTTTGAACAACAGACTCTTGGCCACGATCTCGGCTGTCTTTGGGCTGAAATAATTGGAATAAACGTGATGTGAATTGGTAGGCTCTGCTTGGATTTAACTGCACTAACATTTTGAGCCGTGTGTGTTATTAAGCTTACTAGAAAAGCAATATTCAGTGTTCTGAAGAAGTGACATGCAATTACCCTTGATATGTACTCAAATTGTAACATTATCAGAGCAGATTTTCTGACACTTGTCTGCTGTTCTTTCACTTCTTTTTCTTTGGAGAGAAATGACTGCAGATTAGTTGTTTGTTGGGAACTGAGAAACAGCCCAGCTCACTCCTACCTGGTAATTAACTTCTTAAGCAGAGTCTTGCCTCAGGGCAGTGTTTGTGAGCGGTGCCTGGTAGCAATGTTGTGCTTTAAAAGTACTTGAGTAAATAATCTATACAGGCAATACTTTTCAAATTAATTGAAGTTTAACACTATATTGTGCTATTTAGCCAGGTCGAATTGTATTAAAATGAAACATTTTCTATCTCATTATTAAATAGCAGATTAAAATGCTAGTACCAGCTTCCAAATAAAAACCTTCCCCTCTAAATCACATGATTTTCTCTTTTTTGGGTGTAAGTTCTACAAGCATATATGTGTATACACACATATATTTACACAAATGTATGAGTGGCTTTCCAATGTCCATCTTTGTAGCAAAAACTCAAATGCTTGCAGTGCGAGGTGGACAAGAGGATTTCCACTGCTCCAAGGAGCTGGAAGGTTTATCATCTCCATTTCAACCTTACAGGTGTATTGAATGCAGTTTGGAGCCTTACAGCTCTGGGTTTGTCCAGGTGCTGCACAGAGAACCAGTGCCTGTGTTGTCAATAAGTTCTGCTCCAGGGCAACTGAGTTGTGAATAGAAAGGATTAATAGAGTGTGAAAAATTAAAAACTATGCCATAAGAACTATTTTTATAGCTACATTAAGAGGTGTGGGCTGTAGTTTGTTTACTATTGGTGTTGAAAGCTTGACAATTGGTAAATGAACTTGCTGAGAGACAGTATCAGAGCTTGAAAGTGCTTTTTGCATGTGCTTGAGCAGGTAGCAATTAATGGAGACGTGAAGGTAGAGGAGTAATGTAGAGTATTGTAGTACTGAAGGTAGAGGTTCAGTTGTATTGCATGAAAGGCACTTTCCTCCTGCCAGTTAATGGAAACAACCTGGGACCCTGTAACTGCACACACTTGAGGGGATAAAAAAAAGCATTTTAGTTTTACATTTCCTACAGCTCTGTAGGAGCTGTGTTCAAGAGTTAATTTTTAAAGCCAGCTTGAATGCAGAGCTAAGCAGTGGTGGAGAGAAAGTGCTGCTACCCCATTAATAACAATATTGCAGATGCTGTTGCTCTGGGGTGCTTTTTGGAGTCACAACTCATCTGAACAGGGAGGATGAGCTGAAAGAGGAGGTTTTATCACGGGGCTGCTACAACAGGCTGCTGTTAGACACAGACCTTTGGATACGCAGTGATGAACAGAGAGAGTGCTGCTGCTGGTGATTGCTGCATGCTCTGCTCCTGAAAACTGAATTGGGCCGTCAGACACGAACAGGGGCTGCTGTTCTGCCCTTGTCTGACTCTTGTGTCTCTCTCACAGTGGCTGGGTGCCCTGGCAGAGCTCTAATCCCCTGTCCCACACCTGTTTATCCCTCCTGTGGCACGGCAGGGCTTCACGCCATCACTGCTGATGCCGCTCCGAATTGAGAGGGAATCCGGGAAATCCGGGAGGCAGCCCCAAGGTTCTGACATTCCTGCAGCACCTCCCAGAGCCCTGGTTGTTCTGGAGTCTCTCAGGGTTTCCATGGTAAAGCTCTGCAGCCTAAAGCCAGGCCGGGTGGAACTTGGCAAACAGGCCAGGCCTGATCCTGCTGCCGTTGGCTCCAAACCCAGGAGCACGAAGGGAAGGAGCGAAGTGAGTCTCCTGTGGAAACAGATGTTGCGTCAAGGAGACTTTGAATGGCAAAACCAGCTCCTGTCAATGATCCAAAGCCGGGCTGGATGAGCCTTGGAGCAAACTGGTGCAGGGGGAAGTGTCCCTGCCCATGGCAGGGGGCTGGAACTGGATCATCCCTAACGTCCCTCCTAATCCAAACCCTTCTATCATTCTTGTGCGCTATTACATTCACATTTTGTTGGGTAAGAGGAGTGTTCTGATTAAAGAGAAGTTTCCTGAAAGGAAAGAAAATGTCTAAATGGGCAAACACTCCAGCTGAGATGCCATTTGAGATTGGCCAATTAAAGCTACACAGCAGCAGATGATTTAATTTAAACGTTAATTCTAAAAGCAGCACTTTTTGCTTCAAGAATCATAAGCTCTCTATAGGAGAGAACTTTACATGAGTGAAGTCTGCAGTGCTTGCTGGGATGTTTGGGTGCCAATAGCAATCAAATTATGGCAAAATGGAGCTTTCTCTGGTCTCATTTTCTTAGCCAAGAAGTCAAGATCATTAAGCCTCAGCTGGACTTCTCATAACTCCTCTAGAATTCCTCTATAGCTCCTCAGCTGGAGTTGTACATGCTGAAGTTTTTGAGTGTCCAGATGGTCAAAAATGTGTGTAAAATATGCAACAGAAGAGTGGCATCTCAGAGGTTCTGAATTGATTTTGGGTTTTTTGTTTTTCTTGTTTTTAATTATTTTAGCCCTGCTGCTATTCTAACCTTTGCAGCAGCCACTCATGCCACACTAATTGATATGAAATCCTAGTTTTGTTTATTCAATTGTAGCACTTAATAATAGACTCTTGTACTGGGGATTTCAGAGTGAGGAATGAATGAATACAACTAAAAAATAAAATTTCAAGTTTATGAAGTTTTAAGCCAAAGCGCACCCAAATTCTTTTGTCGAGGTTTTTCCACTTTTATGAAGTCCGGACAGTTGCTTTGTGTGTATCAACTTTTTTTTTAACTTAATCTGGTCAGGAAAACCTTGGCTGGACAGAGCTCACAAGTGACAAAGGCTGTGAAAGCCCAGAAAATCAGGCTGTAACCAGAAGCTTCTTGTGCTCAGTGGTGACTCCTGGCCCATGGGGGAGGATTTGGGGCACTCAGCTTTCAACTGCAATCTGCTATTTGAAAAATGACTCACACTGAGCACACCTATCGAGAAACCACTCCTTTCTTACGTGGTTCTTTCTTGCCTGTAACAATGACAGTATTGGAGACTGCTTGAATTATTAACTCCTCATAGTCCTAAATCCAGCATCCTTCCTGCAGGCTGAGAGAGGGTCTGAAGCTGCAGGAGCCTTTTGCTTTGCTTCCTTGCTGTCTGGGAACAGTTCAGGTTGCCAAAGACTCTATTAAGCCCACAGAGGACCTCTAGCATTGCAGGTAGAAATATTGGGGTGTGGTATTTTGTTTTGGGTTTGTTTGTTTGGGGATTTTGTGTATTCTTTTTTCTTTTTTTTTTTTTTTCTGGTAGGTTACTCTGGAGGTAAAGGTGTGCCTCACTGAAGTTTGCTGTATTATTTTTCTATCCTGCCCCGATTCCTCTCATCCATCTGCCCATACACAAGTGTACCAACTCAAGCTTTCTGTGCTGAGGCTTTTTTTTGTTTGCATGAAAAGATACCAAAAACTACAGTTTACCCCTGACCCTTGCTCTAGAGAAGGTAGAGAGTTCCTAAACCATGAATTAGTGATGGAACCCCATACATATTACATTAGAGCAAGGAGCAGTGCAGAAAGTGGTGTGTGCTAACTCAATATAAACCAGCACAGAGTGGCACAAAACTACAGCATTCTGCAGTATTTGTGAACTGCGGCGTTCCGAGGGCTTGACGTGGCACTTTCCTACATGAAAAGGGTTGCATTGTGCACAAAGTTGTGAAAGAAACGCTGCTATTCAGTGTGTTTCAGCTGTTTTTTCTGTAGGGAGTTAGTATTTGCTGTCTACTTTGTTGTGTGGCTGGTTTTTTGGCTTTTTTATTTTTTCAGAACTGGCCAAAGCTCTTGCACGGTCAGCATAGCACTGCTCACAACTGTGGCCGACCCCCATGGCCACAAAGTCTTAAGCATGCACAGAATTTGTAGGTAGTTTAGTTCTATCTCCTGTTTACATCAAATTAAGAGCAAAGCTTGTCCAGTTTAAATTAACACTGTGCCTGCCCTGGTTGAATTCACACGTCTTTGAGCCAGGAATAAACGTGGTGACCAATCTCCTTGTGGCACTATGTCAGAAATTAATGTCTTCAAGAAAGAGGGCTGGCATTAAAACTTGCCTGCTTGACTTAGGAGGACTCTATGGTAGTCATTTTATAAAGAATTCAATAGTTTCAGCTCCTGCTGATGGTGTGAATCTCTCACATCTGCTGATGAAAGGCAAAAGCCTTCCTGCCTTTGAGCACGCTGTGGTTTCTGTGGTGCTCTGTGACGTTTGTTAGAGGCCTCCAGCTCTTGGCTGAATTGCTCAAGAGGATCGACCAGTGGCACAGTTCAGCTGTCCACCCACTGCAGTTTCACAGCGGCCCTGGAACTCCTTTAAATCCATTTTCTTAAGCTTTTAAGACTCTTCTGTGATCGTTTTGTTGCAATGTGCTGCTTGGGAGCTGGCTCTGCCCTCTCATTGCAGACCTGGCCTAAACCCTTAAGCTCTGTCAACTTTGCCAAATATTGCTGAGACAGTTGAAATTTATCCCTTCCAAAGCAGACGTGTGGTGGGGTGGCTGAACATCCACGTCTCTGCTTCACAACTTGCATGATCATCTTACTTACAAACAGCAAAGGGGTTTTCAGATTTTTCAGTAGCTCCACTATTTAACTTTTTTGCTTTCACTCTTTTTGCCTCTTCCCTTCCCAATTATTTTTTCCAAAGGCTTCACTTGTGTTTGTACGTTCAAAGCACTGAATATTTTTGAGGCAGAGTTCTCATTTCCTTCTCATTATTTATAGCCACATCAACTGTTGCAGAGACAGAAAATTCCCTCGGTTTCAAGATAAAAGTTTTCTACTTCCCCTCTCTCATCCTGCTGTGGTATTTTTGGTAGCACAACGTCTGTTCCCTACAGGAAAGAACCACTGTTTCATTGCTGGTAATACCTGCGCCATGGGTCTCCTGTGGCAGCAGATATTGCAGGTGATTGCAGTGGTAGAAGCTGATTGTGAGTAGGAGTCTGGTTATGAAAGTGAAAAAACAGGAATATGAATCCAGCTGGAGAGTTCTAAGCGATCTACAGCTTAAACCCAGATGACTTTGTGTCAGTGCATCTACTTGTACAAGGGTGGATCCTACTCAGGTTTGCTGTGGGGCAGAAAGGGTTTGCGAATTCCTGCCCCTTGTACCCTCAGCATTGAGAAGGAACACAAAGGGGGCAAAGCCAGACAAAAATGCTGCAGCAAGATCTGTGCTGGCTGTGTGTCACTTGTTCATCATGTGGTTCCTCATTATGGTTAGAGAACTTTGCAGATTTCTCTGTTTTCCTTCAGCTTTCTCTGCAATCATGAAAGCAGATTAAAATTAATTTCTACAGAGTCTTAAAAGGATTGTGAACCGAACTTTTTGATATGACTTTGAACATCTCACTGTATTTGAATGAGTTTTGTCTTGCAGTACAGAGGGAAAACGATTCGTTTTGATTTCTGCAGCTGCTGGCATGGCTGACTGTTTATACACCAAATCATGAGGTGTTGCTCACCCACCTCCACACGGGCTGGTGTCGTTCTGCCATCTGATGGCAGAGCCGGAACAGAACAACGCTCCTGCCTTCGTTCCCGTGCAGGTAGCCGTGGGTGTATCCGTGTGGGGCAGCTAGAAGGATAAATATCAGTGCAGGGGATCCTGCTATTGGCTGTATTTTAATTGAAAATGAAGGAAATACCCATCATTTTTCAGTAATCCTGTTTGGCTTGGCTCTCCCCATCTCTCTGAAATTGTTTGCTCCTTGTGCTTGGGCTGGCTTTCTTGTGCTTCTCCCCCCTCTCACACTGCCCTGGTAGCGTGAGCAGAAGACAAAGCCCTGGTTTTAACTTCGTTGCAGTTCCCCTCTTCTGTCTCTCTTGTTCTGCGTCTCCATTTCCATGTTTAGAAGTGGGAACTGTGTATCTTGCAGTCTTTTACAAACCCAAACCCACTCCCTAGATTTCAGCCTGGAAATACCCACGAAGACTTTTAAATCCACCTTTCTACACTTTTGGCACAACATAAATAGCTTTATGAGCATGCTACTTCTTCATGGTTCTCTCCTCATTTCTGGCTTGATCTCCCAGCAGCTGAGGGCTGTGAGCCTGCTCTTGATTGCATTTGATTGTGGGTCCTGAAAATAAATGATTTAGCCATGGAGACCGAGCCTGGAAGAGAGCAAACAGACCCTGGGCCAGTTTCCTGTGACAGGGGAAGCTGGTCTCACTTGGCTGATCAAGAGCAAACACATGGACTTCCAAATACAAATACTCCCGGGCTTCCTTCTCCTGCACTTTACTCGTTTGACAGGTCATTCATCTCTTCCTACTATTCGGATTCAGCTCCATCTCCTGGCGAGGCAGAGGTACCCAATGTGAAACAGGCTGTGCAGTGATACCTGGAGTTACCTGGAGTTGTCTCCTTTCATGTCCCGTTCTTGATGTGATGTGAAGTGCAGACATGACTGACAGCATAGCCAGGCTGATGTAATTTGTTTTTATTTTAAGTATGTTTCTGAAAAAATCTGCTAGGATTCATCTCGCTGCTGCCTGCCTGAGATGGTGTATTTATGTTTTGTGAGCATATACTGTAAGACTTTACCCATGTTTAAAGCAGGCATCGAAAGGTATTCACTGTGCTCTCCAAAAATCTGGTGATGAATTGCATTTATTTTGGGCCGTGTGTCTGGTAGGCATCAATTTCATACGAGGTGTGCAGTTGATTTGATGCAATAAAATCACATTCTTGTGAAAACCAATTCAGCCTCCTGATCTCCAAAGCCTGTTTGAGGAACGTTTGTTCAGCCAAATCGTGCCAGATCGCAGCAGCACCACTTCATCTGTCCTTGTCAAAGTGTGGTGTGACACAAAGATGTGCTGGGTAATTGGGGTGCTTGTGCTGCAGCAGTTACACGTGCGAGGCTTCCTTAGGGCTCCTCTCCGTGCACACAATACTGACAGGGGAGGGAGGGATGGGTGGATGGATGGATGGGTGGGTGGATGGATGGACGGACTCTGTGCACAAAGCAGTGCAGGACAGCTGCCAGCAATGGGGGCCTGTTTCTCCAGTGCTTCACGTCTCGAGCTCTGTCAGGCTTGGTGCTGTGACCTCTTCTCTGGGGAGCCTGTTCCAGTGCCTGACCACCCTCTGGGTGGAAAACCTTTTCCTGATAAGCAGGTGAGCAAGGAGAGCCAGGACCTCACACCCTCTGTGCTCGTCACAGCTCCTCTGAGGTGCAATGTTCCTTGGGCTTGGGCTCATCACATTCCAGCTTTTATCCTTCTGGATGTGACAGAGTGCTAAGTACACGGTCTGGATACCTGCAGTGATTGCTAATATGCATAAAATAATATAACTTCACAAAATGAATGCTTTAGTATTCCTCTACTTTTTATTTATATTTACATGGAGGAGCTGCCACCGTGCTGTTAAGACTATGCATTTCACAGAACATTCCCAAGGGGAATACATTTGGGAGCTAAGTGACCAACTTGCTTCTGACTGTCGCTGATTTGTTTAATCCATACGCCAAATCTTAGCTGAAAAGCATTAGTATTGATCTGTCCCTACAAAGCATTTTGAGATAGTGAGGTCAAACACTTCAGCTAAGCACAATTTTGTTCCCTCTCTCTTCCTCTGTTTGTCCTTTCCCAATTAATCAGTTCTGCGGCAGATGTAAGGCTGGACTCTATCCAAGGGAAGCTTTGGCTGATATCTCAATGCATTGTGCTCTTCATAGCCTGCAGTATTTCTGCATTTATTGACCTTGTCCACCTTGTTTGGTTTCGGTCTTGTTTGCTTTGAAGGTAAAATCTCTGTCTGGGAGAGACAGCTATAACAGGAAAATGGCTCATCGCAGGTGTAGGTAACTGAGGCTGTGTCTATAATTCTCATGTACTGGAAAAGGGAGAAATGGAGCTGCAGTGAAAAGTGGGAATAGGCCAGCAGGTGCTGTTTCTTCTAATTCTTGGTTACCAGCTACTTTTGGCTCCTACATCAGCTATTGCACATTGAGGGATGAAAAAGAGCTCAGTGCATTTTCCTTTAAAATTGCGCTCCTTTTTTTGCACAGGAGACTCAAATAGCCTTTGATGCATATCCAAAATCCTGAATTGAAGACCAAATGTTCTGGGAAACGGCATCTTGGGGGGTTTCTGTGGGTTTTTACTGTCCCAAGTGCTCCTTTGAACATTCTTGCCATTGTGCACTTTGTTCCGTGCCCTGACGGGCCAGCCAAAGAATTTAGGAGGCAGTAGAGAGTTGAAGTGAAAACATTATCAACAGCCAACCTTTCTGTTTTACTGCTCCCTCTGAGTCCTTGCTTGGGTTAATTGGAGGCAATAAAACACAACTCAGTGTCTCTCTGAGGCAAGAACCCTCAGCCCTTTCAGTTTTGGGGCAGGCTGTGACAGGAACACAGTGGGAGCGAGGGAGGAAGTGTTCAAAGCCTCAGAAAGTCCTCTGCATCCAAGGGAATCTGATCCATGAGGCTGACTAACTGACTCCCAATGACTTGGGAGGACGTGGAGCAGATCTAAGCTGTGCAGAGGTGGTAGCAACTTCCCTCGTTAAACTCCAGACTCACTGGGTGACTTTTGACTTCTGCTGTGCTGCTGAAAGTCTATAAAGATACTCTGCCCTTTCAGGGATCTTCACCCCTGAAGAAAAGGGATTTCATAACCCCTGGAGTGGGATAGGTGATACCTTAACATCTCAGAATACTTATCTGAGGCATGTTTATTAAGCAGAAGTAGACAGGAGCTTGGAACACGAGCTTGTCACAAAGCTTGGAACAGAACTGAAAATTCTGGATCTGCTCTTAGGACAGAGCTGTGTCTAAAACAGCCTGGCTGAAGTTTCATGATGGATTTTGATGTTCTGACTTGCAAGTGGGGGCTGCAGCCAAAAGGAGTGGGCCGTTCAGTCAAGGGCATGTATTCATTCCTTTGCACTGGCACTGGCATTCAATTTTTGATTCAAAGCTTTGGTCAAGAAACCAATCCAGCTATAAAAGCGAATCCAGCTACATAAACCAAGCTCAGCTCTCCACAGAGCCTGGCCAGAGCTGAGACTGGCACGAGGGGAATGGGAGCAACACACGTCTGTGGGAGATGGGGCACAACTGCCCTCTCAGTAGCAGCCTAATTTCGGGTTTAAAGCCACCAGGAGCCTGCAAGCACTGTGAGAACCCACACCAGTTGTTTTGGATCACCTGTGAAGGGTTTGCCTCGTGGTTTTTGACTGCCAGTTTGTCTTTGGTACAGAAACAAGCGCCTGTCAGCACCATTTTTTATTAATAGATGGAATTAAATAGGTTCAAAATGGTACTGGCTTAAAACTTTTTTCTCTGACCTTTTTATACATACTTTTAAATTTAATTTTCAGGCAAACAATTTGCTCCCCAAAAAATGCTTGGGTGACAGAAAAATCATGGATGTGAATATTTCTGGAAAATGAACTGACAGCACAGTGAGCATTTTTACTGCAAAATTTCAGTTTGCAGGTCTTTTTTGCAATTTTTACCCAAACCTAGCTATAATCCTAAACTAGAAGACCAGCTTAACTAGGATTCATATGGGAATGTTGAGCTGAAATCATGTAGTTTGTCTTTTGCAAGTCAGGTGTATTTATCAGTGATCTCTGCTGGTCTAAAGAACTACATGAATCCCAAAACTGTGAATCCCAAAGAAGGTGTAACACAGTTCTGCTCTGAGATGTGGCTGTGTACAGAGGGAGAGGGAAAAATATGGTTGTGAGTTGCGGAGGTACTTAAAGTTGTGATTTTAAGAACTGAGAATTCCTAATTCCCTCCACCTTTCAATTTATTGATCTTTAAAGTAACATGAAGGCTCTGGCTGAAAAAAGTGAATGCCAAGCTCCCCTCTCTCAGTGTGAGGGTGGATGGTGGCTTTTAAAGAGTATTAAAACTGAGGTGAGTTTTGTGCTGGTGCCATTCGGGATCTTTCATAAGCTTTTGGGGCAGTGGTAGGCAATTAAGGGCTTACCTTGAGAATTAGACTTCGTTTTTTTGTTACAGCAAACCTTAAACAAACAAAAATTACAGGGTGTAATTTGAATCAAATCATTGGAATTACAATAGGTTAAAACCGGTGAAAAAGAGGTTTGTTGGAAAATCAAGATTCCTGCCCAACGATCCAAACATAAATACATTCAGTCCATGTAAAAACTAAATCTGCTTTCAGTTAAGATCTACTGGATTCAGGAGTATAATACATGAATTACATGATTTATGAAGTTTAATATTTTGACATATCTTGTTTAAAATATGAGACCATTAATTTTATTGAGCTTAGAGATTTTCCAGCAGTGACCTTGCAAACTGCTAGGATGTGATCCGTGCCCCTCGAAAGCACAGCTCATTATATTTAAAAAAAAAACAAACCACAAAACCAATCCACAACCAAACCCAACAAAAAACCAATCCCATTTAAATCTTGTTTTTTCTACTGATCTTCTAACAGGTTTATTACTAACCAGCACTCGCTGTTCATTTCACCCTCCAGTCCTTGTTCCCTCTCCTCCTAAGCTTCATATTGTCACTGGGTGAATACATTTTCCACCTTTCTTCCTCCTGGGACAGGAGCAGCGACAAGAAGCAACTTTCTAGCAAGAATTAAACTTTCTCTGTCCTGCAGTTGGGCCATCTCAGTGGTCCACTGACCTAAGGCAGCCTGTGTTTCCTCCCACCAGCCCTTGATCCCTGTAAAAACCCTTCAAAGCCAGGAGAAAAAGCAACTGGAGGGCTCTGATGATGAGTATTATCAATATTCTTTGTTTTCTCTTGGTCTTAAACTTATTTGGATGTGTGCATGATTATTTTTTAATGACCTCACAGCAAGGAGCAGCTGTGCATTTCTACAGCACGGAGCACACTTTGACTTACAAGCATTTTATTCTCCAAGTGCACAGCAAAAGAAGGGACAGCCCAGGCTGACAAGCATTGATTAGTGCCAGTATTTTGGGGCCAGCAGGAACTGGCTCTATCTGCTAAAACCTGGCTCAGGCCGTTTGGGACAGTTAGTGATTTAATGGCTTTGTTTTTTTTACTACAAAGGTTTGGGACACAGAGCCAGCTCTGCACTGAGATTCAGAGCAAAGGCCTGGATGGAGATCAAGTCGTGAGGTTTGACCTTTGCCTGTGGTGAGGGTGATGCTGGTCAGGAACGATGCTGGTCAGGAATGATGCTGGCAGTGCTGCCTGCCAAAGCTGCCAGTTTTAGGAACCATAGCAGCTCCCCAGTGGGGTGGTGCCTCTGTCAGCACAGAGGATAAAGGGAACAGCTTCAGGAGAAGTATAAATAGGTAGCAGAAGAGGAGAACACAGAATAATAGGACAAGAAAGTCTCCACTTCTGTTCTGCCATCCCAGGTAAGGAGCAGTTTGTACAGAATGTGCCCCTCTGTGCTTTTGCTGTCTGACCTCTTCGATGCTGCACAGGAAGTGTTGCCTCTCTGTGAGAAATTTGGAATGTGCTGGTTGTTTCTCCATTTGCCCATGGGCAGGGTGTTTCTATTCCTCATCAGTGGCTTGTGCAGCATCACTCATAACCACGGAGATTGTTTATTCCTGTTTTTATACCATCCTGTGTTGGGGGATGAGCAGAGAGCTCTGCTGGACATGGAACTGGTTTGGGGGTCTGGAGGGCTTGTTTTGTCCCTGCAAAATACAAATGAATCCCCGAAGGAAAGCAGCTTTCAGATGTTTTTGGTTAGAGCTGGAATCATGTTGGTGATACAGGTTTCAGAAGTTGCAGAAATGGAGATTTCCCCAGGACTAGTAGGAAAACCGCACTCTAAATAAATTCTGTATTTATAACAGGAAAAAAAAACAACTGCAACTCAAAGTTTCTAGGACAGGGTTTATATTCAGTTGTTATAAAATTGCGTACCCAGAATAAAAGCTGGGGTTTGTTATCCTTTGACTGGCAGAGGAAAGAACAGAAATAGAATTGAATAAACACATAAATGATTGTTGGGATGGTCCCTGATGGTGGACTGGGGGGGGACTGTTATTGTGAAACCCTTGGCCAAACAATAAAACATTGAGCATGATGCCACCATTATAAACTCGTGGTGTGCTTCTCAGGTCTGTAAAACTGGCTAAATATAAAGTGTGCAGGAGATATAAAATGCTGCCTCCTCAAAAGCTGTAGAAATTGTAGTGGCAAATAGCAACTGATATTCTCTTCATGCGAGTTCTACCTCCATGTGCCGATCTGCCTGGGTAAGTGTTGCCAGCAGAGCATGCAATGGTAACTTCATTTTGTCATTTTGCCTCAGAAAAAATAGTTTCAGAGAGGATTTCAGTCAGTATTTTATAGCAAAGACTTCAGTGATGGTGTGTAGAAGAATCATGCTCTATTAAATTTGGAAAACTTCTTAGTGGAGGTAAGTGCTTTGTGGCTGGATTAATGAGTAACTTCTCCTCCAATGAGTTGCTGTTGCCCTGAAGGGTTTGGGTCTGGATTTCCCTCTCTGTGTCACAAACTCTCCGTGTTTTCACTCAGCCCCAGGATGTGCCTTTCCCCCCGCGAGCTGCAGCTGCTGCTGCTGGGGCTGGTCTGTGTCACAGAGCTTTGTGCTGTGCCAGCTGCTCTTCAGAAAGGTAGGAGAGAAATTTCACATCCATTTTAACGGTTTTGGGTCCTGATGGTTCTGCTCCAAGGCAGTGACAAGCTTGGGAGGCAGTGCTGAGATCAAGAAGCTGCACTGGTTTCACCCTCTGAGTTATCTATACGAAAGTTTTCTTTCCGTGAGTAATTCTTACGAAACTTCTGTCTGATTTTTTCATGATTCGGAACAAATAATGTTAAACTTGATTTATGATTAAATAAATGAAATGGAATACTTTCAAATTTGCAGCAAGGTCATGGTTTAAAATGTTACCCGTGGGGTACAAACACAGCGGGTCCTCCCTTCCGTTGTCTTACATCTTAAAATCCAGAGTATTCCTTTTTTGGAACAATTAATGATAGCAATTGTTCCTGCTTCCTTCGTGAAGATTTATTAATTTATAGAAAACCAGAATGGAAACCAGCAGCCTGTAAAGCAGTCAGGAGTCTCTTGGGATTAAAAATTGCAAAGCATAGGGAATTTTAGAGTTTGTTAAAACACAGATAATGAAAGTTTGGTATAATATTAATAAAAATATTAACTTGTCACTTTTAAACTAATCTTGCATAGGAGGATAGAATTATTCAATGCTGAAAGAAAAAAAAAATTCTATTTTGTGAATCTGATTCTTTCATTTATTTATTTATTCCCACTTGCCCAGTACCAAATTCTTTCTGGTAAAACCTAAATCAGTTTTTTTTTAAAAAAATGGTCTCTGTTTCATCTTTCCCCTGTCCTTGTGTCTTTGCACAAGTGGAAAAAGGTGTGTGGAGTGATAATTAGGAAAGAATGGAAAAAACCAGATAAATGAACTGGTTTGTTTCTATATAAAGGCTTTTTAATTAAAAAGCTGGTGTAAGTAGCATTGTGTCAGCACAATTGTGACACTGTAAGCACTTGCATCAGCCCTGCTAATCCTGAGGTGACAGCAAAACCCTTTTTTTTTGGTTGTTGGATTCATTTGGTAGGCTGGAGAATTCCACATTTCCCAGACAATTTGTACAAGTATTGGTCCTACATCCTTTGAAAGTACCCACCTCTCTGCCAAAACAACAACAAAAAGGTCCAAGATTACGGATGCTGTATTTTTCCCAATGGAGAGTTTAACAGACTTTGTAGTAAAATCTGTTAGAGATGTGTTTTCAACGAGTTTTCATTGAAACTTTCATGTTTAAGGAAAAAAAAATAAAACTGTGGCCACTGTTGGGTTTGGTAAATGCACTACAAAGAATTCCTCTTTTACAATTTGCTGCTGGGCAGAACTGGTTGCTTTGCTTCTGTCTTTCTTAAAATAGTACCAAATGAGCAATTATCACTGCAAGTAATTGTTTCTATAAATATTCTCCTTTAGAAACATATAAAAACTATCAGCTTTTCTCAGCCATGGTAGACGATAATAACAGTGAGTTAAAAAGAAATAAATTTGGCATAGTTATAGATGTCCTGGAGAAATCCAGCCACTGTTGTTGGTCATCAGGGTCTGTGTATTGTGCATTTTGTCTCTGTTGGTCAAAAATGTTTTTAGTACAAATGCTGGGTGTAAAGCGATTTCTGAAATTGATAATGAAACAGTGATTTATTTTCAAAATAATTCCAAAACTTGCTTGAAAGAGAATGTCTGCACAGGTGTTTGTTCATGGAGACAAAATTTGATATTATCTGAAACAATTGCACCAAAATATGCTCATTTGGAGAACTTCTGCAAAATAAAGTACATTGTCTTTTTCTTAGCCCAGTTTAGCCTCAGCCTGGGTAGTTTGTATTAGGAACTATAAGATGTATTTCCTGGCATGGCAGAGGGACTGAATTTTGCACCAGGCCATGCCTTTCAATTCTGTGTTACCAAAAAAGACGTAAAACTTGAATCCAGACTGAATCCTTCCTTCGTTCCCCCTTTCCCCCCTCAGATCTCAAGTGTGGGCAGAAAGTTCAAGAGACCAACCCGCGGAGTTATTTTGCCCTCTTCACTCGGATTGTTGGGGGAAACCAGGTGAAGCAAGGCTCACATCCATGGCAGGTCTGCACGAGCAAATGTGGTTTTATCTGCAGAACAAAGAAGGCTTTGGGGTGACCTAATTGCAGCCTTCCAGTACCTGCAGGGAGCCTGCAAGAGAGCTGGAGAGGAACTTTTACGAGAGCATGGACAAGGGGACAGGACAAGGGGAAGTGGCTTCAAGCTGAAGGAGAGTAGGTTTAGATTGGATATTAGGAAAAAATTCTTTGCTGTGAGGATGGTGAGGCCCTGGCTGCCCAGAGAAGCTGTGGGTGCTCCATCCCTGGAAGTGTTCAAGGCCAGATTGGATGGGGCTCTAAGAAAACCGGTCTGGTGGAAGAGCAGGGGGGATTGGGTCTTTAAGGTCCCCTCCAACCCAAGCCATTGTATGATAATGTATTGTTGAACTCCAGCCTGCTTTTATGAAAAGCAGTGAAGCAGGTGGAGAGAACTCAGAACCTGTCCTGCTTCCTGAAAAAGTTTTGTTTATGATTTTTATTTTATTTATCACTCTTTCTGGAAGAGTATCTGCAGATGAGTCTGTTGTAAATGGGTGCAACTGCTCAAAAATAGGGCACAGGACACCACCCCAAGTCCCTGGCTGCTGTCAGGCATCCTTGATTCGCAGCGCTCCCTGTGACCTGCAAAGGGAAAATTCTCAGCCAACCACTCACCTTCACAGCCTGACGAGTACCTCAGTGACCTGGCGTTTATTACAGGTGTGTTGCTTTTCTCCAGGCCCCAAGAGGGGAGAACAGCAAGGTTTGGGATCTCTTAGGCTCAGGGATTCTGAGAATGCCATGGAAGTGTGTGTGCTGGGATTGCCGCAGGTGCTTTGGCTGTGCGACTCCTCAGAGAGCACCTGTGTGTGCTCTCGCTCTTCTTCCCCAAAGGCAATCAGAGCAGATACAAAGATTTTCTTTATTGGGAGTGTCTTCTTTAAATGCTGCAGGTTTCCCTGAAGAGAAGGCAAAAGCATTTCTGTGGAGGCACCATTGTTTCTGCTCAGTGGGTGGTCACAGCAGCTCACTGCACCCTGGACAGGTACGGATGCAGTAGGAATTCAGGAGCAGGGTGCAGGTGCAGGAAAACCTGGATTGGAAACATGTGTGTGCTGCAGCATCTCTTTGTGGTGCTTACTTACAGGTGCTACCCTTTTATTTCTAATCATTATTTTCCATGTTTTAACCGAAAGGGAGAAAAAACCCTTTGAACATCTCAACATAATTAATAAATAAACTTACAGAGACTGGCAAAGACTGATTTTGGAAGTCTATGTAAAAAAAATTAATTTGAAGCAGAATAAAACGTTTATACTCATTACTTTTATGTTCCTTTGCTGCACATGTGATGTGGTACCAGGAGCCCCAAAGCAGGATTCACTGTGGTTTTACGGATTTTTTAAATAAACTCAGAATCATAGACAGATTATCTTATTTTTTCTGTACTTTCCTATGCCCAAATCTTCCCTCCTGCTTCAAAAAGCAGTGTGTCTAAACACAGTAAGAAGGCCTGGTTCCTTCGTGGACCACCAAACCATGGTCAGGTCTGTAGCAAAATGATTTTTCTTAGCCCATTTCATCCCCCAATTCCTACTACAGGGCTTACTCAGCTCTTGCTGGCTGTATGTATTAAGTGCTCAAAAATCTGAGGATGAAAGGTACTGGGTGTCAGAAGAAATAAGTTCTCTGTTTAAAAACAACTCTATTTTTTCCTTTCACATTTAAGATCAAGTAGCTGAACTCTAATTTTCCTATTCCACAGGAACCTACTGCAGTATTTGCATGTCACTGCAGGAGAGCACGACTTGAGGCTCAAGGAGAACAGTGAGCAGACACTGCCTGTCAAATCTGTCATTCAGCACCCAAAGTTTGACCCCAGGACTCCAATGAACTATGACATTGCCCTTCTGAAGCTGGATGGCACCTTCAACTTCAGTAAGGCCAGAGTTAGCTGTGATCTTCTTCTCCATGAGGAAAAAGTTATTGTTCTTTGCATGCAGAAGTTAAATTGTCGATATGAGATTAATTTTACAGATTCCACAAAAGTAATAATAAATTTTTTTGTTAAAACATCCCCAACACACAAAGGAAGCTTTTACTAATTGTTCTTTTAAGTACTTACCAATAAAATTCATGTCCCTGTGTGGCAGGTTCATCAGTTTTGCCAGCATGTCTTCCTCATCCAGGTGAAAAGTTTGAAGCAGGTTATATCTGCACTGCTTGTGGCTGGGGCCGTTTAAAGGAAAGTAAGCCACTCACGTTATTACTTTTCTTCTGAAATAAAAACTTGATTTCACAGGCCAGAGCCAGACCAAAAGTAACCATCCGAGGGTCTTGAGAATTGTAACCTCAAAATGGGATCTTTGCTTCTATGCCTACCTGTGAATTGGGTGATCACAAAATCTAAACCTGCATTTCAATTTTGAAATATCTTGGAATTTTTTCAAGTAAAACTGCTTATAGACAAAAACCTGGATGTTTGCCAAAACATGCTTGTAACCATAACATGGCTTGGAGCAAGTTCCCAACCAATTTTTGTGGTGTATTAACAGTGACATTAAGTTTACCTTCCAGCTTTTCTTATGAACATTTATTCGTGTTTCAGATGGACTGCTCCCTCAGGTCTTGTATGAAGTTAATCTACCAATCCTAAACAGCAGGGAGTGTTCAAGAGCACTATCGACTTTAAAGAAACCCATCCAAGGTGACACCATAATGTGTGCTGGATTTCCAGATGGAGGAAGAGATGCCTGCCAGGTCAGCTGAACAGAGGGCCCTGTGTGCTTAGGAGTGTTTCTCAGAAGCTCTGTGTGCCAAAGTAAATAAATACACTGTAAACTGGGAGGTTTGGATGTATGAATTCTTTCAAAAGTTCCCTATGGGGCAATGTACTTAATGACACGATTCCATATTAATCATTGTATGGGTTGTAGGACAGGTTCCTGAGAGCAATTTTGCAATGTACTCTCGTGCAATAATGCTTAGGGCTTTCTAACTTCAGAACGCCTGATAAATTAATTAATGTTGGAAAGATCCTGAGGACGAAAGCAGAAAGAATTGGGTTACAGGAAGAAAAGGAAGTGGGATAAAGGTTAAGTGATTGTTCTTCACTCCTTTTTCACGTGCTCCAACATGTCAGAGATGCACCCATGAGGGAATTAATCTGTCTCTCCCCCTCCTGACAATCCTGACTAAACACCCTAAAATCGTGTGTGTCTTCACAGCTCTTTTAAAAATGACTGTCCCCTATGTTGCAGGTTTTTAGTAAGGCACAAAAGAGATCTCAATAAACTCTTCAAGGCTTGCTCAGTTGTACAAGCTCTGGCTCCTGGGATTTTGCTTGGCTTTTTTCCAGGGAGACTCCGGAGGCCCCCTTTTGTGTCGAGGCAAGCACAGTGCCTGGACTCTTGCTGGTGTCATCTCCTGGGGGATGGGATGCGCCCGTGGCTGGATAAGGAATGAGAAGAAGAAACATTACAACAGAGGATCCCCGGGAATATTCACAGACCTCAGCGTGGTGCTTTCCTGGATTCAGGAGAACATGAGTGCTGGTAATTCGGTCTCCACAGTAATGTGTCCCTCACTTGTGACAAATCTCCTGTCTCAGAACACTTTAATTTTATCTTTGTTCAGGATACAGCACTTATACATTTTCCTGTTTCTTGGCAAAGCACTGTAGCATTCCACAATCCTTTGGAGTGTATGGTACTGACTGCCAGTGTCAAAACCAAATTGAGAGTACTGTAAATGTTTGCTTCTCTTCCACTTTGCCTCTTACTTGGACTCTTTTCTTTTAAGAACGGTCCTTTAATGCAGCTAGCCAGTTAGCATGTTTGTTGCTGTTGTTTTTTTTTTTTTTTAGTGGCAATTCACCAGCTGAAAGTGTCAGAGATTCCTTATGCACTTCTTTGAAGTCACTTGTCATTTTTCTTGGCTAAAACATGTTGGATCAGACATTTGACAACACGGGGACAAGTCACACTCAGAAGTGCTTTTGTTCACTCTTCCCAAAAGGCCATGAATTCCCTCTGTGCTGGGGAGCATTGTGACCATCAGCCACCACTTCCAAAGTCATGGAGCTGGAGATATAAATGGCAGGGGTGAACTTCACTGAGAGTATTAAGAAACTGAATTGATATTTTCTTCTACTTTGGGCTATTTTTGTTAAAGGGTCTTGGAGGCCGTGTTAAAACACAGAGAACTGAAAAACTAAGGGAGGGTTTTTAAGAGGTTTAGCCAATGAGAAGAAAAAAAATTGGGAGGGGAAAATCAAAATTTCCTATTAGAAACCATCTTCAACTGGTGACACAAAGAAAGAACCCCCATGATGTGTCAGAGAAAAATGAAAAGGGTTTAGCTTCTGAAAAAGTGCTGCTCAGACTGAGTAGTGGCCTGTCAAAGGATGGTTCATTCTGGTAGTGGCTACTCCAGAACTGTTTATTCCAACATCAGAATTGCCTCAACTTGCAATTTTGTTTTGATTCTAAGCCCTAGTTTATTGCAGGCACTGTGTCCCAAAAAAGCATTGGGATTTGCCTCAGTGCCAGCAGTACAAAGTTGCCATTTCACATGGACAAAAGTAAATTATGAACATGAAACTACAGTAATTTATTCTTCTTTTTCTACCCCCTCCCCTATCCCTCCTTTATCAGATCTGAAAATGAAAAGCTCCACAGGTGAGTACACTACTTTTCCCCAATATCTTCTATCTGTGTTAGAGCATAGAAGGGCCCCCCAAAATAGTTGTTCATATAATTTATAAAGGAAGAAACCTTTCTGAAAACACTTTTGGAAGTTTTTACTGGTCTTCCCAGGATGCTGCAAAGGAAGTAATCTTATAAGTCCTTAAATTTGTTTACATATACATGGTTGTTGATAAATGTTGCTCTTACTGGGTTACCTTGCAAGCAGAAGGAAGGGCAAGAGGAGATGATTTTTGTAAGTTACTGTGTTTCTGCTGACACTTGGCTGGAGAGGAAACTTCTGCTTCTTCTAATGAAGTGTTTTTAACAGCACATTGTACAGTTGCAAAAGTCTTCTGCTGTAACATAACTGAAGGCATTATTACAAAT
Source organism: Eulacestoma nigropectus (assembly GCA_013397775.1). Taxonomy (NCBI): domain Eukaryota; kingdom Metazoa; phylum Chordata; class Aves; order Passeriformes; genus Eulacestoma; species Eulacestoma nigropectus. The sequence goes on along the minus strand of VZTE01002640.1, from coordinate 567,891 downwards.
GGGCTGCCATGAACACTTTTGTTATGCTCTGGGGTATCCATTTTTCCTCACAGAAAATTATTTGTACTGAAATACTCACGTAGCCAAGAGTTTCTTTAAGGTAAAAAACAAGCACTGCCATTTACACAAAAAAAGATAGCCTATTGGCAGGGCTTCATTCTTGCTCCCAGATATGGGGTTTAAAGCTGATTTACCATAAATCCAAATAAAAGAGAAGAGAGAAGACACAGCATCAGTCTGCCAGCAGAAACAAAGTACAGCTGAGCAATCCTGTCTCACAATGTCCTCCAGATGTTTAAGCTTTTTGGTGGAACAGCTGATTGCATACGTGTCAAGCCTGATTCCTTCTATTACGTTTTAACTCACAGCGTTTTGTAGTGTTCAGGATGGCAAACTCTGCAGCAGTGAAGGGGAATTACATTTTCCTGGAAGGCCTGACCAGTTCTATCAAAACCACCAGTAAGTACAGAAAACACAACCTTCCCCCAGAAAATATTCACCCATACAAGTGTAGGTTTTGTTGGTTTTGGGGTGGCTTTGTTTGCATTTTTGTGAATGGGAACTAATTTCTTATTCCAGACTGTGTATATGGGCTCTATCTGTGCCAGTAGGGAATTACATACGGCTTCGTTTCTCCCACTTTGATGTGGAGCCAGAAACGTTCTGTGACTATGATTCTTTATCAGTCTATGCAAAAGATGACAGACTTGTGGGTGAGTTGTTGCCCTCTTGTTCTTTGAAATAATCATTCAGGTTGAAAAAGACCTTTAAGATCTATAAGCTGTCAGAGCACTCTTCATTCTAACAGCAAGTGCACCCAGTGAGGATGTGGTGGTTGGTTATGTTTCACTTGCATTTCCTTGATTGATACATTGAGACATAGGATCTGAAATGAAAGAGTAAGAGTGTGGGAGGAGAAGAGGTTGGAAAATGCCTGGTGGGGAACTGTATCACATTTCTGGTGTCAATGATTTTCAATTTTTAATAGTGTGACTCTATTTGGGCTAATGGATTAATAGGGAAAGTAGAAGGATGAATAGGTAATTTCCTTTTCATCCTAAAATTTTTATAGCTAAGTATTAAAAATGGTACATGCAAGTTTTCTCAAGTAACTGAAGGCCTTAAACAGTGATTATTCTCTAATATTATGTTTCAGGGAAATTCTGTGGAGGAGATCTTCCATTACCTATTTTGATTGGCTCCAATAGCATAAGGCTGAAATTTGTTTCTGACGATGAGGATTATGGAACTGGTTTTTCCATTGCCTACAAAGCTCTTACACCAGATATTCTTCCTGGTAAATCTAAGACAAGTAATGTGCCTGCCTACGCTCTTGGGTGGTGACCTGAAAAAAAATGTCAGGAGGAAATAAATCAGAGGAAGCTCCTGTGGTATTTCTGTGTGGATGATGCTTTCATGGGGGGCATTGAGGGAGGTAGGAGGCTAAAACACCTCATTGAGGATTGCTTTTGGTTTTGCTGTGCACAGCAGTTCATCATCCCTAGGGATGGGCTCAAGGGCCACCTGCTGAGTGTTAAATAAACTCCTGCTGTTCCTGTTCTGGCAGCATTTCCAGCTGGTTCTTTCCTTTCCATTTTTGTCTTCCTGGATTTCCAGCTGCTGGCTGTGAGTCCATAGCTGTCCTTTTTGAGGAAGGAGTGTTAGAGAGTATGCACCACCCAGAGCACTACAGCAACATGGCAGACATGGTGGATTATCTGTGCTCCAAAGGACCACGTAGTCAAGGTATAACACAAACTCTTCTCATGTCTGCAGGATGGAAGTGGGCACCACTGAGTTAACAAGAAATTATGCAGCTAAGAACAAACAAGATCAAGCAATACGAGCATGAATAATGCTGCTGGATGCAGTTAAGAGGAATCATTATCCAGCCCAAAAGACAGATAGGTTTGGATTTGTCCTTTAGGTTATGGTAAAATAGGATTTCCTGGGTTAAATTTTATCATGACAGATTCTTCTAGAAAATTTAATATTTATGTATCACCTGTGAGAGGTCTGAATGTCACAGAAACCAAACCCTGCAGGAATCGCTCAGAATACTAAAGACCCTGCAGATCTTTGAAGTTTTTCCATATGACTTTCACAAGGTTCACTTTTCCATTTTTTTATTTAACGCTTACATACGAGTCTTTTGAAGTAGAAGAGAGTGAAGATTGCTCCTGTGATGCTGTGACTGTGTATGAAGATGTGGGAAAAGAGGAGGAAATAGGTTTGACTTTTGATTTTTTATTTTGAGGATGATTTATTTCTTTACTAGCCCTGTTGTCCAGCCTAAAATCAAGTTCTAGAGTATCAGGTGATGTTATATGTACTAGTTTCAGTACCTTGAAAAATGCTTTCAGGTATTGCTAATTCTTCTCAACCTACAGAGGCAAAGCTACGTTGAAGAGAACTGTTTTTGAGTGTTTAATTCTGTGGGAGATGCAGTTCTGAATTACTGTAAATGAAGAAAAGACATAGCACAGTAATTTACGTTTATAGTAATGATCACACACAAAGCACCCAAGACCTCTCCTTTTCAGAATCCAGTTGTTTTTCACTCCAGAGCATCATTCATGTAATTCCTGCCACTTGGTTTATAGCGAATGAGAGGAAGGCCTAGCCCGAAAAACTGTTTTCAGCATTTGCCTGAAGCTGGTGCTCAGAGATTAGGGAAAATCAGGTAGCTGGGGTGTTTCACGTGTAATGGCAACATGTGGGTAGACATAGACTGCAATAGACTTGTGAAATGACGCCAGAGACTCCTTGTTCTGATGAGGTAACTGGTGAACAAGATGGGCTGCCAGGAATAATAGAACAGTCCTTCAGCCTCAGTCTGCTTACCTCTTGGTCATGGTTATTTTTTACCTTCCTGTCTGAGAGCTGGAATATACAAAATATTATGCACTCACTGTTGAAATGGAGAAGGATTAAAAAGCACCTGTTAATTTGTAGTGAGCCTTTGCTTTCTCATTTTTAGCTAAGTCTTGTGGATTTGCCCTACCAGCACCTGTTCTAAGCTCCTCTGCTGTGATGCTGGTTGTCTTTCACTTGGACGAAACAGAGACCTTTGGAGGATTCAGAGCTACAGTCTCCTTTGTTCACATAACAGGTAATAGAAGAAACTTGGGAAAATGACTCCTTGGGGCAGCACAAAAGGCTCTTCAGTGAATTGACTGCTCAGAATTATTTTGCTCTAGGAGAGTCTCATCTAACAGATTGTTTCAGTGAAAAAAAATGGATTGTGACCCTCTTAAGGCATTAAACAAAGGCCTACTGAATGGTGAAGACAAACAATGAATCTATGCAAAACCTGAAAGTTTTGTTTGTGGTGCATTTTAAACAGCACTTTACAACAGAAGTAGATTTCCCTACAACAGAAATCTATTCCTTCTACAAAAATAAATAAGGTATTAAAAGTGATTCTATACAAACATTACTCAAGACATCTTGCTAACACACTCACCACTCTCATTTTCTAGATTCAGACACTTTGAACTCAACTAATGAAGATTTTGAAAATATGGATATTACTGAAGAAGAAATACAGGTTACAACAGGTAAGACAACCTGAGTTATACTTACTTCATGGGAATAGAGAGTACCTTTTGGACTATAAATTCTTCAAATACTTAATGGTTGCAGTTGGCCCAGATTTTTTTAGTAAGATATTTTGAGGACATATAAAGATGCACAGTGACGTTTACATGCTTTGGTTTTAGCAGAACCCAATTTTTCTTGTCTCCTTCATCTTGCTAAGTCATGTACAGCAATGCAATAACATTTCAACTTGTATGTCAGTTTACACCTGCTTCCTTTGGGGAAAACAATTGCAAAGACTGCAGGGTAACTGAAAACAATAACCAGCATTTTAGAGCTGCCTTTTTTTCCTTTAGTACTCTATGGAGAATGGGATGCGTCCCTGTTCATTGCAGGTTTGAGGCTAAAACTTTTGAAGGTAAGTGGTAGCTTTCACCTTGGTGAAGCTCTGTTTTTGCTAAGATCATCACCTCATGGTGGCCTAAACATTTGGACCCTATTTAATGAGGGAAGATGGAAGATTTAGCAAAAAAGGGGGAGGTGGAGCTTGAGAAGCTGTGGGGTAGCCCTTAACTGGAACGTTCTTTCCTTCTCCAAGTCTTAACCTCTAAATGCTTCTTGGAACATCAGTGCTTTCTGTTTCAGAGGATGTTTGTGGAACGCCTTCAATCCAGCCCAGGTTCATCTTCAGTAGGATAATTGGAGGTGAGGAAGCTGTACCATACTCGTGGCCTTGGCAGGCCAGTGTACAAATCGCAGATGAGCACATTTGTGGAGGAGCAGTTCTTGCCAAAGAATGGGTTGTTACAGCTGCCCGCTGCCTTAATTCCAGGTGAGTACACTGGGATGAGCCCTTCCCTGGGAACATCTGTAACTCACGGTGTGTCCCTGCAGCCTGCTGGTTCCATCCAGGGTGGCTGGCACTGGTTTGGTTACACCTATTTACAGCTTACACTGGCTCTGGATTCTTCTGCTCCACACACGTGTGCCAGGAACACATTTTAAGATCCACAGGTTTCAAGACTGCTGTTCTATCAGCCTGAAAATGAATATTTTTTTTTCCTTAGGGAAGCATACAGAGACTTATGGATGGTGGTAATAGGACTTCATGATCTTACAGAGCAAAAGTACAGACAGGTACCATGTGTTTTGCTCAGTAATGAAATACAAATCAATTTTGCAAAATAGTTTTTAATGTAAATGCACCTCCCAAATTGTCGATATGCCGCAATCTAACAGCCTGCATGCTGATCCTAATCTGCATTTACACAACAGCTTTTGTGTGACTATCAACACACTGTGCCTTCACTGAGCTCTAAAGCTCAGTATCCCAGAGGATGTGGGAGTGAGAAGTGTATTGTCTCTGTATTCACTGGTGACTGTCACCAAGGCAGGAATACTTGCGGCACAAGTTGCCACTTTGCTCACACTGGATAAATGTTTTTTCCAAGATCTCTTCCTGCCCTTGCTGGATGGAGTTTTCTGCATGTTCCCTGTTCCATGTCACAGATGCATAATCTTGACTTGTTAAGATCAGAAAGCTGGTGGTTTCTGGAGCTGCTTTTAAATGTATTCTCTTCTTAAGGCATCTTGGAAATTTATAAAACCAGAGTTACTTAAAGCCTCACATTCCCAAGTCATTCAGAAAATGTTGATGTCTTGCTTTCCTAGAAAAGGTCAGTCAAGCAGTGTATTATACACCCAAGTTTTAATGAGACCACTCTGGACTCTGACATTGCCCTACTGCAACTGGCTGAGCCCTTGGAATTCAACCCCTCGGTGCTCCCTGTGTGCCTCCCTGCTGAGGAAGAGGTGCTGCAGCCCTCGAGGATGTGTGTGGTCACAGGATGGGGTGCACCTGGAGCAGGTAGGCAGTCTTTGCTGGTTGGGCATGTTGTAGGTGTGTTTTAAATACCACATTCTGTGTTGGAACAGTCCTTCTGTCTATACATTAGTTTCTGGAGAACAGACATGTTGAAAAGTTTTCACTTGTGTAAGCTCAGCTAGACATGAAGGGACATGGGTGGGAGGAGAGAAATCAGATAATATAGATTGAGACCATTTGAAAAGGAGAGGGGTAAAGCTTCCTTCTGGAACCACTAATTCATGCCTCTTTTGGATGATGTGTTTTAATTCAAGACAGAGAAAAGGGGGAAAAACTGCAGCAGCTGGAAATCCCCATCCTGGCACTTGACATATGTCAGAGCTATTACATAAACCTTCCCAATAAAGTGACCCAGAGGATGATCTGTGCCGGATTCCCTCTGGAAGAAGGCAAGGACTCATGCACAGTAAGTTGCATCACCCCAGGATATGGCCAGATGGGCTCTAGAAAGGGAAGTGTAAAACCTCCCAAAGCTGTTTTCTTGCAAACAGGCTGTGGTGATTTACAGTGGAAGACTCCTTCGCAGGCAGATTTTAATTACTCATATTGCAAAAAGAGTTACTTCCCTTGAACAAAGGTTATGTCTTTCATTGTCTTTTAAAAACAGAAACCCCCAAGCAAGTGAGCAGCTGGGACCTCTCCTTGCTGAACTGATATTTCAAAAACAGCAGGAGTGATGGCGGCTCATGACAAGGTTCCTTTGTCCTTGTGCAGGGTGATTCTGGAGGCCCATTAGTTTGTCCTTCAGAAGATAACTTGGGATTGTACACCCTCCATGGAATTACTAGCTGGGGCTTGGCATGTGGAAGGAAGAACTACCCAGGAATATACACCACTGTCTGTTTTTTTGTTGACTGGATCAAGAACAATATTAATAGTAGTGGTATGTATTAAAAAAACCCAACAAATTAATTCTTTTGCTGTTGCTAGATGTTTAACCCGAGCTCTTTTCCAGGGTGCCATTTTTATATTTGGATGTCCAGCACTTCCTGAGATCTTGGCCGTTTAAAATACTCCTAGCTGAAGGCTCAGAAACAGACAAATCTAAATCAGTAGTAATTTCTAAAAATCTTATTTCTTCCCACTGTATTATTATTCCACTCTGTACTGCATTTCTTGTGTGGATTAATGTTTTCCTTATCACAGCTTTGCAGCTTCATTTCTCATGGTTGGGAGAAGTAGAGAAGCATGAACTGACAGGTGGTGGCAGCTGAGTCCACTTTGACAGGTTTACAGCCTGTCTTTACCGATGATCTTTGCAAATTTTACCCTGTTCTATTTTTCTTCTTTTTTCAGATCTCCCCATTTTCATTGTGTGACTGTCAAAAGAACAGTTCTGATGGACCTCGTGGTAAAACACTTCCAAAGCACAAATGTCATTGAAAACAAAATTTGGTGGGAGAATCTCAGTTCATGATTGATGAACGGATTCCAGAGGCTGATACTTACCCTGGTGAATTTACTGCTGATTTGCCTGGACTGAGACTTTGGCTTTACACATGTGTTGGAGCAGTCACAAGTTACCTGCAGGCTTCTGACACTCTTAATCCATCTTAGAAGGGAAAAGAGGGAAAATAAGCCACATGAGCCAAGCATGTCCTTGAATGTAGTGCTGGAGAGTATAAAGTACTGCAGGACATTTTTAACACAGTTTCTGGTTTTACAAATTGTGTGTTGTTCAAACCAAAGTGTTTTAAAAGACAGGTGTTACAGGCCAAGGGACCATGCAAGAACTGACAGCTATCCTAATTAATCTATGCATTAACTTGTAAATAGCAGTTTGTTTGATGTCCAAAAGGCTGCTTACACAAAAATCTGTGGTGACAGGCTCCAATTAGCTTTGCTCTCAGCTTCAGCTTCTGCTCTCAGCTTTAGTGTTTAAAACTAGACCAGTAGGATAGTATAACAGGTAACAGAAGAATAATCCTCCTCCGACTCAATGGTCCAGATAATAACTAGAAGGTAAAAGATCTCATTTAGTTTCTGTTGATATTAATGGCAAAAATACTTAGAGAGTTTTTCCCATACAAGCATTTGGTGCCACTAACCCTCTTTTTTTACTATATTAGTTTTTAACTTATGTTCTTTGGGTTTTTTTCAAACCTTTAATTTTATTCTGTAGCTGGGGAAACAATAATTTTACTGCCTTTATTCTCAAATGAATAAGGTAAACATTTTTCACCACTTTCTTCTCTTCACTGTAAAGTTTGAGGCAAAAGCCCACAAAATATTGAGCATGAGTTTTTTGTGAAGCTATGAAAATACTTAATAGTGGAAGGACTATGGGCAAATTCGGATTCAGTGATTCAGATGAACAGCTGTGTTACCTTATTGACAAACTATGCTTGTTCTAGCTTTGATAAACACTCTGAAGAGATCTTTGGAGAGCGATGGTGGGAAAATATCCTTTGTAAATTTTTATAATAGAAGCCTGTTAATGTTTAGTTGTGGTGGAAGTTACCATTAGCTGACTGTAGCAGTTTATGCTGGGAGCAGATGTGTGTTATCTCTTGGCTGCTATTCTGTTTTGCTTAACAGGAACAAGGTGACTTTTATCTGTTTATTAATTTAAGACAAGGATTTCAAGTGGATGTGTTCAGAAAAGCAAAAAATGTGTGGGGAGAACTACAGTATCAGTATCAGTGGTATCAGTTGTGCTGATATTGAGTGCAGTGGTTATATGCTAATAAATTGTTATCTCTTATGAAAATTCCTGTCTTAAATTCTGTCTTAAAATGTCTAGGTTTGGTTTGATAGTTAGGGTACTAACTTTTTGCTTGGCTGCTTGATGTTGACCTTTTGTGTTTCTCCTAGTATGATTTCACAAGGAGCCTGGTTTTGCTTTTGATTGTTGCATCTTTTTAGTCTCTTGTAAGCTGCCGGTACCTTTTAGCAATAATGTGAACTGTTTTCTGATGCAAACGAAATCTGATTAAAAAAAAAAGTAAAAAAAAAAAAAAATTACGTTCAACAGGGTTCATGTAACGGGATTCTGTTTTAGTTTTTAGGTGAGGATCTGTGACCGTAGGTTGTCCTGTTTTGTTGCTGTTGTACCCAGGACGGTGAGAAACGACACAACCAAGATCCGGAAAAAATGGCTTATTTAATTAATTATAAATCAGTTTATATAACTTGATTCGCAAGAGTAGCATAGTACTATTGGTCCCTTGGTCAACCACCTCCTAGAATGATTGGTGGAGGCTATACAACACTCATTTCAAAATATTTTCCTCAGTGTGCCATAACAATACTAACTGAACAACAGCAGGTGCAAAGATAGAGAACTAGTTTACAAAAACCCGTAGCAGTGTTTTGCACAGTTTTCGTGAGAGACACAGAGTTCTCACAGAATGCTGCAGAAAGCTGAAAAATCCCTCTACTAAAGCTTTTCAGTGTCCACACTGTTTGGCTCTGGAATGGCGTGCTGATGGTGTCCTGCTCTCTCTGTGCTCTTCTGCCTGGAGATAACGCGCGTGCCATGCCTTTCCTGACTGTCCTCCCACTGTGGGTCTGCCCAAAAGGACATGCGAACCCCATTCTCACTGGATCTTCCCGCTTTTCTTTCCGCCCAGCTTTGTTTCCTTTGCACTTTTCGAAAAGTGGCACGAGGGCAGGTTTACGTCTCATTTAGGAATCCATTTCTTGCCATGCATGGGGTGCACAAAAATACCGCTATTTCTTCACCTGAAGTGACTAGCTCGACTTTGGGGCCCCCCCTTTTTTCTTCCTCACAGACAGGATTGTTCAGCATCGGAAGGGGCTGCCCAGGGAGGTGGTGGAATCCCCATCCCTAGAGGTGTTTAAGGAAAGGCTGGATGTGGCACTCATGTGTGGTTGACACGGTGCTGTCCAGTCACAGGCGGGACGCGGTGATCCCAGAGGTCTTTTCCAAGCTAATCGGTTCCGTGAAATCAGGAACTGGGCTCCCGGGGCAGCCTGACTCGCCCGGGCTGAGGGCGGAGCAGAGCTCCCAGCAGCTGCCCGGGTCCAGCCCTGGCCCTGCCCCGGGCGGGACCGGGAGGAGGAACCGGGAGGCGGGACCCGAGGAGGGAGCAGGAGCAGGAACCGGGAGGCGGAACCCGAGAAGGGAGTGGGAGGAGGAACCGGGAGGAGGAACCGGGAGGCGGGCCCCGAGGAGGGAGCGGGAGCAGGAACCAGGAGGCGGGACCCGAGGAGGGAGCAGGAGCAGGAACCGGGAGGCGGAACCCCAGGAGGGACCGGGAGCAGGAACCAGGAGGAGGAACCAGGAGGCGGAACCCGAGGAGGGAGCGGGAGGAAGAACCGGGAGGCGGAAGCCGAAGCGGGCTCTGCGCGGCCGGGGCTGATCGCGGCCGGGGCTGCGGGCGAGGGGCCGCCATGGAGGCGCTTGCGGTGAGGGGCCGGGCGGGCGGCTGGGGCTGGGGGGGGGGGTGGCCTCACCCCCGCCGTGCCCTCACCGCCGCCGTGCCCTCACCGCCTGCCTTTCTTCTTCTCGCAGGGAGCGCCTGTGGCCATCGCCGTGGCCGTGGTAGCGGCGTCCGCCCTGCTGCTGCTGCTGCTCCGAGGGACGGCGCGGAGGCCGAGCGGCCCCGTCACCCTGCGGGACCCGCTCGCCAAGTACCCGCTGCGGCTGCTGGACAAGGAGGTGACCGCGGTTCTGAGCGCTCGGGGGCATCGGGGGTCTGAGGGCAGCAAGTCCGGTGGCCTGGGGGGCTCTTGGCCGTGGGCTGCCTCAGAGATCGAATCCCCAGAGCAGGGCACAGAGCCCCCCAAGGATGGCCGTGACCCCCGCAGCCACGCAGTGATGCTCGCAGGGTAGAGCACGGTGTGTAAGAGCGCTTATGCCACCCTGCGAAATGTTGTTTCCCGATGCTTTGCATGTTTAAGTCGTGGCTGTGTTTCTCCCTCCATTCCTGTCCTGGGTGCACCATGAGAAGCAAGGCCGGCAGCCTGCGCTTCTGCACGCCCTGTCTTGCCCGGTGTTTGGCCACGGGCGTGGAATGTGCTCACTGGCCTTGGGCACAGGATTTCCTGATTTTATCTACGTAAAGGTGCTGCAGGGATTGTGCAGGCAGGCAACAGTCACTCCTTGTGCAAGTAAAGAGGAGAAAGCTGCTTCTACAACTCCTGATTTATTTAAACTTTAGTTTTCAAGGCCGTTCCTGTGTCCTTTCCCAGCATTTGGCTTGCATGCCAACAAAGAGCAGGCTTACTAAAGCATATTGTTTTGAGTAGAGTTCGAAATTCAAAGTAGTGGTGATGTTGACCTCATTCTAACTTTGGTTTTTTAGGAAATCAGTCACGATACTAAGAAATTCAGGTTCGGGCTACCTTCAACAAATCACATATTAGGATTACCTGTAGGTAAGCATTGGAAACAATTACTTACAATTCTGGTTTCTCATAGTTCTTGGACTTCTGACTGTTTGGGAATTTAAGGCTCAGCAAAGAACAGAGTTGAAAGCTGCATCTGAATGCTGCTGTCTCAGAGAAATGTCAGGTTTCCCAGAGGGTTGTATTTCTGATCTTTTGTGAGTGCTTTGTCCAGTTGTGTGGTGTAGATTAGAAATGGAGCAGTGAAACTGAGCTGAGCCTGATGGAATTCATCACCAGTCAGGATATAAGCAAGAGTGGTATCTGTCAAAGCTTTTTCATATTTCTTGTTTGCATTCTACTTCCATCTGGTCCCCTTAGTCTGTTGGCAATTGTCCTCATGGTTTTGGCAAATACAGTCATGCTTGTAAATGAGAAAGGAGACCACTCTGCTGCATGGGAAGATGTTGAAATACTCAGAGCCTTTTCTGTGCATGCACTTACTTTTGAGTTACACACGTTTCCGTGCAACTTTATCTAGAGTTCTGTAGCATGGATTTCAGCCTAGGATTGGCCTTCTTTCCTGAACCCTGGAACACTGATAGCACTGAACCTTGGACCTTGAATCAGTGATAATCTCTGCAGGGGAAAGTCTGTCTCTCTGATCTGCAGATGTGGCTCTCTTTGTTCTGCCCTGTTTGGCAGTTCCCTGTGCTGTATGGCAAGTGTCAGGGTCATCCCATTCCATGCTGTGAGTGTGTCCTTGCATGGTGGCTGTCTTCTCCAAACTTTCTTCTGGCTTGTATGGGAAAGAGTAATGGAACTGTGTGAATTAACTAGACAAATGATAAACCAACTGAGATGTGCCCTGCAGTGCTTGTGTTTATCCAGATTAATTCTAAAGCATTTAGGAATAAGATCCTGAAACTGTATGGCCATATTACATCCTGGGAGATTCCTGCTCTGTGCTGAAAAAAAAGAAACTGCACATTTCATACAGCATTTATACGGCAGAGATTTTCTCTGTCATTGCATGCATAGCAGGTTACAATATCTGCCTTCTTCTCTTGTCCTCCAGGGATGAGAAACATAATCAGACTGCAATTCTTTCTCCCCAGGCCAACATGTTTACCTTTCTGCAAAAATCGATGGTAATCTGGTGATTCGAGCCTATACCCCGGTTTCCAGTGACGAGACAAAAGGTTATGTGGATTTAGTTATAAAGGTAAATTTTGTTTTCCTTTAATATAGATAAGTTGCTAACTGGAAGGAGGGCAAATACTGCATTTCAGTGAAATGGTTTGTTTTGATTTTGTCATCAAATTTCATCTTTCACTCAAATTTCATTAAATTTCACTTTCATCAGCTCTCATCTTTTTCAGATAGGGTGACTGCATGGCAAGCAACTCATTTCACATTGCCCTTGAATAGTAAGTTGTATCCTATGTATCTGCTATGTGGCACTGAGGGATGGCAGAGGTAGAGTAAATGGAGAAGAGAATCACTTCCCTGGCAGTACTTTAGGAACTTCCCTAATATCTTTTATTTGGCAGTGCATGAATACTGATCTCTCTCCCTCAAGATGCCTGTGCTGCTGCTAATGCTTACTGCTAACAGCTCTAAGCAGAAAACAAGTCAAATCCTTTAAGCTAAGGGATGCAGGATTATCTGATCCCAGGGCTTCTGGTTTTCCTAATCCTTTTGTATGATAGAGTTTGTCCTTAGGCAAAAACCCAGGCTTTTTTTTTTTGCATGCTCTGTTCTTCATGTTACGAGAGTGGTGAATTGTTAAGAGCTGCTTCATGCTTCTTATGTGCCTTGAAAGCTGAAAAAGCTCTTGTGTGGCTGAGTGTCTGGGAAAGTCTTAGAAGGAAACGATGCAGCAATGCTGTTTACAGAAGGAGCAGCTACAAAAAAGGGGTGACATAAGGCAATAGTGACATGAGGGCACCAGCACATAATCTGCCTGCCACCCATTCCTGTTATCCTGGCTGTTGGCAGGGAGCAGAGGGACATGTGCCCAACAGCAGATTTTACTTACTTTGGCTGCTTCCTGTTGCAAGGCTCAAGAGACAACTGAGGGCAAAGAATTGCCTCGATTTCTTTCTCAGGTGCTGCACTTCAGGCCTGCAGTGTTGTGTTCTACAGTTTGTAATGCTGTCTGCAGGAAAGTTAGTGGTTGGTAATGTGCAAGTGATCGTTCTTACAGGTCTACCACAAAAACGTGAACCCCAAGTTTCCAGAAGGTGGGAAGATGTCCCAGTATCTAGATAACATGAAGATTGGAGATACCATTGATTTCAGAGGGCCGAATGGACTCCTTGTATATAAGGGGACAGGTACTGTGACGCAAAGGTGGGAGAGCAAAAGGGAGTAGCTTGCAGTGGTTCTTTTCAGAAGTGTTTTATAAAAGTTGACAACTTTTAGAGAATCTGTTTTTTTTTTTAAATGGAGAAGAGAAAATCGACCTTTTCTAGACTTGACCATGAGCCTGTCAGAGTTGATATGATGGGGAAGAGTACTTTGTGTAAGGAATAACTGATGACTGTCTCACTCCTGTGACTATAAATTTGAAAACATAGCTATTGCATGTATGACTGAGAAGTGTGCACTGGAAATAATACCTCAGCTATAGATAAGGAGGGAGATGCTCTGGATGCTTTTTAAGGAAGTGAGATTGTAGCCTAAAATGCCCACTGAGAATCTCAGTGCAATTACTGAAAAACCTGCTGCCTGAGAGCCTGCTGCGTTTCAAAATTAAACCAGGTCTGAGTTGACTGTGAGGAAATAAGCTCAGAGAAGTAATCGTCTTGTAGGATACAGGTGAAAGATTTTGCACTGATCTCGACTGAGAGGAGTTGTGCATTTAAGTGTCACCTCAGAGTGCTCAGCACTTCCCTGCATCCTGACCTCCTGTCATCAGCAATCTCCTGATGAATCTGTTGCATCTCAGAGGAAGTGAGAGATTTCCAAAAGGTTTGCCTTAATTAATTGGTTGGCTCTAGTAATTTATTCCCATGGAATTTGTATCCGTGTGTGTTTGGAAGCTAGTGTACCTATAGGTTTTGCATATTTCTTCTAGGTACCTTTCTTATCAAGCCTAATAAGAAGTCTGAAGCAGAGAAAAAGTTTGCAAAGCACCTTGGGATGATAGCTGGAGGAACAGGTAAAACTAATCCCATCATATGGAGTGTCTAGACACTGAAAGTGCCTTTATGGATATATGTGAGGACTATCGCTGTACCTTAGTAGCAGGGCACTTACACCTGCATTTCTTTTCATTAATTTCTTTTCGTGGTGGCAACACTGAGGCATTCCAGTGGCTTAAGTTTAGTCCTGGGGAGTAGCAACCTGAGGGTTTGAATATTGATTCACCTTGTGACCTCAGAGAACTCACTTCATCAGTGACAAAAAGTATTTTAGGAGAATGTCTTGAGGGTAAAAGTGTGTGATAGAGAATGCTGAAGAGGAAAGCCCTGCGTACAAGAATTGTGGTTTTGTTTTGAAACTATTTGTACTACCCCCAGCCTTTGCATTTGGTGTGGATTAGAGATTGAGAGATGTGTAGCCCTGTGCAAACCAGGCTCCCAGTGAAGACTGAAGGAAGGTAACATTAATAGTGAAACTGTAGCCATAGAAAGAAATACCCATTTTATAACAATTTTGGTTTTTAACAGGAATAACTCCTATGTTGCAGCTGATCCGTCAGATCACAAATGATCCTAAGGACTCCACAAAATGTTACCTCCTTTTTGCTAATCAGGTGAGTATTCTGACCCATCTGTTTGTCCTTCTTTAATGGCCCACTTATTTTTGCTGGCATCTGAGCTTTTTAAACTGATGGCACGTTTCATACCCTTTCACACTTAGATGTCTCCTCATAGTTGCACTGTGTTAGGGAATAAATACTGTTGCCAGATCCTGACCCCTCTGCTCATCTTACTCCTTCACTGATTTCACGGAAACAGGTTTTATTTCCACTAATCTGGAACTGTTTGTACAGTTAACCTTCACCATGCTGGTCCAGGGACATATTTTCCAGGGCCAGGGATAAATTTGCCAGGGTCAGGGACAAATCCAGCTCGTTGTGATTTTAGCCTGGATTAAAAAGTTGTTCTAATTGCCATCTTTAGGACTGTGTTTAGGTGGCTGCTAAGCCTCGCAGTTTGTTGTCATTAGTCTCAATTTACCGAATACTGTAATGATAATAGCTGTCATGGAAGGGGCAAAAAACCAAATTACTTTCTTGGTTTGCATAATTTTTATCATTGCATTTGTTGTGAATGGCAGATGAGCTCCTATCAGAGGGATGGTTTGGAGCTAAACAGACTCTGGTTTTGCAGACAGAAAATGATATATTACTGAGAGCTGAGCTAGAAGACATTGCCAAGAGGCATCCTGAGCAGTTTGTGCTGTGGTACACACTGGACAGACCTCCGAAAGGTAGGGACACACGGAAATGCCTTTGCTCATCCCTGTGCAACAGTCAGAGCTTCACTCTTGCTCAAGGGGACATCAGAGTAATATCAAGTGTTCTTGTCTTACACTTTGAAACTCCTCAGAAACAAGCCTTAGCCCACACCCTGTTTTAAAAAGGGATCTAACAGTAATTTAAGATGGGCCTTAAAAAATGGGATCTCAGTTGGGTCAGGAATGTTACTCAGTGGATCTTTTACTGTATTTCAGTTTTTGGGAATTTTCATCAAAAATGCAGCTCTGTTTTGGGCTATCTCCCAAATCAGGTCTTGTTAGCACTTTGTTGGCATTAAATTGTTTAATACCTGTAAATATTATGTGCACATCTTTGTTTTGCTGCAGCTCCAGATTAGATTCTGGTGAAATAGAGCTGCCATGTATATAGATAAAGGCATCATTTTCCTACCTGGCTCACCTCGAATGGCTTATGCATTCAATAATACTGCTTGAAATAGTTTAGCATTTCTTTCCTCTTTTAATTTTTCTTATCACTAAACTACATGGCAGAACTTTTGTTATCACTGAACTTTGTCACCTCACCACTCTATCTCAAAAAAAACCAAACTAGTGGAAAAATGTGTACAGGTCTCAATACCTCTCCCTGCCACTGGGTGACCTCTCCTCACTGCAATAGCTGATTCACTCTTCCTTTTTTTTCCTACCTGCTCATTTTTTTTTATATTTTATAACTTATTGTTTTAAGACTTCCATGTCTTATCAAGCAGATCCTTGTTATCGACAGGCTCGTTGTCCCTATGGAAGGAGATCACTAGGTTTGATCTGAGTGAGAAATTTAATCCTCTGCTGCCTTGCAGGAGTGCCATAACTTGATTCTTCAGCTAGTTAATGAAGTTTAAAAAGGCTTCAGCCTGTACAGAGATTCAAACTAATTGAGTTAATTTCTTTGCTGCAGAGTGGAAGTACAGCTCTGGCTTTGTCACTGCAGACATGATGAAAGCCCACCTGCCTCCCCCTGGCAGTGAGACCCTCATTCTCATGTGTGGGCCCCCTCCAATGATTCAGTTTGCCTGTCAGCCCAACCTGGACAAACTTGGCTATCCCAAGAGCAGTACATTTGCTTATTAACTTTGATGTCACCTGATACCTTTTTTGTAAGTACTGCGTATTTTTCTACAGGAAGAGTTGACGTGCAACAGTGCAGCATTTTTGTGTGTGTGTGTTTTTTAACTCCTTGATGTAATTTCTGTGCTTTATAACTTCATAATTACCTGGTGTGTTTTAATACTAAGAAGTTGAGACATCATCTTGAGTTGTGTGGAAGTTGCTTAGTCTGGACCTCTTAAGTTAGTATAAAGCATTAATTCTGAGGAAGAAAAATTAGGATGAGAGGCCATCCACACATATTTGTGTTAAATCATTCCACGGTCAGCAAGAGAGAGGGCAACATTCAGAATTTATTCATAACAGTCAAAAAAATAAGCATTTATACCAGTGTTATGCTAATTAGGATTTCTTACTACATATATTTAGAAAAAGAATCAGTTGTTTTGTAGATTGACTATTCACAGCCAAGTTAGCACAACAACACACTAAATTGTAAATACAGCACGGAAAGAAATAGGAAATATTGTGTTTGGAATATCCCAGGGCTGCTGGAGCAGCCAATCCCAGTTGCAGTGCTGTAGTAAGTCTGTTGGCTAATTAATCTGACAAAGTATTTCACATGCCCATGGTACCTGAGCTGGTCACTAGCACTGACTGCTTTGCCAGACTGGTACATTTAATACCTTTTATTAAATATTAAACATTTGTAGTTTGCTGATGTGTAGACTTATTTCTCACTCTTCTGGATTGTCTTTTTTTTTCAGTTTTCAGTGATTGAAAAGAATATGCCTTGATTTTACCATTTTGGACAATAAAATCATGTGTTTAGCTTCTTGTACCTGACCATACAGTGCAGGGTCTGTCACGAGAGACTCATGAAGTGAGGACCAGGATAGATCACCTGTAAAAAATGCCACAGGTGGCTCTCAAAGACCCCTTGCTGCATCCTCTGGACAGCCCTGGAGGTTCCCCCTTTATTTGGGAGGGTTGTGGCTGGCAGTGACCTGCCCTCAGGCTACATTAGGATCTAAAGCAACACCTGCAGCCAGCAAGGAGAGAGTAATGCAACCCAGCTCCGTACAAAGTACTTTTCCTTACAGTTAAGGAGATTTTTTTCTGGCATTTGTCTGTTTACTAAGAGAGCTTGTTGACTGCTCATTAATACAGGAGATGTACATGTAAACAGATGCCACAAGTGCTCTCTGCTGTAAAGGTGCCAGCTTCACCCTCAGCCCCTCAAAAAGCAAGAGGCCATATTTCCCTCTAATGCTGTCCTGTCTAGCCCAGCACAACAGCAGCAGATTTATTTTGTCAGGTGTTTTAAAGAAATAAATCTTTGTTGTATTCTGGTACTTTCCTGGTAGTCTCAGCGTTACAATTTCCTGCTGCAGTTGTTTTTGCCTTAGGTGAAGATTTGTGAACATGGCAGCATGTCATCCTAATAAAAGCAAGGGCTTGATGGACAGTAGTATATTCCACTCTTCCCATCCTACAGTGCCCTGACTTAGATAAAAAGAGGGCAGGACATGGGCTAGTGAAAGGGAGGAGAGATTGAAATCCTTTCTGGGACCCAGTCTGGCAAGACCACAGGAGTAGGGAGTGAGCCATTACTGCTGTTCTCACCAGCATCCATCTGAATTTCCAGGTAGCTCTGATTAGCCCCCGTGGCACAACAATGTGTTAATGATTCCTGCACTACAATTTTTATTAATTATAAAAATAAAAAATTACAAAAGACCTCTCGTATAACAGTACATCAACATACCATGTAAAAGACAACTAAATAAAAGGGTGAAACATTGCCAGTCTTGGCTTTCCAGACTCTGGATCTGAGTCCCACTCCTCTCCCAACACCTGTTTCCTATTACATTATGTGGAAAAAACAGCACAGAGGAGAGTTACCTGTAATGTGTGGCTACACTGACAATAGAAGATGCTACGTGGGAGGTGTCAGTGGCAGAAAAGAGGTGAAGCTTTCCTGCTCCACAGCATCCAGCTGCTCCTGGCCACTCCGCAGAGGCATGAGGTATGAGTAGTGTTCTTGGTCACACTGAAGCATCATCTCCAGTCTTCAAAGGTCGGTGTTAAAAACCTGCTGTCATTCAGCATTTCATCCTGGCTTAGCAGTGTCTGAAAGAACAAGATGGGAAGGAGTGAGGGTGTTTGGTGAGAGGCCTGTGCTCCCAGAGACACAGCTGCAGTGAGATCAGGCTCACAACAGAGGGGGTGAGAGCCACGCACAATCAGAGGGAATTTCTTCAATATAGCTTTAAATAAACGTTTTTGCTTGAGGAAATTCTTAGAGATTTTGTGTGTGGCATGCAACTCCAACCATATTACATGATTCTTCAGTATGTCTTTCAGTCACTTATTTTTATTTTTTAATAAATTAGCTTCTATGGAATGAGGACGCAAAAGTGAGGTGTTTTGTTTTCCACAGAGTTTAAGCTCATGTAAATTTTCTAAAGTCTGTACCTCATTCCTAGCCTTTGCTGTGACTGAGGTGGTGGTTACCTGCAAAATCTTTGAAGAATTTTCATTTAAGGGGATGAATATCTGTCACTGTGTCAAAGAGACAGCAGAGTTCATGGAAACTTAAAGAGGCCTAAATGAAGCTTAATTTCTAGAGCAATTTAAAAGCAGAGGTTTTTTTGACTGGATGTCCCACCAGGTTTCTAGAACAGTGACCCACTTACTCTTAATTACCACCAGCAATGACCAACTTTCAGTGAGTTCTAGCAGAACGCAGTTGTGGCTTTAGAACAAGAGAGGAATGAGTACGTACCGTGAGGTGGGTTATGCCTTGGGAAAGAGCCCCTATTTGCATTACTGTGCCTTCTGAGTGTTCCATCTGTAAAAGCAGTCAGGAACTAGTTCAAATCAGACAGTATGTGCAATTTTATTCACTCTACATGCAGCTTTGGGAGGGATCTGTGCCTGGACAAATGAAGTTGGGGTAAGTTTAAAAGCTCATTAACAAAAATGCCTCTGTGGTACAAGGTACGTAAAAATGCATTTAACAATAGGAAGAGTGGATCCTGATTAAGAAAGATTGATTCCATGAAACTCGGCCTGTAATTCACAAGAAAAAAAAGAAAAAGCTTAACTGATAATGTCAATACAAAGTAATATTTTCCAACTGGTCTGACACTATTTATATTTCTGGTAGGCTTCTGTCACAGGCGAGAAGTCCTTGATACAGTCCTACCTCTTTCTGCATAGAAATGTTACCAGTTCTAGGGCATTGTGATTTCCTGCATGGACCACATGCTCAGAAGTCATGCTCAATAGACAGACCATGCTCCTAGAGAAGAATCCCGTCTTTCGGTCATGCTTGAACCACTGCACAATGCAGGTTCTTGGCTCAAAGTTAATACATTCCCTCACAACGCTTAGCTGAGCAAGTGGACATCCTTACTTAATCACAGTCAGGGTTTGGTATTCTCCCTGTTTAGGAGCAGTATATTGAAAAAGATCATGGTTAGCTAATGAACATAAATGAGATATTAGATGCACTAAACCATGCAAATGAAAAAATTACCTTCACAGTTAGTCTTTTCAATGTTGTGACCATTCTCTTATCAGGCTTAAAGTGTTTTTATGTCACTGGAGACAGGGCAGTTTACTCCAGCTGCCTCTGTGTGGCTCTTGTGTGTTGCCAAAGTTCACACAAGGCTCCGGGAATGCTCCGTTTTTCAGGGTTTACATCCCTTTACACAACAGCAAAGTTGAAGTAAAATTTGAGGTCTTTTAGTCTTCATCATTTCACTGTCTAGACAGTTTCATTCACAAGTTCACTGCTACATAACAAAAGTGAATTAACTGTTGGTTTATTAATAATTTGTTCATTACTGATGCATTGTCTTCACATAGATTGTCTAAGCAGAACTACTCCCCACTGTACACAATGAAAGAAAAATTCAGTTGGATTCTCTGATTGCTGTCTGTTAAAAATACAATCCAGTTGTACTTTAATATAACTTGATAGCTCTGTACAAATTTGTCCAAATGAATTCATAACATTAAAAACCAACCATAAAGATAATGAAAAAAATAGTCTGCCATACTAGGATTATGAAAGCTAAAAGTACAAAAGTCTTGTGTTTACTGCAGCCACCCCCTTGACTGACAAAATACCTCGATCTTCGCCGTGTAAAGGTGTCATAGTCCTGAAAAAGGGCTTGAGGATGGATGAGTTTATTATGATGTTGATTAAAAAAACCCCCCAACATTCTTAGTTTGGAACTCTTTCCAGTGTCCACAGCCAATACTTTCTCAGTGAGTTCATGCGGATGTAGCAAAGAGTTTGTTATAGGGGAACATTTGGGTATTGGCAAGCTTTGGAATGCATGGAGAGGATGAGATGAGCGTGGCATCAGTCTGTCTGTCCCACCTGATCCAGTTCCCTGTCAGTGAAAGGACTAAGTCCTTTGTAGCCACCATAGTTTTTTGGAGTACCATTCGTAGCAGCTGGGCTTGTATCCATAGGACAAATGTAGTCTGTTGATTCATCAAACTTCTTTTTTCTTAAGTTTCCAAAATGCGAAAATCCAAGTTTCTTTGGCTGAAATAAGGAGTCAACACAAGTAGTTTTGTGTAAGACAAGTAAGGTTGTTCTTTAAGCATTCAAAATTGTCCCCTTTTTCATTTACTGCTATATCCTGGTCATTCAAGTACGTAGATTGTGAATTAACTACTTTTGTTTGCAAATGGGGAGTTACAGTTGATGTTAAATGCATTTACATGGTGTTCCTTCTAAGAAAAGCCAGAACAGATTGCATGCATGTTTCAGGAGCTGATTGAAACAGATACATAGTAAAAGCTCTGGTATCTAGAATTAAGGGAAATGTAGCACTCTTTCTAGAATTCACCTCTCCCTGCCCATGTTTGTTCCTTATTTTCTTTTATAATTCAGAGCAGAGAAGTCTGACACTGATTCTCCTTTTTGACAGCAGTACCTACCCGAACTTTGGCAGTGGTGGTCAGAGGTGTGTATGCTGCTGACTCCATGATTTCTCTTTTTTCTTGTTGTGCCTCTGGCCCAATTAACACATTAAAATTGGTGGTGAGGTGGCGGCGCAGGAGGGTCTTTTGAGGTGGGATATTCAGGAGCATGGCCAGCGCGTCACCGTTGAAGCGAGGTTCGAGAATCTGGGAAAAGGGCAGGATATTTATATTTTATAGAAACATTTGCAATAGTAAACTACTGCAGTGCTTAGCAGAGGATTTCTCACTCTTACTAAGTATCTGTCCACCTTAGACCTCTTATAGCTCACTCATGATACTCACTGGGTTTTGAATGGGAAATACCTGATAGAAGCCAAGAAAAAGCGCTAAGCGTGATCAGGCAAATATGTATTTATATTTATCATCAAACCATACATTTGTTTGGGTTGAACAAGTTTGCTTTCAGAATTTTCTGCTCTACTCAGAGTATAAACTCAATACAATTTCTACTATTTCATTTTTGCAAAAATTTGACAGCAGTAGAATCATGGTATTTCAGAACTCTGACTTTAGTGAGCTGCAAGTAGTTCTGAAGGTTTTGAAAAAAAGAAAGTGTCACTCCTGACTGCTGTGATTTCAGGGTGGTTATTTAGCATGGCTCAGAGTTCTGGTAAATCACTCAAAGCAACACTGGGTGGTGCCTTATCAATAAGCAATTTTGCGCAGCACAGTTCAGGTTTCCTTTTATGTGCTGCTGTCAAACACTTGAGCCCAGCTCAGCTTTGATTATAAAAAGTGATTTAGCTGTTCCTTTTTTATTTTAGTTTTCCTTTGTAAAGTTAAGATGCATGGATCAGATAAAGAGCCTCCTTAGAAGGCCTGATCACGCTGCCATATTGCAGATCTGTTTGTTTCCTTCTGCTTGATGAACTTCAGATAAAATATGGTTTATATTACAGCCTTCAATTTTTAGTAGAGATGTAGTAAAATGGTAAATTCTTACGATCAGGCCCCCGTGCACTCCGCTGCCTCGAAGGTTGGGTGCATATTCTGCCAGATCCACTGATCTGAGCCATTCCATCACCCTGTGGTTGGACCACTGCACCACGTCGGAAGGCGAGACGTTGTTCTGTTGGAGGGACCACAACAGGTGATGGCACCACAGCCTGCACTGAGTGTGTGAGCATGCATCCTCAGTTCAGATAAAAACAGCCTCCCTCCTCTTCCTCCAAGGGCACTTGATCTTCCCTGACTATGGGATTGTTTCTGTCCAAGGCCCCTTCAAACAGCCTCTGATGAGATCCAGACCTGGTCTAGTACTGATGAAACCCCATGAGTTGCATCAAGTAGTGCCACAGTAGAGATGACAGGTTACAGGGGAACATTTTGACAATAGTGTTACTGACAGTGTTTAATACTAAGACAAAGCTATGCTGATCAGGTAAGGCAAAAACCTCACAGATTTTAAAAATGAGGTCAGGCAAAGGCAAATCATTCCAAATTATTCTCTTGGAAGATGAATTAACTTTTTTCCCATTATGCAAATAACTTCTAAAGAGAAATGCATGAGATTCAACTAATAAGTGGCATAACTGCTGCTTTAGGTGCAAGTCCCTAGGAGCAATGATTCTGTTGTATCACTGTACACTGCTGCCTTTCTATCCCCTTTGGCTGGGACCAGGTAATTCGTGCTTGCTTCAATTAATTTATTTCAACATTCGTTTACCTCCTCAACTGGCCTTCTGCGTAGACAGTGGGGGTTAAAGCCGTTGACGTGCAGCACATGAATGGCACATTTAATACTCAGGTGATGCAGCTGACTGGTGACTTTCAGGAAGAGAAGGTCATTCTGTGAAGGAGAGAGACTTTTAGGTGGCACAGAGCACACACCAAAACAGATACTCTCACCAAGAAGAAAGAGTGTGAATTTGCTGTGTAGTTTTATATAACACTACAGTAACTGTGGTTTAGATAAAATGAAAGTTTATACTTTAAAAGGGGTGTGGGTTTTGTTAGGGTAGAGGTTTGGGGGGTTCTGTTGTTGGTTTTTTTGGGTTTTTTTAGCATTGCACCATAGCAAGACCTGGCTAAAAAATGAAGGCAGGAGCATAGCCTTTTAAGGCAAATCCAGGCCTTAATTATCCAGGCTCGGGCAGGAGAATGGGAATAAAACACAGTGGCTGTGTGTGGTTCATGGTGTGCTGTGAATGTGGTCAGAGCTGTACAAACCACTGGATTTTCTGCTTTTGCTTTACTGAATATTGTTGCTAACTTGGTGTGGAGAACAACGTGCTCCAGAAGTTACACGTAAAACAGGTTGTTTGACTTTTAACTGTGGTGTGCTACATGATATTGAAAGAAGGACTTTGCAGACGTTAGCCCTATCAAATGACTTGTTTTATGGACCCTAGGAATAGATTCCATGCACTAGACAGCACAAAGCACTACTGGCACTATTTCTGTCTTGCAAAAATTCTTTAACTGCTCACATTCAAAGGAAAATTTTAAAATATTTTGCTTATTCTGAGGTTAAATTTGGTTAAACTGAGGAAAAAGGATTGTACTTACCACAGTTAAGTACTGCAACATCCTCCCATCTACTCTGGATTCATGAAACTGGTCTTTGTACTGAGGTAAGCCAATGTCATCAAGCCATCCTGCAGATGTGAGAGCAATGGGGAGCCAAATCAGTGAGAATGAAGCCCTTCTCCCCTCTCATCTGGCCTGGCTTCTTTTGAGGTGTTCAGGTAGCTCATTCTACCTATTCCCCTTTCCTGAGGACAGCCAAAAGCAATTCCCACCAAAGAGCTTTGTCCACACTACCCTCATGATTTTTGACAATACAGAGTATGATGGAGCACATCTTCTACAGCATAGTGTAGCTCTTCCTAGATTGAGCCCACCCACGTAATTCCCTGCAGTCTGACAGAGTTCCCCATGGAAGAGCATACCACAAGCTGCGTATTTGGATGTCAAGAACAACACAAACCCCTCCCAATTCTACTATGGTGAAACTTAGTGCGTTTTAAAAGATGTTTGGTAACTGCTTAAACATGTATCAGGCAGCCCTTTCATAGAGGTGGGAGAAATTCCTTCCCAAACAATTCTGTGAAAGCTTGAACACTTACGTGTCACCCAGATATGATCAAGTTGTGCAGACTTCTCATCTTGTTTTGCATTTATTGCTTTAATGGCCAAAACTAATTTCTTCCTGTGCAGTGGATGCTTTATTCCCATTTCCTGCAACAAAAACCATTAACAAAGAGTTTGCCTTGCCTCTGGCTCCCTTCCTTGCGTTAGGTAACTATGAAAATTGATACTGTGGGTTTCAGAAAGGTCGAGCCAGTGGTTTGGAGAGGCCTGGTTGGACAGAATCAACAGGTAGAGGAAGCAGTGATTACCTTTTCCATGTCCTGAGGTGTGGCAGTTAAGAGCGTGTGGCCTGACGTCACCCACTGCCGGGCAAAAATCACGTACTGGCCCAGGCCAAAGTCCTCAAGCCAATTACAAACTCTTTCAGTGCTCCACTGAGCAAATGGAGCATTGTGGTCACTGGAAAGCACAAGAAACATTGGAAAAATCTTAAAGGAAAGCATGAATGTCCATATTGGATAGCTCATAGTGTGCCAGAGGCAGCACTGTAGCAAATCTGTCGGTGTGCTCTGTGCTGGGGTGTCCTGGGAATTTGGCAGCCCAGCCACAACCTGTGAACAGTTGCAGGGCAGATAAGAATTTCCCATTTTTTGTTTGAAAAGAGAGAAAAGGGAATTGTGGAATCCTCATCATTATGCAGATACCCCCCACAGGAGATGATAATTCTCCTTGTTTTTTAACAAGGTGAAATTTTTCACACTCCACCAAGCAGTGAGTGCTGTGACTTGCAGCTGGAGGAGTGTAGGCAGGGGAGATTCTCAGGATGATTTTGCTACCAGAGAAATTCTTTCCAGCTGTTGTGGAATTCCACGTGGACTGAAGTGCTTGGGAAAACTGTATTTCCCAAGAGAAGGGTTTGGCTGTTCAGCACATTTAACACCACCACACATGACAGGCTGTGTCAGGGAGAGGAGGAGCCATTACCTCTTCTGGCCTTTGGTGTCCTTGGATCGGGATAAGCGAGGTCCAGCTGTTGCCCGGAGACCACCCCTCCGAAACTCTGCCAGGCCCAGGTCGTCTGCAGGGAAGTTACCTGACTGAGTTCTTCGTATTCTTGCAAGACAAGAGTGCCACGACAGGGCTATTAGCTGGTGACAGAGGATGTTTGTTCTGCATGGAAACTACAGTGACAACTAACAGCTCTGGTAATCTCCCTGGAAACCACAAATGCCAAATTCCAGAGGTCGCTCAAGGAGTTCTAGGAAATTCAGTCTGGACCTGACTCTGGAGGGAAAAAAAAAGAGCTCCACAGAGCAGCCATAACACTTTGATCCAATTAATAATCCAGACTTGGAAATGGCTGCTCTTCCTGAAGCAGATCAAGTGGATACAGTGCAACTGTGCCCTGCTTTTCGTTCTTTCTGTTTTCTCTAATTTTTTTACCTGGTGTCTTTTGTAATGGACAACTTGCTAGAATTTAATTTTTCATGGCTAATAAAACTGCTGGCATGCTAAATTAATATCAGTAAGATGACAGCAGTGCCTTATTTCTTTCACCAGCATGATGCTGGGAACACTCCCAGCCATTTTTCCACACCCCGGTGTACATAAGGACACACTTGTGCAATCCCAGAACTGCTTTTCTCTGCCCAAACTTTAGGTTATTCTTGCTATAGATAATTGTAGATTTTGCTGGGAATTGGATTAATTCTCAGCTGAAATACTTTGACAGTGAATAAAGAAAATGGCCTTACTTTCCCCAGATTTTCTTGATGCCTTTTGGACTCTTTCTGTTTTCTGGAGACCATGGAGATTGTGGGCCTGAATCCGTTCCCGAAGAAAGAGGTGACAGGTCATCCGAGACCACTGTACCATCCATGTTCTCTGTTTCTCCTGGGTTAAGAACAGCATAGATCACATTTTATACTAATTATTGATCAAGGTGTTGTCTGGGAGGCTGATGTTTAAATGCAGAACATGATAAAAAAGTACAGATACTTATAAAATTGTTCTTGTATTTAGAAAAAACATGCTCAGAAGGTGAAAAAACAGCTGTACATTTGATACAAAAAAAAGAATAAAACTGGGTAAAAGAATTTTGTTATTTCAGTCTTTTCTGTTTAATTGCATTATTTGAATTCATTTAAGGTCTTCTTGCCTGCTCTTATTACCTCAACTCCTCCATCAAAATCAGTGGGAATTTTTCTAACTTCAGTGAAAACAGAAGGAAACCAGGAGTAAGTGTCATAAAAAGAAATCCCATGTGAATGCCATACAGCAGGAGCTATTACTTCATTTCAGTACTGCGTGTAAGGAGTTCAATCTAGAGGGCCCAGTTGGGGTTAGTATTTCATAGGGAAAGGGAGAGGGGAAGGAAAGAAACAAAGTAAGCAGCAAAATGCTGTTAAAGTTGCATCTTGTTTGGATACAGTACCTAGCACTGGTGCACTGACACTCCTGACGCGATCTTCAGTCATCCCAAGAAGCAGAAAGCCAGATGGAGAAGCAAAGAAGATACAAAACACCAGCAAAATAAAGTTACAGGAGGGCAAAGTAGTTAAGCTAAGCATTAAAAGCAGAAACAAAAAGAAAAGAAGCAGTTATGCTCGACGTGAAAGTGAATATGCATTCGTGTGTACAAGTCCCAAGAACTCTGTACAGATCACCTTAAACAGATAGGGATGATAATAGATCTGTTTGGGGCTTTTCTAACTGTTCTTGAACAGTTTTAGCGCTTTGAGCAAATACTACAGAGCTCTACGAAGCCTGCAGAGTATCTGAAATGAAGCAACGGCTAAGATTGCATCAAATTGCTGTGAAATACAGAACTGGAGGTGTAATGAGTTTGCTGCACATGCAAGAAACAAACCAACCTGCAGAAAAAAATTCTCTCAACTCAGTGTATTTAAGAAGCCATTGCTTGTTTCTAGAAAAACAACATTTTCCTTTACAAGCTCACCCATCCTTGGATAATCCTGCAGTTAAAGACATATCATGGATTGCCTACAAAGTTGCAAATCACAGAAAAGCTCTTTCAAAACCCCTAAACAACCACAACCTATTGCAATCTTGAAACTGCAGCATGCTAGCAGCTTTTGGGACCATGAGGCCTTAAAATAAACCAACCCACACCAAAGAAAAAACAGCAGCCAAACAAAAAAATTCCACTATGTCTTTTTAAGTGTAGGAAGACTTCAGAATCTCAAGGGATACTCTTGTGCCTGAACTCCCAAGCTGTTCAGTCCTAGAAAAATGCCTGGTCCTGTGCCTCACTCATAACACCTTTTTTTCAGTAAATCCGTGCTTAAGGTGCCACTGAAAAGAAATTAATACAGCCTTCCACAGGGCCGTGGTTGTGGAATGACAATATTGTAGTTCCAAAATCCACAGATGTTTCTGTGCACGGTAGCAAGTTAAATTTTCACTTATTTAAGCTACCCCACCAGCTACAGCAACCAACATTGATGATACAAGCATTTTCACCCAATATGTTCGTGTTTTTGATAACTGTATTGTAAAGTTTCAAATGGTATTGTCAAGTGCAATAGAAAAAACACCCCTCTAACTTAAACTGATCCTGCACTCTGCCATGAGCTGTGGGAATATTTCTGGTATTTGTTAAAAAAAGAAAAGTAGTGCAGCATTCCCTAGCTGAACCATGTGAACATCATGCTGCGTTGTTCTGGCCTAGCAGATTCTACCCCATGCTATGTCCCAATCCCTCAAACAGTTTGGGTTTTCCCTCTGGGAGAGGCACAGGTACATACTCAGGCCTGGGACGCTGTTGTCGTCGTTGTCACTCATGCCACATCCATCTGGGGAGTTATACATTCCCTGCTCTCCATTCTGCAGGGGTCGGGGCAGCTTTCCTGGCAACGTTTGGTACTTGCTGCCTTTCACCACTGGCTTACTCTGTTGGTTTTAAAAGAGGGAAAGATAAAATAAATACAAAATCAAATGGCTCACAGCATTTGCAAACCAGTACACCATGTTCTTAAAGCTGAGAAAAAGTATGGTTCAAAATGACTCCTGTCCTTGCGCATTCCTGCTTACAGATAACTCAATTTAAACCCATCAGTCAGCTGACAGTTTTCTAGCCAAGACACAGCCTTGCCTTCCCTCATCTGCTCCTCCCACTTCAGCCACTGTGCATTACTTTAAAATACATGTTAAATATTACCTGGTTTTACCATAAGAATTTTTCTAGCTGTCTCCCTTTCCTCTAGGACCCTGGCACTATTTAATCATTTGATCCTTTCAAGGTCAACTTTAATAGCACCAAAAATGTGTTTAGTTACTTCTCAGTTACTTCATTTTTCCCCCCTATTTTTCACCAGACTGTCTCTGTTTCTGCCTCACAATTGTATCTTGCTGGAATTTAACCCAAAAGCATTTGTACGCCTCAAATTTTCTCAAACGTCTTTCCCACCACCATTAATAACAGTGAAAAAATCAACACCAAAGTTTGGGTACAGAAATTTAAGTTTTGTAAGGATGAAAATCTCTTTGCATAGACAGAATTGTAAATGTGAAGCTTAAAAAAAAAAATAATTACAGCTAGATATAATTGCCAGTTCTATTACAGAACCTAATTTTCCTTGCATTCAAGTGATCGTCTACTTGGGCATCGTGCTCCTTGTACAAGAGTAGATAAAATCTTCCCATAAATCTGACACTTTTGAGCCAAATAAGTTACTTCTCCAGGCAAAGCACATGCTTCACAGAGGTACTTTTGCCTCCAGTTTTGGAAATGGCTTGTTGGGATTTCCTCAACACTGAATCCAGATGAAAAGATGGATGAGCCATCACTCTGGGTGAAAACTATAGGACAGAGATGCTTTTTGAGACAAGCAATGAACCTGCAAGCTTCAATTGACATTATTAGTGGGAATGGCGTACATCCAATATGTGTTTTGAAATAAACTCACGCTGGTAAATGTTACAGTATCAGAATGGAGGTTTCATAGGAAAACTTTGCACTGGAAATATGGAAACCATATTTAGTATAGAGGAACATACAGCATGCTCCTTTTTAGTAACCCCATTCCAACAAAATTGTTTCAAAACTTTGTCTGTGACAGGATGATACATTAAAAATTTAGTGAGGTAACCACTGCTTTAGCTATTCCTATTCCAAGGCCTCAAGAATTCTTTGGATGCTACAACTGCAGGCCAGATTGCACAGTTCCTCAACTCCGGCTCCTTTTTGGCAACTGCAGGAGTACATCCCAACTTGTACCAAATATTGCATGAGTAGAGAAATTGTGTCTTACGTTAGCACTGTATATTCTGAGACTGACTGACCTCAGCTTCATGTAACAAATTTTTAGATAAAAAGTAAAAACCAAAAGATTTCCATCTCAAATCCTTACCCCCTTTTGTTTGTCAGCACTGGAACTATGCAAACATTTTAAAGACACAATGAGTACAAAATGCAAACCCAGCCATACCATCACATCACATCACAACAGAGAATTGTTAGGAAAGGTTGCAGTTAATATACCTCTTGTTCTACAACAGGCTGTGCTGGTTTTCCATCTACATACTACGGAGTTTCAGGGAGGGCAATTTCAAAGTTTTATGGAAAAAAGCAACAGACAAATGTTAGTATTAACATACATACGCGGAACATCAAATGTAGTCTTATTGCTATAGAGATGCTGCTTAATGTATGGACAATATGTAACAAGGACTGTTACCTCTTCATCTCAATCCAGTATTTAATATTAATTGTGTTTGTTCATTCCCCACTCTAGAAAATTTCTGTTTAAGTTCTGTTGTGATCAAAGGAATTCTGTTGTTTTCAGGTTTCTGGGTGGTCCCTTTAGACTTTGAGCTGGGAACATAACAGCTGTTTAACAGTTAGACCAATATGAAAACAACTGACATGAAATAACACACACAATCCAGTATGGATGCAGCTGAAATCATAAAGAGCCCTGACAGGAACCAAGTGATAAAAATTCCACCACAGTTAGGTCAGGGACACCGATGTGGTTTATTATTTTATTATTATTATTGCTGGAAACAATGGGAATTTGAGCTTTGAACAAGGCAGAATAACTTCAGCAAACAGTGCTGCTTGCACAAATTCTCTTGGACTTAATGCAAAAAGCTGTCTTGTCATGCTGTGTCAGCAAAATAAGGTTTCTGGGCCTTAGTTTTGGTTGCAACATTCACATTTAGCCACTCACTGATACACGCAGGGAGGTCTCAGCAATTTCACTAAGAGGCCTCGTGCCTAAATTAGGGCACACAATTTAAATGCCTTGCTGAACATGGGGAGGGCTTGCTACAATTCTCTCATATCCTTGGTAGGTTCTTCCTCTATGGACTTTGATTTCATGGATAGAGCACTTTTACAGCATAAATGTGTAGGCACAGCCGTATCACAGCATACCACAGACACAAATTCAGATTTTTGATTTAAGACAAGAAAATAACTAAAAGTTATGACCAGAAAACCTTCATCAATTCTTCATGGAATGAAATGTTTGTTCTGATTTGTCACGTGTGTGTGACCACAATCAAATGAATGCAGCACAAATTTCACACATTCTATTTGGTCACTGTATTCTCCAGCAATTCAAGAAAAATATTAGAATAGTTAAGAAAAATGTTCTAAAATTCAAGACCTGGAGTAATCATATTACTGGCATCTGGTTTAAATGGCATTACTGGGTGTAGGTAACCTGGGATTAAGCCTAATTTGAGTACAGAAAGCAACAACAGTCTCAAAAAGCAGAATTACAAAAGTGTAGAAAAGTAACAGTATACATAATGACAAAACAAGACTCTGGACCACAACGTAACAAGACTTTGCAAATTGGGAAGTTTTATTCTGGAATGGAATTAAAGCCTTTGAAGTATCAAGAGTGCTCCTGCTGCTTTAACTGAGGCAGCATCACTGCCATCTTCAGGAATGCCATTTGTGATAGAAAGCTAAGGGAACTGCACTCATAGTTACATGCAAACACTCAAAAAGGAATCCTGTGTGTAAATACCCAGTCCCAACATTTAGCTACTTTCAGGATTAGCTGCCTTAATATTTTTAGTGATTTGGAAGTAAAAAAATATTTTAAAAACACCTATAAACAAAATAATACTGCAGTTTAACAAAATGATTTCTCATTATTTCTTGTATTTCTCTTAAATATTTTTGTTTCTCTCAGGGGAAAAACTGAATTTGAAGGTGTGTCCATATGGGTGTGTCAACCAGCTTGGCAATGGGGTGGAAAAAGAACCTCCTGAGCTGTTTTATCATTAGGGCTGTTTCCTCACATAGAGTGTTAGTGGTGGTTAAAGTCATTACATGTGAAACAAAAAGATTATTTATACTTGATCTTTGTCTTTTAGTTGTGACATTAAACACCAGAAGCCGTGATTACAAATAAACCAACCTTTTCCAAGGACTCACTCTGCAAGTCTTCTAAACTACTTGACTTCTTTTTCTGTGGAGCCCTGAAAAAAGGGACAGGCAAAAAGCAGCAGTTAATACAACATGGTTTGTTTGCATATCACCAGTGTCTGATGCAGCAGCTGTGCAGATCACAATATCTGCAATAAACATAGCTCAGAATTAAGAGATTAATTTATTTGATTATATTTTTAGTCTGAAAATCATGGCATTGAAAACTGCAGTAGATGAAGTCAGAAACAGCAACAAGACATCCTCTGGTCAGCAGTGAAAGGCAGCCAGGCCCATGGGCAGCTTTAGCCTTGTATCTGTTTATGACTTTAGGAGACCTTAACAAGCACATCAATAACTCTGTGAGCAATGTGCAGCATTTAGGGATTTTAAAAAGGAAAAATGTTACTCATTCTTACCTATTAGTGATCTCCGAAGATTCTTCTTGCGGAGAGGTTAAATTACTTGAAGATACTGGAATGCTTCCACTTAAAATAGAAATAAATTTTATAGTTTTAAGGACTACAGTGCATCTGTCGTCTGATACATAAAAATGCTGATTTATTCCTATAATTTGAACCTTAAACAACAAAGCATCGCAAACTCCATGACAAGCACAGCTTTCACAAGTGCCCAAAACTACAGCAAAGCCAAGAACACTCAAGACAAGATTCCAACAGTTAAACAGTCTAAATAATACAATTTAGGACAACCCACATGAAACATGAGAAAGAGAGGTCTTGCCTGATTTCCATGGCTTTGTGTGGCACTGGAGGGAGCACAGCTGGTGACAATTCTCCTGCAGAGGCCTGGGTAAAATACAAGAGTTTCAAGCCTGTAGCTCTGGTGCCTGATGATGAATCTACTGTGCCCGTATCAAGAAATACAAAAATTTGGCCAGGACTGAACCCTCATCTACATTACTACAGAGAAAGCAACACCAAGAAATTATCTATACAGCAGAACCTGCTTCTAAAACATCTGTACCTCTGTTTTCATTAATTCTCCTTGAGAGTTATTCAAAAGATTCCACTTCCTTAAAGTTGCCTCAAGTTCCTCTTCACTGCCACCAGAGACAGAAGAGCCTGAAAGCATTAGAGAGTAGAAGTAAAAAGGGAGAGAAACAGGCAAAGAAAAAACTTTTAGGGCCATCTCAGACAGTCTAAATTCTTTGGCCTCTGAATTCCCCTCCAGTCTTTCCCTGATGCCTGTAGTTTCCCACCCTTCCTTTGGGCTCTGACTTCCCACCAAGTTGATTTATATTAGAACAATACATTTACCGCTCCCAGCTGCTCTCTGTGCTCTTCTGGGAGCCCCTGAGCTGCTTGTCAGGCAGCTTCTGAACCACTTGCAAGTCACAGATTGGTGTTCTGGGGCGAGCTGAGGTTGATACCTTGTTCTTACTCTCAGTCTTTTAACAGTGCACACCCCAGTGTGGATGATCTCAGTGTATGCTCTAGGTCCTACCCAGGTTTGTGTTTGGGATTTTTATTTGTTTTACTGTGCTGATCATCACTGTGTTTTATTTACACTCTAGGGAGTATCTATGCCGGTGTACATTAACACCATCATGCTCTCTGCACTATCAGCTCAATAATCCAGAGCATCATGGCTTTCCTCTTGCTCCTCTTTATTTATTTATTTAATGAACATTCAGAGAGAGGTTTACTCTCATTCACTATTTTTGTGCATTAGATACATTTACTCTCATTCCGTATTTTTGTGTGTTATACCCAAGTTTCCATTCTGCCATACAAGGCCTAAAAATATCGTTATTGCTTGTTAATGTGATGATGTGCATAGAACAAAACCGTCCTTTCAGAAGGTCAAATTTCCCAGATTAAATTCAGTGCTCAAAAGTATCGTGGCAACTTAAAATGAGATTGTCCTAAAACCCACCCCACTTCCTACAGTGTAAAGGAGAAATGGGACAAAGGTGCTCCCCCCCCCCATTATGAAGCTAAATACACAGAATTGTGTGCAGCAAAGCAAAGTGGGTTTTCAGTTGTTCCTGCCAACCAAAACTTGTCTAGTCGGCTGTCAGGATTTTCTTTAGTGGAAGGGAAATGAGTCCTCCTAATACCATTTTATGCTGTAAAACGTGGCTAATGATCACAGGTCATAATGGTCTCAGGAAACACCACAAACTTAAAATAAAATCAGGAAATTATTCACAAGACATTTTACCATGAGCTGCAATCATGATGTCCTTGACCCTCCTGTACTGGCTTAGCAGTAGTGTCAGCTCCTCTATCCGGCGGTCCTGTGGAAAACATTAAATAAATAAAATCACATTTAAAATCCTTCATTTTTAATTGCAGAAACACTGTACTACTTCTCTGTGATTTTCATGAAAACAAACTCAGGTCTCTCACATGCCTTGTAAGGAATGTTATTTGCCTTTGTACACAATATTTGCTGGACAATGTGAAATTACAGACATAAGGAAACCAGGGGGGTTTGACGTTAGGGCTTTTCTAAGAAATAAATGTTATGAGCCACATTAATGTTCTCTGGAATTAATGTTGCCCTGTCTGGATTCCCCACTTACTACAGGAAGTTTTTAGGGATGCATATTATTGTCTATTTGATCATATATGAGTGTGCCACCATACAGGAAAATCCCATGACTTGATTCATGATCATAAAAATTACAATTCTCATTTAGTCCTTATAGAAGGTGTGTTATTTGGAACACTTCAGAGATTCAAACCCATAATTTCATTCTTAATAGGTAGAACAAGGATTATTTTCTCACCTTTTCTTCATTTGCAGCCAATAATGTCTCCATTCCTATCTTCAACCGTTGAACTTCTTGGTCTAAAAATGTTTAAAAATGTTGTAAGAGAAATAAATTTGCTATATTTACTGTAAATAGATGTTTTGGGATACTCTCCCTATGTTCTTACTAATAACCAAAGCCATGTCAGTGGCATGACAAGTGCACTACTAAACTACATTTAATGTAGATTTTTTCAGAAGCTGAACTATTAAAAGCATTGCACAACAAAAACATCCTGGTTTTGCTTACAAAAGGCTACATGATACTATTTTAAACTATGAAAGTCAAGCAATGGGAAAGAAAAGAAACACTGAAGCTAATTTTGCAAAAGATGAAAGTGTGTTTGCTGTTATATACTTGAGTAAATAATTTTAAGTGGGATTTAAAATGAATTATATTCCATCTGAGAAAAAATTTTTGGCAGCCTATCAGAAGCAGTTAAAGGACATTCATGAACTTGGGAATGAAAAATAACAAAAAACCTGGTTTGATACAAGGAAATTCTGTAAAATGTTATTTACTTAAATGTTTCACTATGAATAGCTAGGTTAAAATCTACATCACGAGCTGATGGAGAATTTCCTCATACACGAGTTAGTGATAGAGGTTATCCAGGAATGTTACAGTCAAGTCAATTAAAACACACTGTCTGAAAATGTATGAGGTTGTTAATCATGTCCTAACTTTGCTGAACCCAACCTCTCATTTTTGTCTACATGATAGTCTCTCTTGACTAAACCAAGTGTGATGGAGACAGAATCTGAAACAGTTTATCTGTTGTAACTACCGCTGGAGGAATTCATGCTTTGACATTAAACCAGACCCACTTATTCACAAAAACCCATAAAAACAGATATGACTGCAGGCATGAAGGGAGAGAGGGGAAAGAAAATCAAGGTTGCCAAAGAGCATCTGTGAAAAAAGGTTTTACAACTGAATGTTGAACGTACAATGTCATGGCTAAACTACTTGAAAAAGCTGTAATTAGTTTTTATTGCAGGGATTCTGGAAAGTGCACACCTTGCAATGATTAACTTTTAAAACATGTAAATGAACCTCGCAGGCATTTTCTCACAGAAGAGACGCAGGACATGCACAGGCACAGCCAAATCAAAAACTAAAGCCAGCAGGCAGTGGGCAAGCAATTGGAAGGCTTTTAAAAAAAATCACAGTCCTACTAATTTCTCTTTATAAATATTAGACTTCAAAAAGGACTGGTGTCAAGGTAGATTTAAGCACACCAATGCAAACTTTACTTACTATATTTATTAACATCATCAAGTATGGGAACATTTATTCAGACATTTTTTTTAAATTTAATGCAGTGATAGAAAAAAAAAAGCGCCTGAATCCTCCCCTCTGAAGAGAAAGGCTTTAAATTAAAGCCATCTTTCCAGATATTAAATGGAGTTTGCATATGTGCAAATAAGAGGGGGTAAATGTCAAGTTTTGGCTCTGTTAACCTTGACAACATCCCTTCGAAGTCCAACAATTTGATCTGTGATCCTCTGACCTTCATTTCTGAAGTGAAATCTTACTGAACAGGGCAAGGAGCTGCCTGCTTGCTGCAAGCAGTGAAAGCAGTGTCTTGTGTGTATTACAATTAGACAGCCAAATCTAAATGAACATGGGATTATTGCTGCAGAATGCATCTGAGTTACGATTGGTGTGAAAGGAACAGTGAGATAAAGCAAAAAGGAATTGCAGGGCTTACGTTTTTCTTTTAGCCTTCTCCTATAAACTTCCTCTACGATGGTAAGTGGTGAGAGTCAAATAAAGTATGTAGAAAAAGCACATATTAGATCAATTTTGCAATTTAATTAGGATATGCATTCTAGCATACTACAAGTACACTGACATTATTTTTCAACTTTATTTGAGAAGACCACCAAAAATTCTGATAAATCAGTAATTTTTTTTTGCAGAAGGATTGTTACTGTTTCCATTCAAATACAGTCTAAGTGCTTTCCTTGAATGTAGCCCACAGATTCTGTAAAGGGCTTGATTCTTCTGCTGCTGGAATCAAGGACAGTTTCACCCACTTTCAATGTGGACAGGACACACTTCTAGAAGCTGAACGCTGCTGAGCTCTAGATTTGCTGTCATACCACTATCTTTCCTTTGAAATACCATAAATTATTTGGGAATCTCACAGAAAATACAGAATTCTGTTAGTAGAAGAGTTCCTCTACCAAGCATGACTGTTAGGCAAACTAATTTTCTGGTTCACATGCAGTTCTCTACATGCACAAGCTCTGCAGCTGAGTGAAATCAGCACAAGGAGATGTTAAGTCACTTCGTGGGAATGAACCACAGGAGGTTCTTGGGAAACTCTGGGAAGGAGGAAGCACAGCACATGGAAATTCACATCTCAGCCAGGGCAGTCTGTGGAAGTTAACACCCACAGAAGTTGTTAGTGCAGCAAAGCTGATGCATTGTGGTAAACCACACACAAATATTCCTGTGTGGATGAGTGTCGGTGCTGCAGAGGAAAAAGGTTACTAATTCCATATTCTCATGGCCCAGCAACTGGCAGGAGCCTCCGGGAGTCAATATTTCAGAGACTTGTGACACCACTGGTTGAGACCAAAGGCTAAACAAACTGGTTTATTTGCCATTGACCTGTGTCAACAGTGCAGGCTTAAACCAGAAACCTGCAATATCAGAGAATCCTGAAACAGCCCAGGCTGGAAGGGACACTGATCTGGTCCAACAGTTCATGGGACAGCGAGCCTAAATTTCACACAGTCATGAAGAAAGGAAACAAAGACTCTCTTTTAGAATGTTTGGGCATTGAAACCTTAGGCTTAGCTACTAGTGTGACCTTTTTTTTTCCTTAAAAACCAGGAACTTTAAAGATTTTTCAAAGAAACTTGCAAGGTATACCCAAAAAATAAATTCCCATTGAACTACAATGACTCTTTACATTTATAAATAAAATACCAATAGAAAAACTTCCAGGGCCTTGAAGATACTTCTTTCAGTTTGTGCTGCCTCTAGATTGGAACAGAATTTCACACATTAAAGGCCTCTACTCTACCAGAACACAGAATTAATTTACACCACTTTTCCTCCCAAAATAAATTCTGTCATTCATTGTTGTACCTCCTTGTATTCCTTTGAAATCCCGTGCCAAGCTGCTACCAAAGCAAAGTTAAAGTAAGGGTTTGGATTTTTAGTTTTGACTCCCCTCCTCTTACCTCTTTCTGCCACTTCAGTGTATGAGGAGGTCCTGGAGAGCTGACTTTGCAAGCGTTCTATCTCTGCATCTTTGAGAGCCAATTGCTCCTGGAGCTGGGCTATCTCAGCCTGAAAGAGAGCACAACAAACCCAGAATAACTTCCCCACCCATTGTCTGTGATTCCTTCCCAGGAACTGGAAGATGTCCGAGTGTAACACCATGATTGAGGTCGGTCACCAACTCAGGATATTCCATAAGCACTACAACAACTATACGTATTCACGATGTGTTATCCTCTTCCTATTAAAGAAGCTCACTTTTCCCAATGCAATTAGCTCTTGGAGGAGACAGACACAGCTAAAGGTAACATTTTCAAGGATTTATGTAGGTAAGGAAACTGTGGAAAGCTCTCAAAGCTACAAGGTTGTTCATATAATAATAATGACTGTTATAGGGAGCTCAAACTTTTAATGAAGACCACCAAAAGATATCAAAGGATTTTTAAACAGATACAGGTTATTTTTAATCCTAGTTACTACTTATTAGTGTAACTGAGAATCTATTAATGCAGAGCCTTCTCAGCAGGATAACAAAACTGTTCATCCTCAAAATAGCAAGTAGGATAGAAGGAAAGCACGGCCTAGAAAACAACCACACACATGCAACAGAATACCAGTGTTCATTTATATTTACTGCAGTTTTGGGCTGCCACTAGATTTGGATAGAATATCCCACATGAAAGAGCTCAACAATACAGAGGGAGAAGAATTCTGAGATTGTTCAGCTCAAAATACAGTGATTCTAATCTGGTTTTTGTATTTATGAGAAAAACTGCTAACAGCATATTTTACAAAGTCAGCAGTTTGAGAAGATTTTCTTCAGAGGTCTCAAAACCTCTGTGTGTCAATATTCTGCATTTGCCCTGCAAAAGCACACCAAGCCTCCTTGCAGATAAAGGACCAAAATAAAAAGGGGGGAGAAAAGGAAGAAAAAAAGGAAACAACAAGGACGAAAAAAGTCACTAAATGTGACCAGTTTCTCAAAATACTAAAATAAAGCAGGAAAAATGCAAAAAACCAAACAACATTATCCAAAGAGGGAGAAACATAGATTAACACACAAACTTATTTTCCCCAGGAAGCAAGAGGTTGGATTGCAGGATTACATCACCACTCTGCCTAAAATCCCACGTGGAATAGAAGAATCTGCCTTGTTGCATCTCTGAAGGGCTCCTACACTTCCCACTGACTAATATGCTTTTTATAGCCAGGAATGGAGATATTCCAATTTCTCATCTAAGAAGCGGGAACAACAGGAAGACAAAAGCTTGCAGACCTCTTAATACGAGATCTGGATTTGCCTCCCCTGGTGTACTTGACCTCAAACCTCTTTTAAATGCCCTCTTTTCCCTTAATGTCTAATTCCTGTCATCTCTGTGATTATTTTTCTGCTTCCTCTCTCTTTCCTTGTACTTTTCTTCCTTTCCAGTCCTGCATCTTCTCTCCCTCAGTGGGTTTTATGATTCTTCTTTCCTATTTTCATTCTGCCCCTACATTTTCCATAATTTCTATCTGTTTTGGCAGCTGGCCACACACTGCTTGAGAAAATATTTTCCCAACGACTGTTCATCTCCACCATGTCAGAGAAAACATTTTCACGGATTGAAGAACTATTATCTTAATAGGAAAAAAAGACATGACAGCAACATTCCGTTATTCATCCAAGAATTCTCAAAAGAAAAAATGCTAATACAAATGATAGCAGTTTGTCGTGTCTGGATCAAGCTATCAAGCATTAAATAGAAATCTCAATAGTTTGAAATGTTTCCCCAAGATTCAACCACAACTCAAGAGTCAGTCATTCATATGAACAGGGATTATGACACAAATGAAAGGAGATGTGATTACAGCACAACAAGGAAAAATTGTATGGTGCTTTTTAACCTAGTGGAACAGGGCTAGAAATTCAAACTAGAAATAACAGTGAGAATGTTCCAGTAGAAAAATTAATTACTGGGGAAAATGATTAAATGTTTCGCATGTCAAGTTGCTCCAGATTATGATCCAACAGCTTTGCAGGATTTAAGGTCAACAGCAGTGTAAGGCAGCCATGCACTTTGATATACACAAAGTCAAAGCAGATGAGATGATGGTGTATTTTGGGCTTAATGTCTATGAAAACAAATGCCATAGTAAGCAAACACCCAACAAACTTTGCATGTCTCTTCAGGCTGGAAAGTATATTCCACAGAGGCTTGTCACCATTACACAAATCAAAGCCAGAAGGCCTTCAAAGAGGCCTTTACTCTGAGAAGATCTTTGCAAGTCAAAATGCCTTTTGTGGTTTCTTAAAATAAGAATTGCAAAAAGTAGCAGACTGAAAACTGCATGGAGGGAGCAAAAGGCACGAAAAAAGGCTACAACACCTTCAAACCGAAATATGCATTCCAAAGGTGGTTAAAGAAAACTTGACTCCATAGCTACCCTGCCACAAAGTAAATGTAAGAAAAGTAAATGTTGATGAGAAGTGGAGCATATCCCTTCCCACCTGATAGAAGCCTGTCGTTAGAAAATGCCAAGTGTTCTGCTTACTTTAGTTGCTTTCAATTTCCACTCGTACTGATTTCTTTCATTTTCCAGTTCTTCCACTTTAATTTTGAGGTGTCGAAGTTCCTGCAGCAAACCCTGCAGAGGAAGAACGGAAGTTAAGGGTAAGTTTTTTATAGCAGATATTAATTTTTCCTAGTTCTGAATTACAGATCATGCATGAACCACGCAGTATTGAGCACTGAACCGCCACGCTAAAAACTGTGACCTGCTCTAAGAAGTTGTCCCTTAAATGTCCCTTCTCCCATTCCTTGATAGAATTGTATCTTGCTCATTCTAAAGGACAATATCATTAAATCCTTGATGGAGCCCTGACAAGACAAAATGTCTTAAAATGAACTGAGGAAAGGAAAAGTTTGGAGGAGTAACCCAATTCTGGACTCCTGTGCAGTATATACATTAAACACCGCACTAACACCTTGGATTACATTCATTTTGAATGTCTCCCAGATTTGACTCTCAGATTATTTCTCCCACCTACAGCTTGTAGTCCATTAAGCAGTTCTGCACAAACACAAGCCCAGAAACAACAGCACTACTGTCAAAATAGGTGTAACACACAAAATAACTATTTTTATAATATAAAACCTATGAAAGAAATTACTGAAAAACTCCCTCACAATATAAGCAGATTACTTATGACTTCTGAGGATCCAAATTTTAACCAAAGAGATGTGGCAACTAAAGCAATCTGATTTAAAAGCAAGTATTAAAATGGTCTTTTCTAGGCATACCAGTATCGGTCCACCTTCAGTGAAATTAAGCCATTTATGCAAGGTAGCTTTTGTTTTGCCATGTGACATATTTTTGATCAAATACAACCAGGATCTGTTATGTAAATTCTGGTACCTGTTAATGTCAGGGAATAAACAAAACTGTGTTGGATTTGCTATTTTAAAAGGACAGGCTGATTATTTTTATTATGGCTCTTTTCGTTCACTTTGATATTATCATTAGAAAAAGAAAGGGTACATGTCAGAAAGCCTTAGCTGAAACTATTTTATACCTGTGTTAAGCTTTTAAAATGTCCAGGAATCAAGAATCTGTGTTCAGAGGACTGGTTAGGCCACACCATCAAGCACAGCTGGGGTGGCATCACCATGAGGAAAAGTAGCAAACTACCAAACCATGCCAGCATGCTGCACATCAGACAAATCTCAACCCCAAAATCCAAAAACCCCACACCACACCAGCACTACAGACTTACAAGTGAAAGGGAAACTGTGAAAGAGCTGAAAGGGGTGATTGGGTTTTTTGTGCTTTAGTAGACAGCCATCAATGGTGACCAAATTTGTCCCAGCAATTGGGGTGAAGTGTCTGGGGTGGGATTTTTTTTCTGGTCATTTTTAT
Organism: Eulacestoma nigropectus; assembly: GCA_013397775.1. Classification (NCBI taxonomy): domain Eukaryota; kingdom Metazoa; phylum Chordata; class Aves; order Passeriformes; genus Eulacestoma; species Eulacestoma nigropectus. The sequence goes on along the minus strand of VZTE01002640.1, from coordinate 526,266 downwards.
GGCACTCTTACTCTTTGCTAATGAAAGCCACAAAGATTAATGCCAAAACATTCCCAAGGTAGCTCTGGTTAGTGGAATTCAGTTTCTGCAAGAGAGAGAAGAGGCAATACAGAGGCTTTTGCCCAGGGATACTTCTCATACATCACACTGAGAACAATTCTTCTGGCCCAGAGTCTCTACTGATCTTGCACCAGATTGAGAACCATTAGGGGTCAAGTCTGGCTTCCTATCTTGAGACTTTCTTTCTTGGATTCTACTATTAATTTCCAGCTGCAGTCTGCACATCTGCTCCTGCAGGTCACTGATCAGGTTCACTACTGACTGAAAACATGGGAGGAAAGGGAAAAAAAAGACAAAAAAGAATAGACAGGTGAGAAAAAAATGATGCAAAGAATACATTTCTACAGTTGCAGCACTAAGAACTACATGAAGCACATCAAAGGCAAACTAAAAGAAGACAGATTATGTGTTTCCTTTTTGATAAAGTAGATGCAAATGAGTATAAACCTGGAATATTGCACAAAGCCACAGTTTACATGGAACAGAATCTACATTCCAGACTAATTCATGATTCTGACTCTGAAGTTAAGATCAGAAACTGTTTTTGGAAAGTTCTACAGTCATGTGAAGGAAAATTTGGAACATACTTTAATATGCTGGCTCAGAGGTACACTTTTGCTGAAATGGAACTTGATTACATTCATTTGCACTTCCAAATCATCCAGGAGGAAGAAAATGCAAAGTGCTCAGCTGGGGTCATAGCCTGATCCTTCACAATTTATACACAGAATTTACTAGCAAAGTAATGCTGCTTCCAGGTCTAGCACGGGGCAGAAAAATAACTCCATTACCTCTCTTGCTATCTGGGCAGGATCTCGACATGGAGGAGGAGTTAAGCAACAGATGCAGGAGAAATCAGGAGGATAACGCAGAAGAAAAAGTAATTATTTCAAAGTGCACCAGTTTGCTGGCCAGCTTCTTGGATTTGTGCATCAGTGATATACACACACAAAAATCCAGCTAAGAAAGCAAACCAAAGTCAAATATGAAAATCTATATAATATTTCACCTAATTTCCCTGACTTTTAGCAAATAACACTGGGTATTTTTTCAGGTATCACGGGTTTGGAGTGCCTTTCTCTTAGCTGTCATGTACATTAACAACATAAGTTTTGTGGTTTCTCAGTCTTCTCAAGTGGAATAAATTTGATGAGCTTAATCCATCTTCCAGAGGAGTGAAAAAGATTTCAGTGGACAGAACAACAGATGACATGGCAATATTATTTTCTTCATTAGAGTTGCCAACAATCCTCCTGTAACCTCAACTCTGCAGTAAATCAAGAGTCTTAAAGCTAGGGAACAGCTACTGCAAGGACAGGACAGTAGCAGCATCCACAGTCATCTTTAAACATTCACAAAGATTCCCCTAAATCACACAAAAGAGTTTCACACATTTGAGTATTTTCTAGCTCACTGTTCTGAAGATGAAATTCAGAAAAGCCATTACATATATTTTTCTTTATACGTATTATGCTCAATCAGGATCACAACCTCTGATGCTCATCCTCTTTCATCCAAAAAACCTTTAAGGGACCTAAATGAGAATTAGGTTTCTTTTTTTGCCATCCTGTCCGCAATCAGGTACCTCACAGAGCAGTCGCAGCTGGGGATTGGAACTGTAAGGACACACATCCATGTCCCTCACTTTCTTTTAAGCACCAAGGCTTGGTCTGTGCTCCTCTTTGGCTAGAGCACTGTTCACCCACACAGGGCTCTGGAGAAGGGCTGCTTCAGCAGGATGCACAGATTTCTGAGCACAGACTGGCAGCTGCTTCGGTTGTGGTGACATGGGGGAGTCCAGAAACACTTCTGCTGCCACCTTGCAGTTCTCTCTTTTGCCTTATCGTTACAAAAGGGGAAAGGGAAGCACTCTGCATCCACAGACTCCCCTCAGGGCCAACTTGACAGCACAGAAATGGTAGAAATCCTTATCCCAGTGGAACTCCAGCTTGTGCCTTCACAATTGTTTCTAGTTTCAAGGCCGAACAGGCCTTCTTGAGGTTCTTTCACAGCATGAACATTTATTAACACTAACTGCAACAGCTTGATCCAGATGAGACAATGCACCAGACTCCCCAGTGGGAGTCAGTGGCTCACTGGCTCAGGTTTCTTTGGAATTGCAAGTAGCTTTCTTTGCACTAGATATTTAATTCAGAAGTTACAAAAGCCACAAAATACTTGCCAGCAGCTTATAGCCAAACCCACAGACTTATCCCATGCCACAAAAGGAAGAAGCAGGACAGAAGAAGGGCTGTTAGGCAAGCTGGAATGCACAATTACTGCTGCAGTCTCCTGAGAGGGACAGAAAGTCTTTTTTGTCCACATTCAGGTAATGCAGACATCTGGGCAGCCATAAATCTTTTGATAATGCTGCTTGCTCGTACCTTGCTACCTTAAGAAAAACACATTTTCAATATTTCTGCAGCTTCTCAGGTAAGAGAAAAGCTACACAGCCCCCTCAGATGAGACCCCAGAAACCTTCATAGCATTACTGTGCCAAAAGTAGTACATTATGCTGCAGGAAAGGAATTAAAATGACAAAGCCAGGAGTGAAATAGTCCATTTACAAGCAGCTATTCTCCTGGCCCCTGTGTAATATGTATAAATAAATGGCACTTTATATTTAGTACGTGCTTGAAGAGCCAGCGACAAGTGACATTCAGTGTGAAATCAATACCTTTGAGAGGAGGTTAGAGATGCTTGATAAACTCTTTGCTGCTAACTAAAACCAAACCTAAATGACAGCTGCACAAGATAAAGTGAAACCAATCTTACACATTAAAACTCGCTCCTATTTAGAAGGATATCTTAATTTGCTTTCTTTCCTCCCAACCCGACCAGAAAAATAATTCTATAGATAAATTCTAAGTGACTGGAAACAGCTGCTGTGAAATAAGCCGACACAAAATTAGAATACAGAGCAAACATAGTTGAACTGAATGATCCTGCAATGCTACATTTAATTCTAAACTTTTTAAACCCCATTGTTATATTTAAAAATAGCGGAGTCAGCCATGAAGTATCATTAACAAGCTGTTTAAAATGGTTTAACTGCTGGATGCCAAAACCGAGAGCAAACTACAGGTAGACTGTTTGTGTTTGTTGAAGTAGTTGCTTCATTAGAAAGATGTAGTTGGGCAGCGGAGGCAAAGAGTTCAGGAAAACACTGAAAATATTACCAAATTTAAGCAGCTGTAGTTTAATAATGTAAAGAAAATTAATAAATTTCATTCTGATGTTTGAAATGGTGTCTGTATTGAAAAATTAGTATAATTTACAGGAAAAGGAGCTGAAATAGGGTTAGTAATTAGAATTCAGCTAAGCATCCAATTTGATTGAAAGCAACTCCTCTTTGTCCTGATATATTGGATTAATGCTTATTCAGTAGAATCTGAAATAATTGCACAGATAGCTCAGCAAGCAAACCAAAAATGCTGTTTATTTCCCACAGCTTTCCTTACAACACCCATTTTCCTTGCTTTGTACGCACAGGTTTGCGACTTTCAACGTGCCAGAAACCTAATCACATCTCAGGGTAGTTAATAATTCAGCACATACTTAACACAGCGATTCTCAACTTTTCCATCAGATTAGAATCCTTTTCCATCTCAGCAGGAACCTGTCCTATCACTGAACAATACCACAGAGGCATCCAGGCCATTAAAGCTCAACTTTTCCATCCAAGGGGGCACACACCTCACTGCAGCAGCAGAATTTCACAGCTCACAGGACTAGACCTCCCAGGCACTCAAAAGTCCTGTCAATAAAAATTGACACCCAAAAGCTTTGCTGCTTTCCAGGAGCCAGGCTGGCTGTGCATGCCCTGCAATAATTCAGGAATCCTCATCCCCATATTCCACATGTCGTGGGAAGCACGGGGAGCAGGCTGCCATCTGTAGCCATTAGGTGCTGCTCAGACCTGCTCAGATTTTCAGCTAGTATGAGAGTGCTCAGGCCTTCTGTACACAAGGCACTGACAATTATGCCTGAAAGAGCACGAGAAGGGCCACAGGTGGTAAAAACAGCAGCTGGTGCCTCTCTGGCTTGCAAGCTCTGCCAGAAATTGCTCTCTTTACGTTATCTTTGAATCGCTAAAGAAAACTTCAGAGAATAGACGAGTTGAAAGCAAACACACCCCAAATGAACTACGTCACCGCAGGCAAAGTACTGATGCACAGTTATCACATATTCCACTAGCAGAGTTATAGAGAGCAAACAGTTCCTAATGATGCCTGGATTTCAAACTCTCCTAAGTCAATGTGGAACAAAGTTTGGGTTTTTTTTTCAGTCAGCAATGTATAAATCTCAGACTCCGTAATCCTTTCTTTCCGGGCAATCCTCGCCTGCTAGCTGGTCCCCTTACAGGACCACTAAGTAGGGCAACACAAGGCAATTTGTATGAATTTCTCTCTTCCAGGATAGCTTTCCTTCCCAGCTCCCACCTGCTACTCACCACCTTGATAAAGATGTTGCTCAGATGAATTCCCTGTTTCATTCTCTCTTTCTTAACCAATACAGCAAAACCCAAAGCTCCTTTGATGTCCAGAACTCTCTGCATCTGAAGGGGAGTAAGGGTTGGAATTGCCTCCAGCCCATGACATTTTTTTGCACTGTTTATTATGTAGCCACGAGGGGAAAGACACATTTGAGGCAAATGCCCTCCCAGGTGCCACAAATACATTAAAATCCCCAATCTCAGTGCTTGTGGCACCCTGATCCTACTGAGCCGCAGACTTTTCTGCCACATAAACGAGGGAAGAGCTCTGGTGGGCCTGACACAGCCATATAAGTCCAGCTGCTGGGGAAAGGAAAGGGTTAAGTGAACACCCATTATAATAAATGCTTCTGGGAGGGACTCTACCTTGATTAAAGCCAAACAGCAACCTCTGAAATATAATGAGAGAGAGGAAAAGAAACCGCATCCCAAGAATGCATAATCATACTCCTCACGGAATTCATAGGATCAGTGGTATGGGCTGCGCTGTAAGCACAGAAAATCCTATTCCGTGCTGATTCCAGCCCAAAAGCTCAGGTGTGTGACAACACACCATAGACACATGATGGAAAAAAATTAAAACAAGCTAATGAAAAAACCTCACCTCAGCTTTGTTCTGTTTCTCTTCGTATTCACTCTGCTCCTTTTCCATACCAACCAGCTTAATCTTCAGGTCTGAAACTTCAGCCATCAGATCTAATTTCTGAGTCTCGAGCGATGTGCGACTTAGCAGCTCCTGAAAGCAAAGCAGAATATTTTCCCCAGTTATTTATGTGAGCTCTGACAGACTGCTATGTGTTTTATTGGCAGGCCCACATTAAGCCCTTGGTTTGAACCGTGTGTTTCTCAAGTGCTGCAGTTATTTTCATCTAAATGTTCAGTCTTAATCACCAAACCACTGTGTCCCACTCCTTATTTCAAGCAAATGTGTGGCAAAGTTAATCCCTCGGCTAGACATGAAATTGAAAACAATATTGAGGCTGAGCAAACCCAAACCTACACAATGGCACATTACGAAATAGTTGGCGTCTTCCTAAATACTCATCAGACAAAGCGGTGTTTCAGGATTACATTGTAGACCTTCTTGTCACATGTCATTCAATAAAGGATGTATTACAGAACGAGCACCTTAACCAAAATTGAGTACCAGAGGCAAGCAGCACCTCTGCAGTCCCACTAATAGTAGCTTACGCCATGTAGTACTTGAGAGCTTTTGGAGGCTGCACAGTGTGGAGGGAACTGCACTGAATGCCATGTCCTAACTGGAGCCTAAAAGGCAATGTCTAAACTAAGAAACGCTGTGAAGGAGAAACAGCTGGTCATGATTTTTGCTTGTGCGCCCCAAGTTTGTTTTCCAGATCGCAGAGAAGACATTTCACACCCTGGATGGAATCATATCACTGTGTTTGGAGAACCGTCAATATTCACACCTTCACTGAATCTTCCATTCTTCAGGAAAGTCAAGGCAAGAAATCATCCAGAATTTAAGAGTGTATTACATACATCAAATGCCTCTGTCACCTCCATTTTCAAAAAGAAGAGTCCAGTCAGGAGTTTAGGCCTTACTGAAAAATTGATACTTAACTTTCCAAGCGCATAAGCGAATTTTAGCGAAAGAATGTAGATTTCCAAATGCTTAAAAGGTTTTGTGGTAATTCATAAATCCCATTAGTGTGTTGATCATATGAAATACGCTGAAGAATCACAGCAGATTGTGCCTTGAATTACATGGCAGTGATTTAACTGAAGTTGACATAGTTAATCTGAGTCTACACTGATGTTACTGAGGGATCAGAAATCACCACGTCCATCACCCTTTTCTCATCTCTTCCTCTTCCCCAAACTGTACAGTACATTGTAGACCATGGCTTGGAGCCACAGGAGCCACAGAGGTTATTTCAAAGATTACAGAGTTAAAGTTTATTTCAAAATCTGCTCTACATGTAAATTATTTTAGTCTGGTGGGGAATATTGCACAAATTAAAAATAGTATTAAACTTGCATCTGTATTGCAAAACCAATTATCTAAGCCACCCACTATTCCCAATGCCATGCCCATTCCTGCTGACATTGGCAATGATACTTGTGTATGGATGGGAAAATAAACAGAAATGTAGATTCATGGTTTTGGCTTTTTTTTTTTTTTT
>VZTE01002640.1:451299-519541 GCA_013397775.1 Eulacestoma nigropectus | reverse complement strand
TTTTTTTTTTCTTTCTCTCCTCCAAATGAAATAAATCGAGCACTAATCAGGAAAAGATATTGCACTGACTTTTTGTATTGAGAAACTCTAAGAGACAGTCACCTAATGAAATCCCAGGAGGAGCTGCTTTCTACACAGGTGATTACAAATTACAATTATAATTACAAATAACTCCTCTGTCTTCCAGAAAAGCACTAATTTGCATGAGTTTCAGAGGCACATTCCAGTCCAGACTGGAACAGGCTCTGTACAGCTGTTAAGATAGCAGACTGCTGCAGGTTAAGACAGGGTTAAAAATGAGAACTTTGATATTAAATAAGGCCACTGAATGTCAGAAAGACGAGCAGGATAAGGCAACTCTGGCCGCATGGACAGACTCTATTCACTCTTGAACTAAAACAACGTTTAGAATTTTTTTTGGACACTGACATAGTGTTCCATGATATGGGAGGAAGATTTCTTAATAAGGCAAGGAGCCACAGCACCCCTCTAGGGACTTTAAACAAAAGATCTCTCCTTTGAGTGCACCATCTGGCATTACTCCTTATTTTTCCTATAGACCCCTAAATTACCCTTAGTTATGCAATGGAGAGCAATCCACACACACTCCTCTCATTCCAAGTTCAGGGGCTCTGTGTGAACACGGAGGCACTACCTGGTCAAAGTGAGCATGAAGGCAGCTGTTTGGGTTTGTTTTGTTTTTAATCAACTCAAACAAAATTTTACAATTTGCTCTGAAGCTGGGAAGTCAGATTCTCAGCTAGAGTAAACTGGCATAAACCTCGTGACTTAAAATAGACAAAACAGCTAACTATCCTTAGTTTGTTTTCAATGGAGCTCCACTGATTTGAAACAGCTGACAATTCCTCTTGCATCCAGAGAACCTAACTTTTGCTTTGAAAGCAAGTGCCCTTTAAAGTAGATGTCTCCTCTTGAAATGGGAACATCTGGAAGCAATTATTTTCATCTTCAAGCAGATGCTCACAGTGAACAGCTCATTAAGAATGTGAACCATTTTGTTACAGGGAAATTATAGTGTATTTCAGTGGTATGATGCAACTTGAATTCAGCCAGAATAAATATGCAATTGTAAGAAAAGAAAATACAAATTTATGTTATTGGTTTGAAAGCAAAAAAAGATAATATAAGACAGGAAAAATGGTAATTAAGGCTGCAGCAGCTTTAGGAGAATCTTAGCTGAAAAATAAAACAAATATAGAACATATCCTAGGGAATCTTCTTTAGAAACAAGATACTTGCTTTTAATTTTAAAATGTACGAAACATTATACTATGGAAGTGTGATTTAACTTCTTAAAGTTTTTTTAAACTCAGCTTTTAACTTTCAAAATTAAGGAAGCATGCAGAAGCTATGATATACGTGTACCAGATAGATCAAAGAACAGCAAACTATTTCCAAAGACAACACACTTTTTAAAACTCACACTGTATATTTCTAAAGTACTTAATCAACTTTTCCAATATTCCCAACGAAACTGAAGCACATGCTGTATATGTCACTTTCACATTTAGTTGTCTTGGAAATACATAATTCTTATAAAACAGCTTATAAAATGTAACATGACAAAAAATAGCTTGAAAAGAGGACACTACAATTTTTTAGGCTCTCAGCTGCAAGCACAGAAAATTCCAGGATCTTTAGCTCTCCACAAAACAGAAGAAACAATCATGCCATGAACTGATTGAGAAACCATAAGTAAGATTTCAGTCAAGTGGGGAGGGGGGGAAAAAACCCCAAAGGCCCCATTTTGCACTTGTGCACCCTACCAAATACAACATTCAAAAAATTTCTTACTTTTCACCCTTATTAAAAGCCTTGAGAGAGACAGACAGACAGACCTACCTACCTGGGAAGCAAAACGCAGCCAGAACCACCCCTAACGAGGACTGCACTTCTCAAGTGCTGTGTGTCAGCTGTGGCAGAAATAAGATATTTGCTTAGCTGAAAACACAGCTGAGAGCAATGTACGTGTGTAATCGCCATGAAATGGTGCAAGGCAGTAGCAGGCAGGGAATTGCAGCCCTCCAATTCATCACTTGCCCATTATATGGTTAAGCCAGGGAGAGGACAGAGCTTCCCACAGCACTGCCAACTCGACCAGCCCTTGGATCTGCCGGAGGAGCAGATTCCTGCCCACGTTAGCTGCAAAACAGCAAAACAGTGGAATGCTCACCTGGAGAGATAAAGCTGCAGAGCTTGAGAGCCCACTCTGAAAACCTTACAGCTCAACCAGAGCAGCACAGAGCATACTTCAAAATCTGAAACCCTAAGCCAGCAGCTGGCAAGAAGCTCCTGCATGCTATAAACAAGTGCTGAAATTCATCTAAGATCAGATAACTCAGGCAACTGAAAGTTGAAGGAATGGTCTTTGCCAGCCAGCAAAGCTCTTGAGAAGCAAACAGATACACACCAGATTCATACCCTGCAACCAAGACAGGATTCTGGCTCCTCTGAGCGTGAGACAACTGCAAAACCAGAGCAGGTACACACTGTTGGATTTAAGTTCCTACTCTGATACAGCTCCTCCCTGCACTTTTTTAATCCAGTTTTTTAAGAGGTTCTCCACTGTGCTGGGCACAGGGCACTGTCTGGCACATCTTCCTCTGGCCCTTGCACCCAGGCAGCAGTGAGCCATAAAACTGACACGAGAACAGGAATCCACATCTGTTTACACCCAAACATTTAAGTTTTTACATGTATTTTTTTAAGACACAAAGAAACCTAAAGCCAAGTCCTTTGTACTTTTCAAGAGAATTTACTTGATTGAAGAACCATCATGTTCACACAACGCAACCATCCAACAAAAGTCTGAGGATTGTGTCAGAAATTATTCGGAAGGCACAAAGACATGATCAGACCACATCCAGGATTTGATTCAGGTCAGGTACAGGAAAGGCACTGCCACCCAGACCAGCCTTTTCATTGGCAAAGCAAACTGCTGTCCTTTATGCCAGAGACCTTCAATGGAAATTACTGTCTGTTAAATAAATAAAATGCAGCTCTGGAATAGCAAAGAGGTAACTAACTAGAATTACTCGTGAAAATTACCAATCAACACACATAAAGGAACGTGGAGGTGCAATCCGTATGTGCAGAAAGTTCACTTTTCAGATGGACATGGCACAGCTGTCAAGCCTGACAGCACAGATTCCATAGCACTGATGTGTTTACATTAGGCATGGCTGGTACTCTCTGTTATGGGACAGTTTAGGCAACTTTATAGAGCAAAAATTACTTCTGCTTTCCAGTTCTACAGCACATTGATAGGAGGTTCCCCCAAGGATGTCTCTCCTCTCAAAAAAATATTTCTTTCTTAAAATTGACTGGAAGAAAGTACTTAGTAATGCCACAAACTTAGAACAAGACACACAGACACATCATTGCTCTCTAAAATTGGCTGTAACTTTACATTTTAAGGCAGTTGATATACTGGAAATGGACTGTCACAACATAAATTGTTTACCTAGGATATTTCTAGGAAGTTTTTTTAATTTTACTCCCACACATATCCCTTACAATGTGGTAAGGTTCACACAGGCCAGCTTTTTCATATCCTTTACACATTGAATAGCAAGACAGACACCCCACTTGAAGGTAATTCCACGAGATTAAACTTGTGTCTTGCTCCCAGTCATGTTCCAGAAAAGTTTCTGTTACCATTTACTGTGAAGGATGACCTTGTTTCTTGGCCCAAACCTGAATTATACTTCAGGACTGATTTAAAGTTTCGCCATTGACTTTCATGAGTTTTGAAAAGACCTGCTTTGTTTTTTTTGAAAAACAAATGCAGACGCTTTCAAGGTGGAAAAATGCTTTTCTTCATTACAGTCCGTGGTGCAAAAAGTGTCCTTACAAAAGTGAAATGTTGGGTTTGACACCATGGGCAACACATTATCTGTAACTGTGCACACCAGGACATCTCTGCGTCTCTCACACTGGATCCTCTCATTCCTCAAATGCTGCTGAGCTGTATTTTCCTTGGCTGTGGTTCCATAAACAGTGAGGTCAAAGCACATCTCTCCATTGCCCTTATGCCACACCTTGACCTTTCCTGGGAGCTGTTTGACTCAGCCCTCACAAAAGCAGCCCCTTCGTCCTAAACCCCAGGTTAGTTTTCTCCCAGTCATTGAGGAGAAGGTTTGCTGAGCATGACAGTCTCAAATAAGTTTCAGAAACAACACAATCAGGAAGAGGGAGAAGGATGAAAGGAGAATGAGGCCTTCCCCTGTGTTGCTGGTACCCCACATTCAAGATGCCCACCCAAAATGCTGAACAGCCACTTGATGTTATTTGTATGTATTTTATTTCAGTTGCTGTTTCAGAAGTGGTTCCATGATCACTTTGTAGCAGGGTTCAAAACAATTGTGCATAAATCATAAGCCAGAAGGATTTTTTGCCAGTAACCCCACCCTGCCAAAGAGGGCAAGTCTCTGCTAGCAGAGATTCAGCAAAAACTACTTTGCAGGGTAGCACTAGATACCCTTTCTGCTGTGGAACTACCAGATAATATCATTAACTTATCTTAAAGTTTATGATCTTTTTTTATTGAAGCATTTTCTGCTTAGAATTAATTATGAGTCACTCTTCTTATAGTTCTTGAAATTAAAAAGAGAGGGCTTTATTGCTATATTTTCCACTTAGACGAAGCAGTTGACTTAAGTTCACAAAGGCAAAAAACAGTGAGTTCAATATATTGTAAATAAGGAAACAGAACCATGAAACAAACCTGAATTTACACTACAGCCCCCCACCTCAAGAAGGTAACAGAAGTCATTCTGAAAAGCAAGACACCAGCAGCTGCTGGCTGAGAAGATCTGCATCCAAGTTTCCCCTAAACCTGACTGATCCATCTATTGAAGCTCCTTAGGTCACACACTCTACTTTTGACAAATTATCTGCGGAAAAGTCCCCTGGCCACACATCTTACATGAATGTTATAATCACCACATGATCAGGTCATTCTCTTCTCCCCAGATCTCAACTCGTCTCCCATAAAGGATAATCTTTTCAACAAGATGAATTGAGAAGAGAACCTTCAAAATAAATTATATTAAATAGGATCCTCTGCTGAGACAGACAATAAATGTCCAACTACCCTGACTGCTGAGAGGCTGGGAGATCTAACTTGGGTTTCCCATATCCCACTGTCTACTGGGAAAAACAACAACTGCAGCTGCTCAAGTTATCTCAGAATTTATATTTAAGGTTTCTATTAGGCATATCTGGAGATTCTCTGACTTCTTTAGCTTTAGTACAGCCTTTTGTAGCTTATCACTTTAGGATCAGCTTTGTAAGCAGTTTGTGCACATGCCTAACGCCAGACGAGAGGATGGAAATATTTTCACTGAAATAGCAATGTTCATGCAACATTATATTCTATTTTAGATGCCTCAGTGTTCTGGAAAATAAGCCTTTAAATTCACAGTTTCCCCAGAAGACTATCTGGGCAAAAATTTTTAAGTCAGAGGAAGAATAAACAGTTTTAGCAGAAGTCACAGAACAACTATCTAGCTTTAGATTGGAACAGGAAGCTTCTGCACTCTGTTGTGAATGCCTTCCTGGAGTATGAAAACAGATTTTCACAACTTAAATAATCACTGTTCTTTGAATTTCACTTCAGACCTCACTGGAAAACTACATGCACTCACTGTCTGCATTTTTAAAGATGTCCCCTCAGAATAAAACGTTTCCCAGCTGGAAGCATTTTGGGCTGTGTGAGATGGAAAGTTTTTTCAAGAACCTTCGAGAATCATAATTTAAAATGTTTAGGATACAATTTTATCTTATAGAAACTGCTGCTGTTTACACACATGTGTACAAGGATCCTTATCATAATTTAAAGCTACAATCCGTTCATAGAAAGGCTTGTATATCTCACATGGACTAAAATAGAGAACTACTAGCACAACATTTTTGTGTGGGGAGAAGAACTAAGCTCATAGAGAACAGTATCTATACTGCAAATTCCTGACATAGATTTTTGAGGCTTATTTACAGTTTCAAATCTGTTTTTTGTATCTATGTACTGCATGAACACCGGATGATCTGCATCTGTAACAACAGAAAGTTGCACAGGGAAAGACCTTTGGCATCAACAGACCTGCAAATTCTGCAGTAACATATGAAATGTAAGGTATTTTATTTATCATTTGCTCTGCTCCCTCAACATGTAACATCAAAGAGCAAAAATTAAATCACATAGCCTGAAAGTGTTGATTGAAATAAAGAAAAAATGACTTTATAGACTAATTTTCTCATATAAAAATAAGGGGAAAGCTCCAAAGTTAAGCAAAAATGGTTACAGAACAGAACTTGATACAGCAATTAATTTCAACTTGCTACTTGTTCAACTTCAAAGTCATAGAAAAACAGAAGGCATTTAAATAAAACTTCTTAATTCTATAACTCCTACATATATTAGATACATTTAACCTGTCCAACCAGTTACTCAGCTGTGTCCAAATAAGCACAGTTCAAATAAGACACAATAGTTTCATTTTACATGCTGCCACGTACAGCATTATGCAACCAGCCAGTAAAACTTTTCTGCAACAGGAAAACAAAGAAACATTTATTGGGGGGGAAAAAAAAGTGCAAAGCAGGAGGAGAACAATAAAAGAGGCATTTTTTTGTTCCCTGTTTTATCCTGTTGCCAAAGGCAGTCACACATGCAGACAAGCTGACCATGTGTGTTCGCCCCTCCGCTGGAGAAGGTTGTGCAGGAAGCTCTGCAATCCATGTTTTTACCTGTTGGAGCATTTCTTCTGTAGCATTCAGCTTCAACTGATGTCCCTCAAGACAGATTTCTAAGTCCCGGATTTTCTCTCCTTGAGCTTCCACCTGGTCTGTGAGAACACTCACCTGTAATTTGAGAGGAGAAGCACGATGCTACTGAACTGACTATAAATAAGTTTCAATTACCTTATACATATAACATCCAAATGCACGTTTTAACAAGAAGTTCCCTTTTAAAGCCCTCAATGCTTTAATAGTCTCGTGCACTGCAGCAACCTGCTCTACCAAGACAGACTTTTGCAGTCTTACCTCTATTTTGCTCCAACCCCGCCCTCTCATCTCCCCTCCCCTGCAACTGTTTTGTTTTGATATAAAAAAGAAAGGGCATTTTGAGAAGAGATGAAATGCTGCCTATAGGTAGCCTGGGTCCCTTCATGCAGAAGTCTGGAAAATTGGAAAGGAGCAAACAAGAACAGAGGATACTGGAAATATTTTATGTGGTTTTGGAGCAGGCTTTGCCATTTCGGGTTCTGTTGGCATTTCGCTCCCTAAAACAGATAAGTAGGAAAACTGTTTATTCCAAACCCAACCAATTACTTCTTACAAGAACAAAAACCCTGCTTACCTATAAATAAAGAGTTCTGGAGTTATAAAGAATGCAATGAGTAAAAGGAGTAAAAGGCAAGTTTTAGCAGTAGCAAAGTTCTATTCCAACAAAAATTCCCAGGCTTTGGCAAGCCAAAACATGAAAGCAAAAGCAGGGAGATACAGACAATGAATCCCAGGAAAAGAAACAGTCCTGGTAAAGAACTGTGGGAAGGATGGTACAGAGCAGTGAGCGTGCTATAAAAAAAGCCCAGCAGCTGAACTTGAAGCTTGCAAAGCAGAAAAACCTACCCAGGAAAACATCAGAAAAACATGGAAAAAACCCCAGCGGTAATTCTTATGTTGAGAAGCACATACACTCTGTATATTCATTTTGACTATTTATTTACATAAAAGCCTTGATTATTCTAAAAAAATATTATCTCAAACAAAGAAAGGAGCCTAAGGTGTTTAAACTCCTTTTTGAAGGAAATGCATTAACAAAAATTTATATATGTTCTCACATCCAACCCTGCAACACTTTTATTAATTTAAAAAAAAAAAAAGTACAGCGTGTGGAAGTGAAACTTTTAAGATATATCCACTATGCAGCATGTCTAAAACCCAGTGAAGAACTGAGTTCAAGGAAGCTGCAGAGGGAGAGACTCAGCGATCTGTATTTGTTTACCTGCAAACATAATGACAAGCATGCCTGGGGACGAATCACAGAAAAAAGGAAGAAAAAGAAAAATAAAAGACTCTTTAATTTTTTTCCATTAAAGTAGTTGGCTGTAGCTTAGAACAAGCGAACCCAGGATGAGAGGTGATAGGAAGGAGCGGGTGGAGGCAGATGGCAGGGGGACACATCCAAGCTGGGGCAGAAGGAGAATTCCCTGCAAGGAGATCTGTTGCTCGTCTACTTGGTTTTGTTCCCAGTAATGAGGGATGATGCACAAAAAACCCCATGTGAGGTCAGGAGGCAAGAAGAAACAAATTGAATTCTCTCCTTCAGTGTGATGCATGTTCCAGAGAAAGAAAACCAGCTTTATTTAGAGCATCAGGTTGGGTTTAAATACCATTGCAACCTGGAAGGAAAACTCTGTGTTAAATGTGACCTGCAAAGGAATTTATAAAAGCTTAGCAGCTTCAGAAGCATGTGTTGGGTGTTCCAGCAGCTGGGCTGAGAGGCACATTAGCTGCTTGGAGCTCATATTTTCCCTTCTGTCCAGGATCACATCTGCCAGACTCTTCAAGAAATCCGTAGGCTGCACCCAGAACATAACCCCAGTTTATGCTACTCTGGCAGTTCCATCTTGCTTTAGGAGGGCAACTCCAGCAAGACCCAGCCTGTAGGTAATATGTTTTCTGTAAAAGTGAGGTATATGGAACACTTAGCTAAAAATCGAGTGTTAGAAAGGTTTAAAAGTCTGAGGTGAGACTGAAGTGCTCCCAGCCTCATATTCCCTCCAGATTACAGCTATGGGCCAGTCACTGGCACAATTCAGCATGAGCCATGGAATAGAGGTGCTCTGTTCCCATTCCTTTCTCATCCTTCCTGCCAAAGCAGCCAGGTTGGTACCAGCAGAGTCCCTCAGGCCATGTAACCTCAGCATGGGGCTTGCCTGTGCTCCTCATATTCAACTGCCTGGACAGAACTGGTGTAAACCAGGTCCTAAACCCAGCTCCACCTTGGCACCTTTGTTGTTGTTGTTGTTGATGTTCATCTTCCAGACTGAGGTTTTTGTCTATCTTACTTGCCTGGGGTTTTTGCAGTTCTACAGCAATGCTGAGCAGTGGGAAAGGAAAATGCATAAATATTGACTAAGCCTTTGGGCTTGATGGGGTGTGGAAGTGATGGGAGTAAAACACAGGAGAGAGACATTTTTTAGTTCTGATTTTACTCTGTTCCTTCTAAGAAAAACTCTAGGCAGGTCTCCAAAACATGTCATTTTCTGCATTTGGCTGGCTGCATTCCTGGGTACCTGTTTGTGTGGATGAAGAAATGGTTACTAAAAATCTACAGGACAAAGACAGGAAAAGCACATCCTGAGCTCCAGCCTGGGACAGTCTGCAGGACTTAGCACTGGACCTGTTAGATCCACAAAAGCTGATGCACAGACACAGATCACAGGAGTGCGCCGATATGAGAGGAACAAAGGAGACCCTCACATCCAAAGCCACAGGTGCACCAGTTCCACCCTCAGCTCTGGAGGGAACGGCTGGATTTGGCCTCCTAATTGTCTCTCCACTCATGAGTTGCTCATGTGTGCAAGACGTGAATGTGCAGTGTGAAAAGTTGTTTGCTATTGCTAATAGAACCAAGATTCTAATGTTAACAGCCGCTTGATTAATAAAAGACATTCTAATAAAAACCAGTTGTAAAGGGAATTTGTAGCGCACACTTAAATTCCAGCCAGAAGTTTGTTTTTCAGTCAGGTGGGGTTTTTTTTCTAAATTTGGTAATAGCAATTTAGTTTATGAACAGTAATGGGGAAAAAAAAAATCCAACCAAGTCAAAGCTTGTGTCTCAAAACATTTATTGTTTATTTAACAACAGCAGTGGGGCTGCTGCTCAGTAAATGAACACAAGTGTGAGCAGAACATACAGGATAAGACATGTTTACAGAAACTTGAGACTGAAAGCAGGGACAACACCTACCCAACACACTTCAGCTTTGTTTGATATAAATATATGTGCTTGTAATGTGCATTTGAAGGGAAAAGATATGCAAAGACAATTTAAATAATGTCCAGCTTCAGTTTTTAAAAAGCATGGAATGTACAGTTTAGTCCTAGAAAAAACACACAGAAAAAAAAAATGTTTTTTTAAGTTGTGCAACATGTGTTTTCTCCAGGAGGAAAACGTACATGGGACACAGGATCTGTTTGAAAAAACTTGGTAAACTGAGAAACAGGAAACCTGGAAGAGCTCAGGCATGCATTTTACTGTCAAAGTTTCTCTATCCCTGTTTCCCTCCCCCTTAAGCTTTTTGATGATGTAAACAATTTTGGTACAGCATATAAACAGGAAAAAGACCAGTTCTATCTACCTGCCAGGCTTCTGGGTCATTAGAAATGGTGGCACACAGAACTTAGAAAATTGGCACAACCCAGCAAACCTAGAGACCCACCATCACTGCAGTGTCCTAGGACAGAATTATTTTTAATCCCTTTTTCATCCCTCCCCCTTTTACTGCTGTTACACCCCTCTCCTCTACCAGGTTACCCCACCACAAAATCATTTAGAGGGATTATACAGATTATAAATTAATTCCTGGTTAAATATCAGTTACATTTGGCAACCTGCTAACATTCGTTTTACAGAAAATACTCTGCCACTTCAGCTTTTATGCACTGAATATCAACTATACAGACAACTTTCTTCTCTCTTTTAGACATACCTGCAGGATGAGCGACTCTTTATCACCTTCTAATCGTGCCAACCTTTCTTGATAAGTCTCATTACTACATGAATGATGATTCACCTGCGACTAGGAGGAAAAAAAAGTGCTGTGAGAATTTTTACACCTTACGTTTCAAGCAATAGTTAAGAAAAATGGTATATATTAAGCCATTTTTACAATACAAAAAAATATGAAAAAATGTGTGTATAGACCAGAACTGTTTATTTCATATGCATTAAGCCTTTGGAATGTACCTTTTTTTAGCTGTATTTTGAACCCTCTCTCATTTCCAGCAATCAATAATGGATTAGCAATAGACTGATATTTTCTTGACAATTATAATTTCAATGAAAAACACCATCTTACCAAAACAAAACCCATTTTATTTGAAATATCTAGTCTCCACAGTCTTTTGCCAAATCTTGTGTTTACTTTCAAGTGGTAAAAATTGCTTTAGGTATATTATTCCTAGAAATTACTGAAAGAAAAGTAGAAGTTTTTTGTTAGCATTAAAAATTTCTTTAAATGATCAAATTCTTATTGGGAACTTCTCTAGCCACCCAATCACTTATGGATTCCTAAATGGCTCTAGGGAGCAAACCCTTCTAAAACATGGCCTGTCCTTAACTCTTATGTCCCATTTCCTACAAATTTTAATACTTCGTATAGAAACACCACAATTTAAAAAAAAATCTGCAGATTTATTGAAGTTTAGAAGAGTCTCCTAGGTTCATCCTGCCCAGGGAAACGTTGTGGGAATGGAGCTGTTTGCTCAGAGTATCAAAAGTAACTTGAGGTTGATTTCCCAACTCCGCTGCAGGCGCTGCATTTCTGCCAGGGAGCACAACACTCAGCCTGGCTTTTCAGCTAACACAGGAATCCAAGGAGCTCCCTTCAGCTGCGGCTGACTACTCATTTATAGTCACTTGCACAACGGCACCAATATAATTATAATCCTCCTCCACAACTGCCCTTTCTTTTTCAGCTAAACATTTGTGAATAGAATTTTTTTTAAAAAATTAAACATATTTATGGCTTCTTGAGCTATGCTGAAGCCTACAGGCCCGAACATAAAACAGATGGTGAAAATTATCATGGTGCTAATTAACTCAAATCAAGAAATCAAATTTTTATCCAAAAGACACTTTTCAAGCCATAAAGTGCTGAACTAGATATAAGTGTGGCACCTTTATAAGCTGAGAGAAACTGAGCACCCTTGTCTCTGATTATTTTGGAAGAAACTGAGAGAATCACAACAGCACCAACAAACAGGGCTGAAATATGTCTGAGGAGATCATCTGGTTCACTATTCCATCCTAGGGCCAACAATTATTTGCAATATTCTTGTTTTGTCTTCTTCTAAAGACCTCCAGAAATGGAATTCACAGCTTCTCCATCTACTTCTTACCTACCTTTCATTAGAGCATTTTTCTTAATGCCTAGTCTGAACCATCTCTTCAACTTCATGGTTCTTATCATAGCACCATAAATTAAAGAACAGGTCCTTCCGTTCACTTCAGAGATTTTTTACATATTTAAAGATTGTCTCTACGTCTCTAATTAGCAGGTCCCTCTTTGTGTTGTGAAAGAAAATATGAGTTCTTCTGTCTTTTCCTCACAGGTTAATTTTTCAAGATTTGTTTTGTTACTTTCTTTTGGTTCCTCTTCACCAACTGTTTTCCAACTTCTTTTAAAATTAAGAGCCTAAGAGGAGACACAGGACTCCAGTTGAAACTGGCTTGAGTGGTAAAACCTTTTCACAGACTCTTGGGCCATATTTCTTTCCATATTAACCATATAGTAAAATTCATATATTTTCAGCCTAGGACCCATAACTTCCAGCTCCTTTTAAAATGCTTTCATTTAGCTGCCCTCCTGTTCTTCATTCTGCCTTTACTCTTTGTTTCTGCTTAAATGTGTAACTTTGAGCAAGTCTGCATGGTCTTGCATTCTATTATTTATACTCTTTTCCTGTGCATCTGGCTCTTAGGTTTTAATCGTGCCTTTTAGCATAGCTGCAAGGCCCTTAATTAGAATCACTTATAAATTCAGTAATCTTGGTCTTTTGTCCCTGTTTAAGGGGTCAACAGGAGCATTGAAAACAGAGTGTGGAGGAGCTCACTGCACACCTCACTCACCAGCATTCATCATCAAAAGAAGAACGTGTTAAATCTACTCAGAATAAACTTTTGTCACAAGTTTTTGACCAGTTCATAATAAGTACAACTAAGGTTCAAGACCTCACAGAAATGGCTCTAAATATACAGGTGTGAGGTCAGCCAGAAAGGCCTCGGATAAGCACAGGAAAGTACAGTAGACAGAAAAATGACCTGCTACATAAAAGTGTCTGATTGATGTACAGCAGTTGTCTAAGACTTGGTAATTCTTTGTGGCGTGTATAAAGACAAGATAAAACTATGTAATATGAACCAAGGCCATCTGTGGATGGCTGGAGTGCATTCTGCAGTTGTGAGAGCCAGGACTGAGAGGAAACTGAGCAAGATGTCACATGTATCAGCAGTGACTGAATACAGGACCTATAGCACAAAAGAAATGAGACCACAGATGATTCCAGTTGGTGAAAGAGCTCACAAGCAATAAGTAAATACTGGTCATGTGCTTGCACAGGTCTAAAAGGATGAATTTACAAGATTTCCTATAAAGCTGTTATTTCAGACGATCCAGCATTAAAGAGCAAAAATTGTTACCTGGGCTCAACAAATTATAAGCCAAATATGTTAACTATGTTTCTTATAATGAAAGAATGAGAGGGATTGCATAAAACATGTAAAAAAGTTTATGATAACACATGATAACAAGGTAGAAGGAATGATATGCTAAGGGAAGGTAGCTAAAAATATGTTGATGGCAGTACCACTGCAGATAAAAAATCAACTGCGTGCCATAAATACTTTGCCTACAGGAATCATAGAATCCTTAAGGCTGGAAAAGAGTTTTAAGATCATCAAGTCCAACCAGCACCACCACCGTTTTCACCATTAAACCATGTCCTCAAGTACCATACCTACACATTTTTTTAACTCTTCCAAGGACGGTGCCTCCACCATTTCCCTGGGCAGTCTGTTCCCATGTTTTACAACACTTTCTGTGAAGCAATTTTTCCTAATATCCAATTTAAACCCCTCATGGTGCAAGTTGGTGTCATTTATCTTGTCCTGTTACTGGTTATCTGGGAGAAGAGGCTGACCTCTGCCTGGCTACACTCTCCTTTCAGGCAGTTCTATAGAGTGACAAGGTCATACATGAGCCTCCTCTTCTCCAGGCTAAAAATCCCTGGTCCCTCAGCTGCTCCTCATAAGACTTGTGCTCGAGACCCTTCCCTTCTCTGGACACGCTCCAGCCCCTCAACGTCCCTCCTGAACTGTGGGGCCCAGAACTGGACACAGCACTCGAGGTGTGGCCTCACCAATGCCCAGTACAGGGGGACAATCCCTGCCCTGGTCCTGTTGGCCACACTGTTGCTGGAACAGGCCACGATTCCATTGCCCTTCTTGCCCACCTGGGCTCACTGCTGGCTCATGTTCAGTCGCTCTCAATCAGCACCCCCAGGTCCTTTTCCACCGGGCCCTTTCCAGCCACTCCTCCCCCAGCCTGTAGCACTGCATGGGGTTGTTGTGACCCAAGGGCAGGATCCAGCACCTGGCCTTGTTGAACCTCACACCACTGGGCTCGGCCCATCCATCCAGCCTGTCCAGGTCCCTCTGCAGGGCCTGCCCGGCCTTCAGCAGATCAGCACTCACACCCAGCTTAGGGTTATCTTTGCACTTGCTGAGTGTGCACGCAATCCCCTCATCCAGATCATCAGTAAAGATACTGAACAGGATAGGGCCCAACACTGAGCCCTGGGGGCACCGCTGGTGATGGTCCCCAGCTGGACGTAACTCCATCCACCACCACTCCCTGGGCCAGGACACCCAGCCTGGATGGCTTTACCCCCTGAAGAGTGCACCTGTCCAAGCCGTGGAAAGCCAGGAGCTGCAAAGCAATTTCTTGGAACACCTGTATTACAGTCTCCTTAGCACTTTTGGAAATAGTTTACTGTCCATCAGATTGCAAAAGATATTAACATAAAAAGTTTCCTGGGACAATTCCAAATCAGCTGTTTCTCCCAGTTCTAGAGAAAGAAAAGAAAAAGAAAGCTTTCCATAATTTTTTTTCATCAAAAAGCATTCCATCACCTGCTTTAGCTTCTTCATTTTTATTTTCTGAATCTCTCTTCGGAATATGCTCATTAATTTAATATGAACACAATATTGGTAGCTGCTGGAAAGTTCCAAGCGTCTAAGTATCACTTGCATGATCCTGTCATTACTGAGTCCTTTTCCAAGAAAAGTGCTTAAATTTTCCTTCTTATATGATACAAAAAAAATCAGACTTTGGAGAACAATTCAATAGCTTTGATTTAAAATGGGGATAATCAGCAAAAGTGTAAAAGGACATTGCAAGAAATGCTGGTCACTTGATGTTCTCCTCGTGTGTGCTTTTTCATCACCAAGCTTCTCCAACACAGCTAATTAAAACCCCACCAATTTCTGGAGCTGGTCAGCAAGCTGTTACTCAGAAATTTGTTATGAACACCATGGATCTCATCCTGGACTGTGGAGCAGGGAGGAGCTGGGAAAAGAAACCTGGCAGTCAGTTAAAGTGGTGATTTGTAAGCTTTTTCAACAAGTCACCCGCCTCTTTGAGGAGACAGATTCTGTCATAACCTCCCCTCTTCTTCAGTCACATGAATCACCTTCAGCTCCCTTGATAATTGAATAGGATGCCTGTGGCAACGATAATACTGTTATTAATGGGGATGATTAGGGACATGTTTGATGTATTGCCTTTTGTTGTAGTTTAGAAGCTGAAAACAAGGAGTATGGCCAGCAGAGTTCAGCCAGTCAGCTTTACCACAAACCACCACACACTCCACAATACTACATTTCAACACAAGAAAATGTAGACTCTTCCCAGCCTATTTGCAGTTGATAATATTTAGAAGTTCATGGTCTTTCCACCTCTGTAGTACTCTTTTTGGTCAGTAAACTTATGTTCTGAGTCACAGGAGTTGTATTATGAAGTGATGAGTGAGCAGCTTACACAGTAAATATTTTTATTTGCATCTGACTATGGATGTAATACAAATTTAATCTCTTGGCATGTTAGTGCTGCCTCAGATACACACCCATCTCAACATATGTGCATTCCCTCAGGTACCTGAAAGGAGGAGGAGAAGGCTGGAACATGATTTCTGGATCTATAATTCTTGCCTTTCATCTGAAGGCAATTAGTAAATCAACAGCAGGATTTTTTATTTGCCATTGTTACAGGCTGGTTAAATGAAAGTGGCAGCCACTTGGAAAAAGCTGACAGTGCATAGTCTGAAACTAAGCAAAGACATAGCTAGGTACATTCTGGTAGTCCTTAAAACAAAAGAATTTTAAACAAATATTTTTATTTTATCTGAATAATTCTTCCAAAAAACTAACACTTATTTTTTTCCTCCAGACAGTTACATGTCTTAAAAGAAAATACCCCATAGAAGTCATAAGATTCACCTTCAATATCTTGAATTTAATGGCCATATCATGGGTTTGATCACTCCACCTCTTGTTAGTACAGGTTAAGAATCTCCTCCAGAAAAAAGGAGGGCATAAAACCAATGTACACCAATTTCAGGCCAGCTGTCAGCTCTGTACTGCACTGTTTGCAGTGAATATTAGCATTTGTATTAATCATTTTTGGCCATAACTACATGTCTATGTACCCAAATGTGGGCTGTGCCATTTTTATTTGGAATGGTGTCTTCTAATTAAGGGCAGGTGGAAAGATAAGAACGAAGCAACAGGATGACACAGAATTTTACATGAATCCTCTAATCAAAATCTCTTGGAAGAACAAAAGAATGTTTGCTAAAAACGAGACTCAGGTAGTGGGGACGTCTCAGGTCCCTTGGTTTGCAACAGAAACTTTTTAACATTGACGGATCCACACTCAGGCCCTGTGAAAGAACCCAATATTAATTACCTGCAAAACACTTCCCCCAAACTGCCCACACTGCTTTATGAGGACTGTGCTGCTGCCCAAGCTGTGAAGTTAAAAGCACACCGTGTATACACCAGGAATTTCCCTATCCTCCTTCCTTGGCTCTGTCCACATGCTCTCAGGTTTTGCTGCCCACTTTGTCCAACCTTCTGGCAATTCTTGGCTCAGCATTTCCACAGGTCATGTTAACACCAGTAAAGTCCAATGGAAAGAACTGAAGTGTGGTGACACATGATTTCAGTTTGATTGAAATCCTACTTTTTCCCCTGCTGCTGTTGCAAGATGCTACTGTGCACATCATGTTACAAGACTTCTGCTTAAAACCAGACCCTCCATTCTAAGCATCTGAAAATAGCAGTTGTATCTGTTGTTTTGCCTGCCTGGATCTAATGATTTTTGTTTTTGTTTGCTGCCCTAACCCAGTCCAAACCACAGATACCACACAAATCTAGCCTAGCCAACCCCTGCAACATCAAAACCCATCTGGGTCTCTGAAGTGATTTCTGCTAACGATGAAATTTGAGCCAGCTCTGGCATACTTCACCAAGGCTTTATGGAAGTCTGTTGCAGTTATTCGCTGCTAAATGCCATGTGTTACTCTGAAAGCAACTCATAATTTTATTATCAGGCAAAGAGCAACAGTTTATGATTGCAGGAACTGAAATCTTTATGTGCTGTAACAGTCAGTGCCAGACCTGAGACATTGGGATTCTTGGCCGGGAGAATTGAACAAGCAACTTATATTGTCTCAACCTTTTTGTTTTCTAAATCACTTGTCAAAGGAATTTGGGAGCAGACTGCTTAAGTTCTCCTGGGAACAATGCAAGATCATTTTCAGTCCTCCTCCCTTCCCCCACGTGTGCTCACCCCTTTAAAGAGCTTGCAAGGAAAAGCAGCAGTATTGATATTCTCCTTTATGTACCCGACATAAAGGGAATTACGTGCAACAACAGCAAGAGCATTATTAATTCCTGTAAAATCCTGTGCTGCACTGGAACACAGTATCCTTTCTGAGCACAGTCCACCAGCTGATAGCAGCACACCTTATTAACCTTTTTGTTAGCAAACCTGTCTTCACAGAAATGAAATTTGCACCAGGAAGCAGGAGTGGCAGACATGCCGTATCCATAACCTCATTTAAATAGCAAATTAATATGTGAGCTCAAAATACACTTTTTAAAAAGAGGTAATTAGCTTTAACTGCACAGAGCACAGGTTAAAGTAATAGGATAATGTTACCAGCAGCTACTTCCTGTTGCCTCTTCGCTATCCACTCACTTCCCATTTAATCCCCTCCACAGACACACTCCAGAAAGTGAAAGTTTCCAGAATCTGATGCAAATATTTGGTAAACTAACTTCAGAATTCTCAAGCTCTAATTAAATACTGACGCTTCATTTATATTTTACACTTGTTCAAGAAACTACCCAAAATAAAAGTTCCTAATCACATTTCACTTTAGAATTGACAGATATTTTATGTTTATACAGCTAGTAAAAATCCAAGAGTGCATGTGCATATATATTCGTGTATGTATACATAAAAACAGGCAAGAATTTGCAGGAAAAGCAGACACAGGTTAAAATAGATTTTAAAAGAATAGGGAGAGGATGTGCTTCTTTCACGACACACAATTAAATCCATAGTCTAATTTAACAAACCAGCCTACTCTGAGGGATATATTCACATCCCATTCATGGATTTTTCTAACACTGAAAAATAAATACTTAGAACATAAAAAAATCTTAAGTCTGACAAAAACAAAGAGATCTTTTCAAGGTGATGAGAGAAGTGCACAAACCTATTTTTTTTTTAAAAAGGAAGACAAAAACAACCTCATGCAGTTAATCTATGTCTGGGCAGATCATCAACAAAATTAACAAAATTAATAGCCCTGCCTTTTAAAAAAACCATCTGTTTAGCAGAGTAACATGCACAGAAGAAAATCACCACCATTTTTACCCGAGACAAAGGCATCCCGAGAAGTCTCATACAGTTACCCCGATGAGGAATCACGTAAGTGAAGAGCTAGTGCAGAAAACTTTTCCCTTTAAAGCACAACATGATAAACAACACCCTCTCCTTTCCTTTGCTGTACGTTACCATGCAGGATTTGCTTTGTTGCACTGCAATCTCCGTAAAGCACAAGCACTTGCCAGAATCTATTGCCATTTGCTCAAAGTTTGATCCTAGAGTTTCATTTTTAAAGACAAAGACAGCTGATATTCTCCCCCCTCCCTAAGCCTCCTCCTCCTACACCAAGACACGTCTTTAATTCACTTCTCATGAAGAAACTCACACCATTTAAAGTCTGAGGCACTGAATGAGTTTCCTTTCGCAAAGCTGAGAATTCTGACTAAGATTTTGCTAAATGTGCATTTAGAAAGAGAAAACAAAACCCAGCAAGTCACTTACCCTCTTTAGCCACGTGAAGTGCTTGTAAATATCAATCTCACCATCCATGCTTTGGGCCCATCTCAGCAGTCACATTCCCAGGGTTAAAAGAAACTTTTGGAAGCAAGCGCTTTGCTTTGTTCTACAGGATATAGCTGTGAATTCTTCCCCTTTCAGCCCTCAGCTTCTAAAATCCTCAATGCATGGTCATATTTTAAGCTGAATCCCCTGCCCCTGTCCCACAGTCTTATCCCAAGGCTTCTCACAGATGTATATATAACACTCAACTGTATAAACTTCAGGCTCCCCCCCCAAACATCTGGTTTTTTTAAACAGCAGATCGGTTAGCAGCAAGAACAATGCAACCCTAAAAACATTAAAAATATAACTTCCTAAATGATCTTTAAAAAAGGATCTTTCAAGAACAGCATAAATCTGCAGGATCTGTTCCCCTTTAATGTTGAATAACAAGCTAAAAATTATTAAGCTGTCACTGAGAAACTATTCTCAAGTAATGCTTTCTCTGGCTTTCTGTTTCAAGAGTGGCTGGAACTCATTACCAAAGACCCCCTATTTCCTGTCTCTGTTCTACTCCCTGTTTATCGTAACACTACTCAGCCTTCTCAATTTATTTCAGGCTCAGACTAAGCCTAAAAATAAGTTCTGCTCTTTGAATTACTTGCTTGTCCTCTCAAAAGACATTATAAAAGGGGAGGAATTCAAGGACGAACCTGTGAATAAGATAATGGTCCCATAAATACTGCTGTTGCCAAAGAGGCGATTTTCCATCCTAACAGAAGATGATGATACCCTTCCAAGATATTTGTCTGCTCCTGCTGAAACTGAAATCTCACAGCATGGCAACTTTTCAAACTTGCAACACCAAGATAAACGCGTGTGCAACGCAATGCTCTGGCAAGAAGGGAAGTTTAAAGTGTTGCCTGTTATTGCGGTGTCCTCTAGTGCCTCCACACAGTAGTTATCCATGATGTCTAGTTTTTCCCAATAAACTCCAGTTTCCAGTGTCGTTTCTCCCCCTAGTTCAAAGTGGCTTTGGTCTTAAACCGGGCAGCTGATTGTTACACACACAAGGACAACTGTTTGGGCAGTGCCTCCTCAGACCCCAAATGCAGCTGTCCCCATGGAATCTTTGTGATGATCTCAGAACATTTACTCATCTCCTCATCGCCTTCAGATCCTACAGCCAAACTGACTCCCGGGTTTAAGGAGCAGTAAACCAGCAGTTTGGAAGAGCCAGTGTCAAAGCTGCCCATGGTACTAATGATACACACAAAGGACTCAACGTCTGAAGCTGTACAAAGCCCTGAAAAGACTTTCTTACAGGGACCTGCCTCACTTAGGCATCTACCCACATTCCAGACTGGGGAAGTCACAGATACGTGACTAAATTTCTTCAAGGGGTTGTGGGTTTCTAGTATTTCAACCATTCTTGGTCCTTTCGACCTGATAGAGCTCTTCTCAGAACCTCGCATAACACAAAGTAAGAGGGAAGGATATAAACCCAGACTTTCAGTTCCCTTCATGGATTTATTATCTGTTCTTACTTAAAGTCATGTGACGAGAAAAACATGACAATTTTTAACAAGTCAGTGCTACAGGTCTTCTAAAGGTGCTGGGATACCTACAATCATCAGTAAATGTGACGAGAAAAGAAATGTCCATTTCCAAAAACAATGCTACAAGACAGATCTGAGGGGAACTTGGGTTTCCTTGTGCATAGAATATACTTATTTTATGCTGTCTGAAAGTGGATGAGGGCAGTTATCTCTTGAATAGCTCACACTATCTGGCAAAAGTCTTAATACATCATCAATGGTCCATTAAATAAAAAAAACCAAACCAAACAACTTAATAGAGTACACTTCCCTATGCATGACAGCCCCTGTCACAGCTGACAAGCTGGAGACTGAATAGAGGTTTTCTTGACATTAAACTTGAATGTCCAACAGTTTAAAGCATTTTTTCCCCCCAAAATCTTGTTACCTAATTATGGAGATTAGCAAATACATCAAACTTGATCTCATATCCCACAGTACCACCACTACGGTGCCTTAAGTTCTGCATTTCATCCATTTCGAAACATAGGCTCTGAGACTCCTATCTCAGTCTTATTCAGGGAAGAAGGAAATACCTCTCTTAAAGCGCTCCACCACACTTTACCAGCTAATGACTGGTTTTAATTTTAAGAACTACAGAAAAACTGTTTTATTAAACTTCCTAGTGCCCCAGTGCTGCATTTAGGGTAGTATCCCTTTCTCCTTTTGAAAGTATAAAAAATTACAACATACCTTACTTCTGCCTTGTCATTTGTGCTGGATTTCATGCAAAGGCTTCTTGATTCCTGTTAGTCATTCCTCCTGATTAAAAGGTAAGTGTCTGAATTTTCTGCATCTTATCAGCCAGAATGTTGACAGCGTACATTCCAGACAGTCACATGCTCACTGGGAGCCTGTCACCTGCATACTGAACTTTACATCCTGCTTGAGCTTTGGCCTGAAACCTTCAGAAACCAACTGAATGTAAATCAACTGCCCCAGATTTGCTTAGAATGCTTTTCCATTTCACTGGGAAAGCAGGTTAGCTTCTCTGGGCAGTGTGAAAATAAGGAAAATATGCTGCTATCTCAGGATTACCACTGTATGTTTTTCTTCTTTTCAGGAAATCCATGTCTGTGCGTAACTCTTCACTGAGCACCAGTTTCTGGTTCAGTGGAGAACTAAAAAAAAAAGAAGCAAAAGCCCCCCACTGCCACTGCAGAACCAGCACCCTCAAGCGTTACCCCACAGAGACTGATCCAGCTTTCGCTCTCTCGCCCTGCCAAATTCTTTATTTTCTCCAGTGCTGCCCCGAAAAATAAAAGAACACACACATTATGGCAATACAAATGCAACTTAGGGCACTAAAATATTTCGAGTTAGCAATGTTTTTATACTGCATAAGCTGTATGATAACCCACTAGGATTTCTTTGCCGATTCCATACTCCCAAGAGAAAACTGCTGACTACTGCCAGCCTTGACTGAACTAAAATCTCTGTTTGCAGAGCACCAAAGGTGCCAGCCTGAGAACTTGTGCTGATACACAACCCACAAAACCCACTCAGCTAAGTGAGCCATTGCTTTTAGTCAGCACATCAAATACTTCAAACAAGCCTTGAAATCTCTTTTAAATAGTAAACAAACATGCTGCAAGAGCTTTGAGACTGAAAGCAACAATGCTTTAAATGATCAGCTACACTTCTCATGTCCCTCTATCCCAGACTGTGAAGAGGCAAGAAAACATCCACACACCCTCCTAGAACTGTGGAGGGGCAGGCACTGTCTGGTGTTTTCCCTCTTCTACCAACACTGATTTGAGTAAGCACAGAGTTTGATGCTTTTCCACCACTTTTCCACCTCTTCTTCCCACACAGCTGAGGCTCTGTGACCACTATAAAATTGTATTTATTAGCGTCGTTTTAGCAATTTTACTTTTTATTCAGTTACGTTTGTGATAAAATATAGGTTTTGGTGCAGCACAAATTCTTTTTTGCCTCTGAATCTCCTGGGAAATTAAAGGGCAAAGGAGCAGGAATCAGAGCAGTGGCACCTGTCTGCCTTTTCATCAATAACTTGCAGATTGTTCTGGTTTCAAATCCCATCATCCTCTGAAAACACAAAAAGAACTTACACTTGCTCTCTTAGGCCAAGAAATGAAGTGACCAGCTTTGCATCCTCCCAGCCTCATCAGGGGAGCCCAGTGAGGATGGATGTCACAAAAATTTACTCATTCCCAAGAATAAGTATCAACTTTTCCTACATCTATTTCTCAGTGGTTTTTTTCGCAATCCTAGTGTCTGGGCTGCTTTGGAAGCAAAGGGATTAGGACCAGATTTTAAAAGGGAAAATTTTTTAAGCATGCCAATTCACACTTGTTATTCTCATGGTGGAGAAAAATGTGAGAGCTTCAGACTGAAAAAAGAGAGAGAAAACATGAGAATACTTGTGTATAAAGAAACTCAGGCCATTTGTGCAGAAGACATGGAGGAAGAGATCCCTTTTTCATGGCAAAAATGGTTCCAGGAATCTAGATGAAGTATTTCCAGCAAGAAAATTTGTCTTAGAGTCTTAATCGTGACTAACTGATAATGCCTACGTGACAGAGAAAGAAGTAACTCTTGGGACAAAATGAAAACAACACACTGCGTTCTGTAGATGAGCACATTTGCTTTGCCTGTGATAATTCAAAAAAAAAAATAGACAATACCCTGGGAAACAGACAAGAAATAACATTTTGCAGATGCACAAACAAATAATCCTTTCTCCTCATAAGATGCACTCAATCCTAATGGCTTAATTGTTTGATTAAAATCTGTATTTTGGAATTAAACGGACTTAGAAGGCCATTAGTTCCATGTGGTGGTTAACTCTTACCCTTATTCCATATTGGGGGTGAGAGGAGATGATTCTTCCAGCAGGTGCTGACATCTCTGGAGCCATTCCCATACCACATATCCCCAGCACTGCCATGTCCTTTATGGTCACTGCTCAAGCAAGAAGCAGCTCCCTAGCCTTGGATGGCATAAGGAATGTATTGCTGTATTCTTAGATGAAGTTACTGGCTGTTAATTCATCCACAGACATTTGCACATTCTTGGCAGTTTCAAACATTCCTCTCTATGTGCTGAAATACTTTGTCCAGCCCAAGTTCTACAAGAACTGGGACTTTTTTTTTTTGCGTGAAACTTATTTGGAAGAGAACGTAAGAAACCCGAGTACTCTGTTTTCACATAAAATCTAAAAAATATTTTCTACTTAACAGAGCAGCAAAATCACTGTGAATACTTCCCCCAGTTATATGCAAGAGTACATTGATATGTAAAGAAAATAATTAAAGATACTTATTTATATCCTACTGCACAACACATTACAATAATTCAGGTTTAGTTTCCAGCCTGAAAGGTTTCAAAGCACTGCTGAAACTGCCAGGCTTGCAGGAAATCAGTATATGAGGCATTTGAAACAGGATATTTACCAAATATTTGCACACACACCAATAACATTACCAGGTAACAGTTTGCCTCTCCTCACTATGATACACACCAGATTTTTCTCTTCTAAATTTCAGAATGGAAAAAATAGTAAAAAACCCACCCAAAACAGAATAAGCTGCAGATGCACCTTTATAAGTCTTTATTTCTGATGAGGAATATAAAAATATTATTCTTTTTTTTCTTAAATATTTTGTTATTAAGGAAACTTAAGCTCATTGTTTCCTACTTATGAAAAAGAGTAGGATGCCAACATGTTGTACAATATCTCTAAAATAAGTATATTTTTTTCCATTTTTGAACAGTCACAAAAGCTAAAAAACATTTAGTTGCATGTTGTTAGCATACTAATCCAAAAGAGAATGAAATAACTTTGTTGTGGATACAACATTGTTATGTTTGTCACTAATAAGATTTAGCAAATGTCGATAGATCAACCTATCTTTCCAAATTCTGTGAAATGTGAATAAGGGTTATACACAGAAATAATTCAAAGTTATGCCTGTCCTCTATTATTCAAATATTGCCTCCAAATCAGTACAGGGCCTTCAAAAATGAAGTTTTGTCTCAAGTTTCTTTACATAACCTCTACACCTTTTCTGTCAGCACGATTGTTTAAGGAAACAATTCTCTCTTGCCAATCTCTCTGTTAATTACTTTATGGAAAACATTTTCCAGTGTTTCCTGAAGCTCCACTTGGAAAATACATTTATGCACTAATGTTTGTTAAATGAATAGAGTGTATAACATTTAAATCAGTGAAAAGTAATGCAGCTGGAGATTCTAGTGACAGATCAGAAGGTGAGATGGAAAAGGGACACCATGCACAGCATCAGACACAAAAGCAAAGATGAACTAATGGGATATTCAGCCACTTAGTGCAAAGGAAGGCACCAAAGCCAACAGCTGAACGAGACTTGTACAAATGGAACTGAATAAATCGTATCAATGCTTTTGAAGGATAACATGCAATTTCTGTATAAAATCATGGCTTCCTACGGAGTGTTCCACTGGCAGCATCAAGGTGTGAATAGGCCACGTAGCTGAGGACTGCACCTGAGGGCAAACTTCATATATGTCAGTAGAGTACCTTGAAATCTTGGAACACTTACGTAAAAGTACAGGCCCTGCTGTTATAGCAGGAATATCGCCTGTCTTCCACCAGCACGCTAAGCCTCAGGCCGTAACACAATCCTGTTTAAGCACTTCTGGTCATTGGAGTTTAAGGTGGCTCTGTTAAACATTACTGATCAGTACAAGGGTGAAAGAAAATGCCATTTTTAGAAAGAGATCTAAACCAGCCCTATCCACTGCAAAGCTGTTTTAAAACTTCCATTAGTTCTTCATGTAGAGGAGACTTTCCTACTTCTGCTGAGAGCTACCACAGTGAGCAGTCACGGTCAGAGATCGTAGGGTTGATTCCCAGACAAAGCAACCACGGAACACTGGAAAAATTAGGCCTGGTTTAGAAAATTTCCATAAAAGCTCTGTACACAATAGCAGTTTCATTGTCTCCAAAGCATTCTAGTATTCATAAATGGCTGAACACACGAAGGGCACTTCTCTGCTGGTTCTGATGTACTGTGAATTGCTCTGAAATGCTTGGGGAACTCTGAGAGGACCAGGTTTTCCAGCTCAGGGCTTTCTTGCATCATCAATTCACTGAAAAGGAGCTGGAGCACTGTGGAAGACTGGGACATTCAACTTTCAACTCTGAGTTCTTCTCAGAAAACATAACCCATCTAATGTTTCAAGCTGGCAGAAATAAACACGAATGCTTACGGAGTGACGGCTTTTTTGCACTGTCCCAAGCAGGCTCTACTGCTCCATTTTCAATCTAGCATGTGTTAATATCACTTGGCTGTGGGGAGATCCAGCTATAAATAACTCCATCAGGACTCCCAGCAGCTGAGCTCCGCAGTCAGATCTATCAGCAGATAAATACACCAGCTTTAACTGGCATTGCTCAGAATACATTCCCTTCCCACTCAGCTGTTGCTGAAAAATGCTATTGATACTTTTATAAAAGCGTGTTTTCAAGTACGTGGAAGTGCCCTGAACTCAGTCATTTTCTGCCTCTGTTCAGGATGGATAACCCTGTGAAATGAATCTTAGACAAAAGTGAAATAGAGAGACCAGTGATTATGTTTCAGCAGAGCACTTTAACACATGCTTAAAATAAAACTTTGAAGTGATTTCAAAACTCCACAAGCTCTATCAAGTCAGAACTCTGAACTGGGCTTTACTATTTTAGTTCAAGTCTTTGTGAAGATACTGCTGAAAATATTCCTTGATTTTAACCCACAGTGGAAACAATCTCTTTTGAACATTAATAATGAGCAAATAGCCATCAAGACTGTAAGGAATTTACCCTGTTTCCGCTAAATGATCTCTGGTTTTACCACTAAAGCAAAGATCTTGAAAAGAAGCAAAGCACAGTGCATATCATAAGGCAAATCACATTCTATTAAAAATTGCCTCTGCCACAGGTTCCTCTACTATTTCTTCTGCTCTTCTCTCCATTTCCTCAAATGGAGAATATTTAGAAAGATTTTCAGAGTCAAACTTCCAAAAAACCTTTGGATAATCAGGAAAATACTAGTGAGTTTTCAAGAATGGGCATTTTAAGGCTCAGTATATAAAGCCACATGATGGAGTGGTTTGCTTTAAATATAGATGTTCCACTAGGAGGAAGATCATGTTTTGCAGTCCTGAAAATGAGGTTTTCACTCATGCTTAAGAACAATTGTAAGAACACCAGCATTTCTCTTTACTCAGAAAAGGATTCCACAAAGGTGTACGGAGTAAAACCCAGAATGAACTGTGTGGAAGTTCATTTAGGGTTATGAAACGGCATTAAAATACGTTCTCTTGTAGCTCATAAAGCCAAACACAGTCAATTGTCACTGCAGCAGTTAATTTTTAATGCTGAAATTACTATCTGCTTTGTGATAAGTCACGTGGCCACTGGCAATACTGAAATATTTAACAAGAAACATTGATACTATCCACCAATTTGTTTTGTATGAACTTGCCCTGTTAATCCCTAGGTCTTTGTGTTCTGTTTTTAAGGCCAAAGAATTTATAGTCACAAAGCCATTTAAAACACTTCAGATGTTCTCTTCAGGGCAAAAGTTTTTAATACAATCCTTAAGTAGTTAAAAGTCTATAATTAATCATGTTTTCTTCCCTTTTAGGCTTGTCAAAAGGTTTGTGCAACTACAGCAACTACACAATCCTCATTCTATGAGACACAGAATCTTTCTAAATTCAGTGCTAACTTTGTCAAACCTATTCCATCTGTCTCAAAGAAGGGATAGCACAGGTACTGCATCCTGCTGTAAACTCAGGAACCTGAATTGTTCATAGACCCCACACCACAGAAACAACAAAATAGACCTTTTCAAAAAGAACACCTTCAGTTCAACAGATGCTGTGCCTCAATCTTAGAAGAAACACCAAATCACCAGTGGTTCCCTAAGAAAAAAGAATAAAGCAGCTGCTCTCAAAAGAGTTAATAAGGAAGGTAGTATCAGGTATGAAACAAGATGCCTGAAGTTTTCCTTTTCTAGACATATCTACATTTTCCCCACACCTTTAGCATTCACACCTAGAGCAGACGGGACAAAGAATATAAATGTTACCAGCAGTAAAAAAAAAAAAAAAAATAAAAAGAAAAGAAATTAAATTGATCAGACCACCAAACATCATTTGGTGATATTTCATACCTGATAAAGTTCACAGTTTGCTGCTATGGACCTGAAGGAAGGTGAGACCAGCTGTAGTGTCTATAATCACCACAGAAACTTTCTGACTGGTCAGTAACAAACCCATGTGCCTCAAAGTTGACCAAGGGCTAAACTCCACAGACTTTATTTATTTATTTATTTGAACACTAGGTGTAGTTCAGCACACTAAGTGGCAATTCCCAAAGCTGCAAAACTACTTGAGTTATAAGGCCAAGGGGCAATTTTCTGCAGAAGTTATTTTCCCCATGCAGGTACAACTGAGCTCTGGTTTGTAGATGTTACACCAATAAAAACAGCACAAAGAAGGGTCAGCCGCTTTCTGTCCTCTAAGCTGCAATCCCACATCCTGCTGTGCGGCAAACACAGAGCAGGAACACCCACAATGGGCCTGAGAGAGCTTTCAGGGCTGCATTAGGTTATGAAGATTGCTAAGGCAGACAGAGCACACCAGACAATAATTGGGATTTTATCCCATAACTTGCTTAAACCCAAATGCTGGCAGTCAAATGCTGCTATTTGATACTATCCAGCAGGAATGAGCCTCAAGTCTTCCTTCTGACTTCCTTGTCTGTGGTTTCCCAGCAAAGCAATATGGGGCAGTGGCAAAACACACATTCAAATTATTTCCATTAGGCACATTGTTTGTATTCTTGATTAACAATGGCAGCATATATGATTTTTTAATATGATTTTCAACCACACATTTAAGTGAAGAAGAATCATAAAACAAGACACTTTTCTTGAAAGAAGTGTGCTTATCTGCTTTTAAAATAAACGTGACATGGTTTTTTATATCTTTTGTTTCTAATGTGGGCCTAATCAGGATAAGCTGACAATGTTTTTGATGCCCATTCAAGAAAATGTTAGAAACAAAGCAATTGCTGGAGACTCTGGAGCTATTCAGTTACATGCTAGAGCAGCTCTCCAGCTTCAAAGGAAGGTGCAGGGACCCCAAAAATAAACAGATGTGGAATTAATCACCCACAAAAGAAAATCTGTCTCCATTTATACCTATTATTTAACCTACAGTAGCTCTAAAAGATAAAACCTCAGAGGCATCAGTTCACCATTCACTACGAAGTTTGTTACAATTCAATTACTGCTGCTGACATTAAACATGGTTTTATGTAATGTTTCAGTTGAATACAACAATTAAAATATACTCCAAATCTCTGTACTCAGTCATTGGGCTACACTTTAGATAGAATGCTTAGAAGAGACCCTTTGGAGCACATTCCACTGGAGAACGTGCCACATCTGGCATTTTTTGTGTAATGCTGTTTTACCTGAGGGTTACCAGCTGCAACAATTGGGCACCCACACTTCAGAGGTGCCCTGGTGAACCCATGGGTCAGGAGGGGAACCCACAGCCACAGAAGGGGCTGTTCCTGCTTGTAACCAGCACCAGCTGGGAGGGGGGAAATGTGTGTGTAACTGTGAATGTGTGTGGGATTTTGACTTACTGGAATTAGTTTTAGAACTGCATTTAGAAATTTGTAGGTGTTCCTTAACGTTTCTTAAGCGCCTAAGTATTCTGGTTTATCTCTGGTATTGCTGATGTTGATCTTAGATATAGAGTCCCCTGATCTCTAGTTAATTACGATTTTAATGAATCAGCAAATCGCTTTGGTCTTGGTGTGTTTAAACCATGGGAATTGAGT
Source organism: Eulacestoma nigropectus (assembly GCA_013397775.1). Classification (NCBI taxonomy): domain Eukaryota; kingdom Metazoa; phylum Chordata; class Aves; order Passeriformes; genus Eulacestoma; species Eulacestoma nigropectus. The sequence goes on along the minus strand of VZTE01002640.1, from coordinate 489,893 downwards.
GGGGGTTTTTTAATGATACTCCAGCACTTCATAGAGCAATGATCACCAAACTGCATTTGGGGCTTCCAATGTGAATGGATTCACTGAGATGCAGAGTTCTCATTCTTTAGAACTCACTATCTCAACTATCCTGACCTATGACACAGATTAAGTGTCGTGTTTCATAGCTCTGGGCTGGAATGAAGGAAATTTAGGTGTGAGACACAACTATGAAATACACATCCCATTTCCTTGAAAGAAGCTGAATTTCATCAGATTTCTTCCACAGAAATTATATGCATGCTTGCAAATTATTTGCGTTTTAAAAAAAATGTAAGAAAAGTCTTCAGATACATAAGATTACCATTCATTTTCAAACAACAGTCACAGAAGCTATGCAGTATCCTCCCTCAGTGCAGAGCAGTGCAAAATATTTCAAAATCAGGCATCTTTATATACTGGACTAGAGATACTCTAGTATCTCTAGCAGAGATACCACATCTTCCCTGTTTTCTTGGTTCTGAATCCAGACCGGCCAATTGCTTTGTCAAATGAATACTACTCTTGATACAGGTCCAATGTTACTGTGAACAGCTCCAAAAATTTATGTCTTTTACGCAGTAAACTCATCTTTTAGCTATCAGAAAGATCAGAACAATCATTAAAATTTCTGCTGAGGCAAGCATTTGGTGAGAGCTGGCCTAAGGGTATTGAAATCCAAAACCTAATACTGTAAATCCAAATTAAACATTGCCTACACCTTTAGTTTCCAAAACTGGTACCAAATTCTTGTTCCTTTCTCTCATATGGGCCCAAACAGGATTTTCCAGCCACAGACCTGTACTCAGTGAAGAATGCCAACAAACCAGCAGCTGACAAGTTCAAACAAAAGCAGCCACCTTTCCAACAATCTGAGGTTACAGTCAGCACCCGGCAGCTACAGCAGGTAATAGACACCAAACCAGAGGCTACAGGCATGATTACATAAAAGTCACATGCACTGACAAAGCCAGAAGAAAATCCATTAATCTAGGAAATTTTCTGAAGCTGGACAAGTGGCAGGTGGGTTTTACTCATGAGGAACCCACGATTCCCTTGCAGTGGCAGGTTTGGTGAAGGGGAGCGCTGTGTCAGGACCTGCTGTTTCTCTTCCCTTACAACCAGTGGGTCTCTTCCTTTGAGGTCTGTCTCAGGATCTGCTCCTCACCTGGTAAACCTCAGCCTTTTCCAGTTTAATCAGAGGTTTATTCCCCATCTATCCCAATAGGAATATCTCTCCTTCAGAATCAAAGGTGTTCCTGCATTTCCCCCCACTGTCTGGTGTACAGAAAAATTTGGAGATCCGCAATACTGATAGCAAAGGAAACATAACAAGGAAAAAGATAGGAAGATCATCCAGTCTGGATCTGTCCCTTCAATAGACACTGCCACTGTATTTTAAACTGACAGTTTAAAAATTAAAAGTTTTGTAAATAGTTTTAAATTTGTTATCTCCAGCGAAGAGTGAACTGAAGTAAACCAAACCAAAAAAATCCCCCAGAAAACGCAACTTTTTTGTATTTCATTTTTACTATCTCTTCTCTCCTCAAGGACGAAATAAGGTCTTTAATCAACTTCTTATACTCCTATATCTGCATTGCTTTAGAAATCAGCACATAAAGCAGTGATATCCTCAGCTTTCTATTATTTCTCACCATCCCCTGAAGTTTTCTAAGTATGCAGATTTCAGTCGTTATAAAAGTAATTTAAGTATGAAAACACTTGACCCAACCCTGTTTTTAGACAAAACAGAAAAGCACAGATAACAGCTCACCAGGTTCTCCTCAAACCACTCCCTCAGACACACTGCCGTGGCCCCTGGGATTTGATTTCGCAATGCTTCTTTCTCCTGAGGATCCTCCAGCATCTCCAGGGCCATCTTCAGATCTTCCAGGAGGTGCAAAATCTGAAATGTGCCCAGGTACACTGATGGAGCAGGTGACACAATATCATAACCACCATTCGCATACTCTGTGGCTGACTTTGTGCCTAAAACAAACAAAATGAGGAGAGACAATAATGTTATATAATTCTTTTGTAGGTGACAAATTAATAGGTACTACACGCTACAATGGTTGGACTTCAGACTGACAAGTTTCAGTTTAGGATGAAAAACTTCATCTCAGGCTTAGAAATACTTGAATTATTCTCTAGATAAATCATGGAATCTGGAGAATTAAATGCAAGAGGTGTGTACGAGCATATGAAAAAAGAATTTTGACCTAGAACACATTTGCAATGTCCATTACATTAGAAATCCCAAAACCTTATCCCAGACCACCTGTAATTTTCCACAGTTACCATGAGATGTCACTACCTTCTCAGCTACATCGTTGGAAGTCCCCGCACAGCACAGTGCTAAGCAATGTAAGAATGACCGACGCTGCCCTTTACAAGAAACTTGGATCAAAATAGATCATGTTAGCAGATCTAGAAAAATATAAATGGCTGTTGGCAGGTTTGGAACTCTCCCACGGAGAACAACACCCCAAAATTTAGCAATATAAATGGCAAATGAAACTTTTCTAGCTCTATAAATTACAAAAAGCTCTCTAAATTGCACTGCCTCCCTCCTGCCAGCCCTCCAGCACCAATATTATTTCCTCAATAAGAAGCACCATAGAAAAATAATCTCACTTATGGAAGGATTATAAATAATACAAATTCTAAAATCTGCAAAACTTTTCGTCGTAGCACCCTGTATGTTTCAATGAGATGCACACTGAAATAAGGTATCTTTTCTCAGTCCTGAATTTCAGACCTTGATTTCGTTCAATATGCCTTTGTTTCTTTAAGAACCAGTCAGGTGGAAAACTTCTATTTGCTCTACTTTTTAAAGTTTTTATTTACAATTCATTACCTCATGTACCTAATAGATTGTACACGTCTTCATTCACTTTCTCTCTGGCATAAACAATCACAATTTCCCCTCCTATTTGACTTAATGGGAGATTTTTTAAGGTTTTTGGTCATTCACATTGTACTGGATCCACACAGCATATAGTATTCACTAGAAGACTACATAATTGATGTACTCAAGGGGATTATAATAATTTTTTTCTCTCTTTTCTTCTTTTTACTCCTGTGTTTAACATTGTTTACATGTTAGTTATGAAAGGAACAAAAATCTTCACGGGGTCCTTGAAAATTATCTGCTAAGTTTGTTTTTTCCCCGAGCAGATGCATCTAATGTGACGTACAAATGTATAAGGAATTCAGATTTTCTTCTTGAATGCACACCACCTCACATTAATCAGTGTTAGTTTGCTGGCTGTGGTCATTTATCTACCATGATTCAAGCACTACAAACTGTGTTTGAACCCAGTGTTTCATTTTACATGTAGCCTGATACACAGCTCATGCATACACCAACACCGTAGGTCCTAGGACACAGAAATGCCTTCTGCACCTAGATTAGCTTTTAACCAAACTGCTAATTGACCGTTGAATGCTAATATTATTCCCCACATCACCCAGTTTTTGAGCAGGGATGATACTTTGTCTCTCATTTTTTGAGTGCTTAACTTTACTCATGGCTTTTGGGAAAATTTAGATAATATTAACCAGGTTTTCTTCAACCCCTGTTTTAATGACCTAAAGTGTTCTGTCAGGTCTTTGCAAAAAATTGTGTGGCTTGAATTCTACACTACAACGCACGTGGGGGTTTTTCTTTGACTGTTTTTAATAATGAAAAGGCCTCCCTAGAAATTTTGCAAGGCTCCATAGTAGGATTTTTCTATTTTTTTGGTAAAGCAACATTCATTTTCACTACTGGAGCATTTCATATTACCTCAATCTCTTTTCAGACCCAGAATATTCCGTTTGATCCTGTTGACTTCCGCTGCTTTTGAGTTTATTTTAATACCTCAAGTGAAGATCTCATCTTAATTTATGGCTAAGACCATGTCCAAGATAAAGTTTCTTCAATATCCGGTGCTCCAAAGGCTGCCACACGAGACAACCTCACCCTGTAAATCAACCTTGGCTTCCTGAATTACTTCCTTTCGAGGGGAGGATCAACTGACTGGTTTGCAGGACTTGTGTTCTCTAACCACTAAATGATATTTTCTTATGCATTTCTATGCTCTCAGCTGCTCAGGCCAGATTGTTTCTGTTTATGTATCTCCTAATGCAGATTAATATTAAACTTCACTAACTAAAAATAGCAGATTTCCAAATTGTGTGAGGGCCATTTGGATCATATAACCAATTGCATCTTTTCATTCAGCCGGAGTGGCTTATTACTTTCTGAGAGATGCACACACAAACTGATATATGACACTGACTTCTTAAGTAGCATTGATTCCTTGGTTATTGTGCCATTTCTCACCCTTTCTTTTGGAAAACTCCATGCCAATATTTTCATTTTCTAATGTGAAAAGTGTTTGCTAAGCAAAATTGGACACGATTCAAAGCTACTTCATAATCAGCTTTGGTGGCTCCCCCTTCAATGAACTGGCAATTTAAAATATTTATGGAATGGGAAAAACTGAAAGGAGCATTCTGCTATAGGTTTCTTCATGTTGTTTGTATGAATACTTTTTATTTATAGACAAGTGGGAAAAAAAAACCCAACAAAATTCTACGCAATCCAAACAAAAGCACATTAACTTACAGGCCCACAACTAATATTTCAGATGTGAAATAAAAGCCAAGCTAAATACAATTTAAAACAATTGTTCAGGAGTTCAGTTAATTGTACTAGGTAGATAGTTTATATAGTCAAATATGCACCTACACTATATGTACCACTGTAGCTTTCTCCAGGACAGTATTGGAAACTTTGTTCACCAGTCCAAATGACTCACTGTGTATCACCTCTTGCCTCAATCCTTACACTATCATGGCTACAACATTCCTGGAAACATCTACCTTCTACAGAGAATAATCTCAGCTTCTGTAGGAAAATTCAGTGTCAGTGATATTCACACATTGCAGCATGCCTTTATTTGATTTGCCTCTACCAACTCTAAGGAAAACAACATACAAACACACACGCCCTTTAATCTTGGCAAGTGAAAGAACAGTCACCCTTAAGAAACTCAGTTCTATAAAGCATAAAAATTCTAAAGTCCTGGAGCGCAGGCAGAGCCAGCTAGGAATTACGTGATTTCCTGAGACTGGGCATACTCCATATGTATCTTTGAGTTGTCCCAGGCTTTTCAGCTGACAGTTCAGACTGGCAGAATTCTGAGCATCCTCACATTTTGCAAAATGCTAAATTACTTTAAAACTGGTTTGCTATGGGTTGCTAACATAGTACCTTTTATTCTCCTAGCTACAATGGAAAATGGAGATTTGAATGCAACAAATAATGCACTTTGTACTAGGTACAGAAATGCAGAAATACCAAGCTCAACTCAGCATTTTAATTCAGAAAACTTCCTGATTTGCTGCTAAAATTCAAATGAATCACAGGCTTGCTTCTCTTATTTGCTTTCCATGTAGTTTTATATTAAGTAGGATTGCATTGCTCACCAGAAGGACAAGAACACACCCTGGAAAACAGAAGTGCATAGGAGCAAATAATTGTATTTCTTTGCATTGCTTTAAACATTTAAACATTGCTGGACATCATTGTGCTGCAAAGTACATGAAGTTTTAACACCAGACAGTAAGAATTTGGATGTCCTTGCAGATTCATGGAAATAAAAAGAGATGACACAGAGCAAAAAAAACACTACTTGTTACCAGTATTCTCTACTATCAACAGCTCTTTATATGTGTGTAGCTTTATCACGGATAACTGAAGAGGGAAAGAATGCAGTTCAAACATCAGAATTTTATCAATACTCAGCAAAAATGAGTGCAGTTTTGAGCTCTTGCAAAAGGACTCATTTTTTTTCTTGAGCAAGTCACAGTCTTCCTGTACCTCAGTTCTTTTTCCGGGGGTGAACAGGACACAGGGGAATCGTTTGCCACGATGTTTACACAATACTTAACACCATGGTTTCCTAGTGTACTATTGGGACACAATTATTCATCATGAATGTTCACTTTAGAGGAGGAGGAAAGAAAGAAAAAGAAAGAAAGGGAGAAAAAGTGTTGAAACTCAGACATTCCAAGTAGCTCGCTTCTGGCCTCCCCAAACAGCCAGTGGGTGAAGGAGGTTAAATGCTACTGTGTATTATATGTAGGTAGAAAGAATAAAATAAGTAATAAAACAAGGAAAACCACTCTTAAGTTACACATTTTTTACACCCTGACCATGCAAGCACATTTTTCTCTCAGAGTTCCTTGCAATTAGCGGAATGGCTTCAAAGAAACATTCCTTTTGGGCAAATACATAAGCTATTCAGAAAATGGCACTGCCGGTAGCTTGCAAAAATAAGTTACCAAGCACAAGTGAAGAAAGAGGCAAAAGCCTTGCCAGTTTGAAAATCCCCTCAGCTTATGTTGTATACATTCATCCATCACACAACTTCCATCTCTCTTAGCAGTAGATATTGTGTCTTATCTCTCAATTTCCCTTACATCCTAACTTCTGATCCCCTGCATTCATCCTTTCCATCTCAATTTTTTCACTCTTAAACTGGCTGAGTTTTGAAAAAAAAATTCCAGACAACCCAACCACCAGTGGTTAAAAAGAGATTTTCCTAAAACTGCTGGCTCCTTTAGATCAGAAACCAGCAAAAACAAAAAAAAAACCGCACAGCAAACCCCAAAAACTACATCTATGCTGGGTAAGGATGACTTTTCATAAAGCTGAAATATTCAAGAGTAACAATTTTGACATCTGACCAACAGTGGTTAGAATAGAGTTATAAACATACATTTCCTCTGGCCTTCCAGTCAATCATTACACTGCTAGAGAACACATTTTTACCTGAATTTTTACTCAGTGAGCATATAGGTTGTCCAAGTTCTTCCTCTCTCCTTCAAGACTACAAAGTGTAATTTTCTTTGAAGCATAGCTCTCTTTTTCTCATGAAGACAGCCTCGAAAATGTGGATTTATGTAAACTAGCAGTAAGGGTTGGACAGGACATATTTCAGCCTCCTTGTTCCTAAGCCTCCTGCAAAATGAGGGAAGAGGGAGCTCACACAATCCTTTCTTCTCATTCTCTAATGCAGAATACATCACAAACGGTGTGTTTCGAATCACAGCTCATATTAACTTCTCCTCAAGTCTCTGCTTTTAGATCTTTAACTACAGGGAAAAGTAACTATTAAGCTGGATTAACAGGAAGCCCTAGGAAAAATTTTCCAAGCCTAGAAACGCTAATGACCACATTCAGATGAGAGCTTCACGCAGCTCAGATGATTTTCAGCTGCACTCTTCCTACAATCACACGTTGAATCTTTGAGACAATTTTCAAGAACTGTCTATAATTTCTTATGCAAATTATAGGTGTAATTACTCAGACGTTTTCCCCTACATGCTTCTAGACGCTGAGCTGTGATGTGCAGCACATTTAGGGACTGCACACACAGCTACAACAGAAAGATCTCTCCCATCCAGAAACACCAGCTAAGCAGCCTGGTGAAAAAAGGAAGATGGATTATGCAGCTGTGATGGAGGTTTGAGCCTGAATCTCCACTGCACAGGAAAAACAGGATCAACACCTTTATTAAAGAATAAAAAAATATTTGTAACATTTTTCTCTTTTTTCTTTTAAATTGCACATAAAAAAGGAGTGTATTTAGGGCCAGTGAAGCCAGTAGTCTAAGTAAAACAGTGGTTTTAGTACAAAATCTGTAATTATTTGTAATAAGCAGTAGTAAGAACATTCAGTTTGTGAGGAAATAAAGGAAACTTGTTTCATTAAGATTACTCTGTTTTCATTTCTTAAAAGACTCTCAAATAAATTTCATTGCCTTAAAGCAAGAAGTGGACGAGATACAATTTGTATTTAATGATATCAAACTAAATTGAAATCCTAGAAAACTGTTCACTTGCCTGTTAAGCAACTGGCTCACTCATGTACTGAAAAACAGACCACATCATGCAAACTATAAAAGGACCTTTGTGTCTCAGATTTTCAGTCCCATGGGGTTTTGGCCATCATGGTTTAGCTGCCTTTCTTTGCCACATGTTGTATCTGCGGCTATTTATGTTTCTGTTTCTTTTTAATCTTCCCTCAAAACTCAATACAAACAGCAATGATGTATGGAGTTTATTTGGTATAAATGCAATGCATTACTGCAGTTTGGTAAGCTGATGTAGTGTCTAGGACATGACAGTATTTTTGCTGTTTCATACTAAAAAAACTATCTTTTGTCAGAAATAAGGAATTTAAAGTAGCATATTTAAACAGTAGCTATTTTTCCATTTTGAATTAGTTTTAACTCCCATTTTTTAAGAAAACTTCTAATTTTGTTGTTTTGCTGAAAAGGCAGAAACACATGCAAGGGAAGTCAAAGACCAAACTGATCGGTGAATCAGTTTGACTTGGACCTTTCAAAGGACAGTTTTGCCTTACAAAAAACAATTAAACACCAATTTTTTTAGATGATAATGAAGTATTTATAGAAGAGATGTTCTCAGAGCTTTTAGCTCTGTGAGTTCTGTAGCACTGCCCTGTTTACAGAGGGAATCCATCGGTCCTACAGACAAGATGAAGAGTCTCAATCCTGTGCTCAAAGCTCCACGATCTGTGAGAAAGTGAGGACGGGAAGCATGTTTGGGGACAGTAGCCCAAACAGCTGCAGTGACCTCTTGCAAGGCTAAGCACTCAAAACTGAGGAAATTCCAAAGGTCAGGTTGCTCTGGCAACCCTGGGGAAGGAAGGACTCAGTAGCCAGTGCCGCACATGCACAGATCAGCATGCAAGGTGCCCTGATTTTCACATGCTTTTAAGACACTGATCAAAAATGCGCCTGGACACCTGTGCAAGATCTTAACTCGAAGGCTGCATACAGCACGTGTAAAAGGCCTAATAAGTAGCTGGTTATAGTAACAAACGGCTGTGATGGTTATTCAAGTGTGTACACTCGGAGAGGCCACGTCTTAGGTGTGGTTAACAAAATTAAAAGCAAGGCCACAGAGAGCTGACATGAAAAATTATGAACCAAGTAAATAGAAAGACAGAAAACTGCTGTATTTTTAAAGATTTAAAATATTTTTGTTATGGGTCTGTTATTGTTGGCATCTAAGGAATTTACTAATCTCCTCTTCTGAAGTTGAGTATCTGAAGACAAATGTCAGCATCTAAAAAAAATTTTAAGTGTTATAAAATGAAACCCTACAAATTTGAAACCATAAATATTTGTGTTAAGTTTTTATATTTCCTCCTTTAATATCCTGGATGTTTAGAGGTCACACACAATTTTTATCTTTTCCTTTCCCCCAACCCCTCATCATTCTTGACACATAATTTTCTGGAACTGTTATGACAGGAAGTTATATATTTCTCTATCAAAGACCTTGTTTCAAGGAATTTTCTATGTAATTTCCTTTTTCTTATCTCTATTGCTATAAGATCTATGCATAAACACACTGTAGTTAATGGTTAAAAAAGCCACTATATTATAACTTCACAAATGCTCACCTTAATGCACAGCAGTAACAAGATAAACAAGTGCTCTAGATAAATGATTTCTTTTGCTCAGAAAAAATAGCCTAAATCATTGATGAAAAAGAACAGAAAATAAAAAGGAAATGCACTAATCATAACTGAAGCGTAGCCTTTTAACACAATTGTAATTTATTTAGAAAATGCAAGGAAACCACTGTAATTTTTGTTGTCCAGTTACACTGACCTACAATGAAGGAAATTGCTTAGTACTTAAATTGTTCTGTTTCTCTCATTATTTTAACTACAGTCAGTTCAGTGCTCTGAAGTGAAATTCTACGAAGATTCCTATTAAAATTATAAAAAGTTATACACCCTTACTGTAGAAACCAAATTTTGAATTTGAAAGTATTGCGAACCTTGAATAGCATTTAAGTGACAAAAATACAAAACCATCTGGAAGTGTAAAAATTGAAAAGAAAAAATAGAAGCTGTTTTCTAGCCGTTCTACACAGTCATAACTGTGCCCATCAGCTGCATGTCACCCAGCATGTTCTTCAAATAAGACCCACTAGCACCTCCTCAACACACACCACAGAAAAATAGGATTAAGTGCTCTCTGTCTGGTCTGGACAGTTTCAATCCCCCATGAAGCAGAACAGAAGTGTCCATCTTCTTCGGTTAAAGTGCTGTGAGACTGAATGAATCCTGTGATGACATGTGGCTATTCAGGGGTAAAGGATGAGGTCACCAGGAAATATTTTGATTTCCTTTTATTTATTTTAGTAGGAACTCAGTGAAAACTTCATTCCACAAAACCTAAAATCCATCCAAAGGAGTTCAAATGACTGTCAGTATTTTTTTTTGTCCATCCCTGCATTTAGAATCCAAGTTCTAATCACTTATTAGAGGTGATTTAGTAATCCCCACAAACAGGTCCTCCTTCAAATTCTGGCCGGCGGAGCCCATGAGGAGAATGTATTAAACTTGAACTAAAACCTTGCTCCTCTCTTAAGCACAATTTCCTCTGGAGGCCCCTTTTTTCAGCAAGGCTGTGGGAAGTGGTTGAGTTTGTAACACAGCAGCCACAGCCATGGACTGATCACCAACATTCTGTCACCTCAGGAGAAGGGAATTCAAACATGAATACTCCTTGGACAACTTCTGGCCCAACTTTTTAATTGTATCTAGTTTTGAATCTTTCTGTACTAATACTGAAATATCAGTACAGACCCATGTGATAACACATTTAACTTTCTCATTATTTTCCAGTAAGCAATAATTGCAGGAGCTCTGGTTAAAAGGAAACTCAATAATCACACTGATAACTTGGTGAATTTGAAGAGGCTCTGGAGCTATAGCAGACTATATTGTGATAGGAGTTTTTAGACCTTACAATTAATGGTCACTAATCACAAAGGGAAATAATGGATTTGCAAACTGATGATGGAGAGAAGCAGTTTGATATAAAATAATCGTAAAATCAACCTGGTATTAATTTATTAGGATATATTGCAAAGAAAAATAACCAAAATCTATGGTCCTATAAAGAAACACTTTTTAATAGATGGGCAGAAGCTGAATAAAAGGAGAAGTAATGACTTGCTTAAAGCTCAGAGGGAAGCAATGCCAAAGTCACGCACCTCAAATAAAGAATGAGTAGACAGATCTGATGTATGGTGCTTTCTTTAGAGGAAGCCTCTGTTTGGAGTCCAAGTCATTCCAGCTAATGGCTAAGTGATGTTCATTGACAATCACATTAGCCCTTTTTGCTATTTTAGTCAAATAAGGCTGATCATTTAGCGTGCCTAATTTATATAGCTATGAGGGCGGGTTATCAGTACAGATGTACTGAAGCATAAAAGACTTGGGAACACAGACCTATCTGTCAAATTTGATCAGGCCCAGTGAAATCCAATTTGTTAATCTTGCCTCACAATCCACCCCTCATGCAGTCTAAGCACTAATATGTTTTGTGTTGCACTGAGAATGAGCACAGGTTTCAGTGGGACTCCTTGGCTGCATTAATCAAAATCATGCATGAGAGATGTTACCTCTTGGAGCAAGGGAGAGGACTTTTGGAATTGGAAGGTTAAAAGTGAAAATCTGTAAATACTTGTAACACATATTTGCATATACCCAGCTCTTATCCTAAAGGACAAGACCACAATCTAATATTTTAATGATAATAAAGCAAATAAAAGAAATGAGGACTGTTTTCTCATTAAACAGAGAGGATGCTGGTTTTGCATGTGTATACATATACATATATACTCAAGCTTCAGAAGTTAAGCAATGTCAGATATACATCTCTGGATTTCTCAGTTCTCTAAAATGGGATTAATACTAATTTTCTGCCTAAAGACGAAGTTTCTGAGGCCAAGAGAAGCGTGTCTCTCTCACTCAGGCCTCATTCCATAAGAAAGCATCTTTTTTATCAACTACCTAAGTTTACATCAGTGACGAAGTTTAACCTTGGTCTTTGAAGCCTGGAGATGTCCACAGAATCTGGATACAGTGAATTGAAATAGCACAAGCTCTTAGCAGTTGATTTTTGCTGTTTCCAACTGACTCTAAGAGCAGCTACACTTGTACAGATGATTTTTCCCATATTTGAAGAAATCTCAGTCCTGGTTTGTTTCAGTAAAGTCTTACACTCATCCTTTCAAAGGGGTTTTCTACTTTATTTTTTCTCTCACCATGCAGGACAAGACACCATTCCTGGTTTCCAGTCCCTGCCCAAATTGCATACAGAAGCTTACTGGATTGAATTAGGGAGAATCAAACTTGAATCATTCTGTTCTTCAGTTTCAGACAAATTAGGATAATGACTGTATCCAAGTATAGACTCCACCAGATGTACTTGGTCCTTCAATCATACCAGAATATTCAAGAAATAGTTCTGGAACACATAGAACATTGGCTAGAGGAGAATTTAAGACAGATTAAGTCTGTTGTCAAAGTTTTATCTATTCCTAGCAAAGAAAAATAATAAAGAAAGAAGGTAAACAACTTTTCCAAACCACTGAGTTTTCACTAAGTAAAGGAATAAATCAATATGTTTCTTTATTAGTACAGGTAGATACAAGTCTGAAATCACATGGGAAGTATTCAATTAACATTGATGAAGCTTGACAGATGCATTGTCTGGGAAATATTTTGTTTCTTCTCTCATTGGATATCTTTATATAAGCCTGTTTTCCATGTTATACTGCCTATCAGAGGACATCAGACTGAAAATATAAGTAATGCAACGCCACAAAGTCAACTCTCTTGGAGAAGTTGCCAATCTGCTTGTGACCTACCCGTGCACTGTGGAAATAAACTCCACATGCCACTGGCATGCCTGAATCTTTTTAGTTTAGAGCTTGGTCACCACCACTGCCACAGAACAGCTGTGATCAGCTGATTTCCACTGAATAGTTCTTCCAACATTTGCTTTGCTTCTCTGCATCACTGTTCTCCACCATCATGACAGCTAAGTGGTGGGGATAAACGTGATGTCGTTTGAAAGCCTGGAAAAATTTAATTCTATTCTTTATTTATCAAGATTAAACCCTGAAATGGCATGGCACAAGCAATCTGAAAAAGGAGCAGGGAAAAGAATATTAAAAACAAACAAACAAAATGAAAGCCGTCTTCTGGCCTCAATTATTTTTCTAGCATGAAACTTAGACAAAGCATACAATTTTCTTAGGCAGTCATATATTGCCATTTAATCAGTTATGCCACATATTATGAGGCTGTCTTTCCATACCATGAAAAAAACCACCCAACACTAAACACCTACTGTCTTGCCCAGGACTAGCCTCACAACTGATAGGTCCTGGAAGAAAAAATAAGAGTCTATTCTGAAGGTCAATTTAAATAGAGTGACTCTCTTTTCATTCTCTTGGTTTTTATGAGGAGTGGAACCACCAGTGCATCCATGATATCACCAATGTGTGCAGAGCTATGTATAAATCACCACGGAACAGAGACACTGGGTTCCATTTGTGTGCAGGTAATTTCTGAGCACAGGTTCCATAGCAGCCCAAGGCTTGCAGTGGCTAAAAAAGTATTACAGCTCCCTAGTTTATGAATTATAGTTTGAGACTTGTTTTCTTATTCTTTCCTTATACATCTGAGGGAATTTCAATGCTTCCCTATCTGTTTATGTGTTTTGTAAGGAGTGAAAAAATAAAATCCCAATTAACTTCCGTTGGTTAAAATCTTGTTAGAATAAGGTTTTGCATGCAGGAGAAGAAAATATATGTGTGATTTTTTTCCTATTTGCCTAGAATTTGTTCCATCAGTGTCAAAAGTTATTTCATTTGTATCAGTCCCACATTCATGTTTACAGTTCTGTATATCTCAGCAGTCTGTTAAAGCTTGCACATTCAGAATAAAATGAAGACTCGTATGAGAGTGCAAAAAACAAACAAACCAAACCCTGGTGATTGTTTAAACTAAAAATTCTGGATAATGACTTCCAGCCTGATCATGCTAGTCTGATGGTGACATTCAAAGCTCCATATTAGTCTCTGGACAGAAAGCTTTGTTAGAAGAGCAGGAAGAAGATCAAGGAGCAGCACAACTGCAGCAACAAGAAGCTGATGTCATCGTCTTCATCACCAGGGAAGAAGGCTCAGCTTGGGTGTCACTATTTAGATTTATAAAGCTTTAGTGAATTCTTTCCCATTGTGCACAAGTGAGATCATGGCCCTACCCTGACACTCCTTTAGGGAGCTCCTACTGAACAGTGTGTGAGCACAAACCCCGAGGCTACTGAGGCCTAACCACAGAAATTAACTTCTCTTCTGGGAAGCTGTAATGGTGAGAGAGAATCTTTTAATTGCTTTGCCATGAGAGCACCAAAAGACAGCAAAATCTTCTTGCATCATATGACTTTCTAGTGGACAGATGTGTGAAATCAATTCACAGCTCCACATCTGGATATAAAATTCAACAAAAAGATAGGCCATGAAGATAATTAATAGGCAAGCTGTTTGAAATAAATACATCATAAATAAAGAAAATTATGTACATTTTTATGTATCTATATGTGTGTGTGTGTGTAAAATGCAACTACATACCATCCAGTGAACCGGAAATCTCTTTTAAAAACACATGGAAATAAAAAACTAACATATAAAATATGGAATGTTACCACATGGCTGAGGATGTGTTGAAGTTACCATATAGCAGTAAAGCAAAGTAAATCTCTCTTACTCCAATATTCACGTCTGAGGGGAAATTGTGGGGTTTCTTCCTTTATTTTACTTTCAGTTTTCTCCACATAGCTGTTGAATCAGTGTTAGTAGTGAAATCTGCATGTCAGAGAACTTCATAAATCGAGAACAATTATTAAAAAGTAAACCAGGCATAGTTAAATCTCAAGACAGGATGGTGTAAAATAAAGCATTATTGTACCTGCAATGATGTCATCCATCTGCTCCAAAGCTGCTTCCAGCATGTGGCTGGCATCAGAAGCCATCATCTGGGATTTCTTCAGATATATCCTCTCTCTACTGAAAAGACAGAATAAACCACATGTATTACACTAAATAACCTGATAGCAAAATATATTTCACTCTCATGTTATACATTAGGCCACACACACACACAAAAAGTCCACACTACCAAAAATACAGCCTAGTAATAAGTAAACTAACAAAACTGTTCCTGTTCTTGATAGATGACTTGGGAGTTCTGATTCATTTTTTGAAGAGATTTTACTAAAACAGTGACACGCCAGTGAAAAATCCCTAAAGAATTTCAAATACTGGAAGCTGGAGATTCCCCCGCTCCTCATCCTTAAGAGGAAATCCTTGAATCTAGGAAATCCTAATGGTTTCCTAGATTCAAAGTTCAGTGCATTTCAGCCTTTTCTTCTGTGGGGAAAAAAAGAGGATTGGCTAAGGTTCAGTGAAGGAGTGCAGACATGGGGCAAAACATATCTAGCCTATAAGCAGAAATCTGTCAGAGCTCTGCTTTTTGATTGTTGCCTGAAGAGTAAAGAAAATTCCGAAATAGATTTTACTCCTCCTTTCTATATCCCCATTCAATCTTTCCACCACATCTTTCATGACACTGAAAATCCAACTCTTTCTGTTCAAATAACCAAAATGCCCCAGGTATGAAGTCTCTGAACTTACTGCTGCTACTTTAAAACAGGATTAAATACATTAATGCTACCATCTGACATTAAGGGTAACAACAACAACAACAACAAAAATCTTCCAAAATGAGTCTGTGCTTGTGAGTTGGTGTTGCTGGACTCTAAGTCAAGTATCAGCTGCTCTTGCCAACAGATGACATTTCAAAGGGAAGAAGAATTTATGCAGTCCATTTCACTGCCAGTGAAAATCCCCTCTGGAATAAGGCCCTTTTGCACGTCACTTCATCGCTGAAGCGTGAGACCAGTGCCCACACAGCAAGGAAACAGGGATGGTTCTTGTGCATGTGATTCACAGTGCTCTAACACACAACTCAAAGCACTCACAAAGCCCACAAAGGGTCACAGTATTTTGATTTCTTTTCCATGAAGGCTGCAATTCAGTCTTTGACATTCAGTCTTATACAGCAAGTTGTTAAGAGCTGTCATTAAAAACTGTTTGATTTTAACAGCTTTGTAAGCATCACAAAGGACACCTGTCTGACCATGGACAAAGATATCCTTCAAATAACTCAAATTGTGGATAAGTGTATAGGAAATGGGCCTGTGTTTTTATGTGGGGCTTATTATTCCAATGCTGCTAAAATGCCACTAACCCACATTTATCATGGGATTACATGTGCTAAGAATTCAAGTAGTTTGAATTTAAATAAATATTACAATGAAAATTTGTACCATCAAATCAAAATTATTTTCTTCTCTTGAAAACTAAGAATCCTGAGACACGGGCTTTTCTCCGTGGTGCTGGTGAAACATACACAAAGAAAGCTAATTTATTAATAACCTCTGTCTTATCAGCATCCTATGTTCGTTCCAGTTAACGTATATAACCCCACTATCTAGAGAGACAGACGCAGGAATGAGTCAGAAACTGCAACGTTCTGATTTGAACTCTGCCATTTATAGCTTGTCACAGTGGGTAAGCCACGATTTAACTCCAGATCACATTGATCTGAAGAGCAATGTGAGAATGCCTTATCTTAGGTGTCACCCAAGGCTGAGATTAATGCAAATGAATGGTTGGGTTTGGTCCCTCCATGTTTGTCAAAATAATCTTTTAAGTACAAACAACGCTAAATTTAACCGAAGTACGTATCACCCAAATATTTCATTTAATGGTACTGGAAATAACATAAATTGTGCTCAGAATAGTCCGGAAAGTCATTAAGTCAGCTGATATAAGCTTAAAATTTCAGAGTGCTTTCTTTCACACGTGAACTTTGCGGACACTGCCTCTGATCCTGCTGCTTCCATTTGTTGGTTTTTGGGAGATTACCATCTTCTGTTGCCACCAAAGACTTCTCAGCTGCAATGATCCTCCTTCCTTGCAGTATTTCCTCTAGTTCAAAGCAGCCATACCACGGGTAATAATCACCTCAGTGACAGGAAATCCACCTACAGCAAAGAGCTGCCAGAGAGGCACCGAAGCTTCCTCGCGGCTATGGCCACCAGCCACTCCCCCAGAAATGCATGGCCACCAGCTGCGTTGGGAAATCAGGGCAGCAGATTTCTGGCTCGAAATTAGAAGGGAGAAAAAGAGCAAAAAATGCTAAATATAGCACAGAGTTTCTATTTCTAGGTTGCACTCCATGCTCTTGTTTGTGATGGAAGCTACTGCTCTGTGAGCTGGAGCAGTACACGGCTGTTCAAACAAGAAATGCAGGACTGCACTTCTTCTTAACATCTGATACAGTATTTCATCATCTGTAGTGACAAAGGTACAGAAAATGCTGATACACTACATTACAAACTTGAAAATTCACTTATAGAAAAACCTCCCATCAAAGCCTTGGCAAAACCCAGAAAGTTTTTCTGAAGAACTTCACCAGAAGAAAGTCTCCTATCTCCCGGCCTCCAGAGCCAGCCTGTTTTCTCACCTGTGCTCACAGTGTATTTGCTGCCTAACTGCATTAAGCTATAGCAAAACCTGCTGATCAAACAACGATTTATTAATAAAAGCAATGTTCTTTGCTCCAGAGACATAATGTAATATTACTTGCTTGACATCTTTTTCTAGACAGACCTGTTGCTTGTGCTCCAGGCAAGTCTTACTTTCCCAGACACTCCCTTCTTACAGTTTGGCTGTTCTGAGCAGTATTATGAAAAGAGCTTGTTAGATCTCCTGGGCTTTCAGCTACCATTTCTGATCTAATTCTATAGCAATATCTTCAACTGTGTATTCTTTTAAAAATATTATTAAATAGCAAGACACCTGTATCAACCCCTCAAACAGGATCCATCTATTTGCTGGTATTTTAATTACAATTCCTTTTATAGTTTTCATTCTTGAATGACCTCAACAGATGCAGAACACCATGACTTATTTACTTATGTAAATATATACATATATTTTTAAAAACCCAAGTTTTTTCATCTTTAGTAAGGACTGAACAAAAGCTACCTCTAACATTTCAGTACAAGCTTTAATATTAGCAAATTCTAACCTTCAGGACTTATTAGATTAATTCATATGCCAGCAAAATACAAAAACCAGACTACTCACCTTTTCAGGTCTCTAGGAGGACAAGAATTTACTTTTTTTGCCTGATCAGTAAAAACTCCTCGCTCTTAATAGCCAAAGTTTTACTGTTTAGCAGACATGAGCCTAATTTATTATCATCCCTTCTAAGCCACACGCTCATACTAATTTAGAGCCCAGCCCACAGAGATATTGCAACCCTGTTTGTTATAATTGCATAAGTAATGAGATCTTCCAGGAAGTGCAGACAGAACAAACTGGTCTGAATTCCTGAAATTTATTTTGCTAAGCTAGTTTTACAATATAAGTCCTAATCTGAGATTTGCACTTCAAATAAAATGAAAAATCTCTGGTAGAACTGTTGTGCCCAGAGCCAATATCCCTTGCAAATTTCTTAACTTTCATTCTGTAGGCAAAACTACAACTTACTGTGTCCAAAAGAAACATAATATTTAACAGACATATCCACTATGAGCAAGATGTTCTTCAGAATTATGAAAAGCCTTAATTAAATTTGAATCTTTCATGGCTGGCTTGAACCAGCAGCTACCCAGAGATAAGAATATGAACAATATCAATTTAGGCAGCTCAGATGTTTTCCCAAGGTTGCTCATAATAATGAGGTTACCAACTTTATCACTTAAGAGGGGTGTGGTTTTTGACAGAAACTCCAGAAATCCAGATCTTGTGCGTGGCCTACAAATTCCTCCTACATTTAGCAGACACACGTAATAATTAACTACCACCACCTTTTTTCCCGGGATGAATAAATGCATGTTTGTAAACTGTTTAAACATTCAAATTCAAGGATTACCTTGCTTTGTACATAATGGCATAATGAAATATCAAGTGCCTTGGATAAGCCTCAGAAGTCCTCCAAGCTTTCCTTCAGTTGCAACATGACTCCTGCCCTGGAATGCAGAAATGTGCCCAACTTCCACCAGCTTCCACCCTCTCTCTTTCCCACCTGTCTTTTCCCCCAGCCACACTCTGTGCAGCATCCAGATACCCCACAGGAGCACAGCCACTGATCCATCCCTCCAACTCATGGCACCATCAGCTACAAAATTATAAATGCACATGTGGATCCTGGCCTTTCAGAGCCTGCCATAACTTCTAACTAAAATAATCCTTAGTCCTGACTGACAATCCAGGGAATAATTTCTGATGATCACTAGAATGATTGCCTAAGGAACGCTACTTATGCGGGATCCTCCAGGGCTATCCAGGCAGAAATCCTGTTTATCTGACAGCTGAGAGAGTTGGGGTTGCTCAGCCTGAAGGAGAGAAGGCTTCCTGGAGACCTTCCAGCAGCTTCCCAGTGCCTGAAGGGGTTATAAGAGAGCTGGAGAGAGACTTTTCACAAGGGCAGTAGCAACAGAAAAAGGGGTAATGGTCTTAAGCCGAAAGAGAGTAGGTTTAGATTCAACATCAGGAAGAAATTCTTCCTTGTGAGGGTGGGGAGGCCCTGGCACAGGCTGCTCAGAGAAGCTGTGGCTGCCCCATCCCTGGAAGTGTCCAAGGCCAGGTTGGGTGGGGGTCTGAGCAACCTGGTCTGGTGGAAGGTGTCCCTGCCCATGGCAGGAGGGGTGGAATCAGATGACTTCTGTGGTCTTTTTCAACCCAAACCGTTCTATAGTTCTAGTTTAAATTTCATTTATTGNTGGTCTTTTTCAACCCAAACCATTCTATAGTTCGAGTTTAAATTTCATTTATTTCCTAATACAGACACTACTTGCTCTATTTCCCCTTCACATGCTTCATTAGAATAGGCAGAGGGACTAAAAACCTCTTCTTTCATTGATTACCCATTATGTAATAAGTGAAATCAAGACTATTCAGAGGGCTTTAGGATTAACTAGAATAGGAATTAAAAAATATTTATTTTCAACTAGAAAGTGTAAAGTGTCCACACTAAGGCAGCTCTAAAGAGAAATATAGATTAGCCAAAGTTGAACAAAGACCTGATAGTGAATTGCTACAGGTAGGTGGTAGAACTGCTAAAGTCTCTATTCAACATATTTCTGGGGGTCCTTGTACGAGGGGATATCCTTAAGTGAAGCACAGCATTAGTACAACATGATGGAAACAAGCTGACTAAAGAGGCTAAAGCAGCCTTTGCAGGCAGCTGGGTGTTACCCTGGCACTGTAAAACCACCAGGTTTCTGTGTTGCTGATAAAAGTTAGAGTGACAAGCAGTAAGAACTATGATGCTTTTAAACATAATATGCTAAATAATTTGATTTAAAATATGAAGGGAACTGAACATAGTTAAATTTACTGCATTATGAAGTGGCAAAGTCAAAACCAAACATCTCTTTTCAAAAATAAACCCGTTGAGTTTGCTAATACAAGTCTGAATTTCAATTTTGAGGGAACGGAGGGCGAAGGAAAAAAGAAAGCCCCCTTTAAAAAATGCTAAATCTGACTGATACTTGATGCTTTAGAGCACAAATCACCTCATAGCAACTCCTCCACGGGCCTAATGGATATTGAGTTACAGTTCCTACTGGTACCATAACTAAATTTCCTGACTCATGTTTGCACAAAGTCTCATCCTTACTTATAAAAGCTGACGCTGACTGAATGGCATGTGCAAAGTGAGCTCTCTTCAGCTCCTCTGTAACACTTCCAGCAACTGCAGGAAGCCCTTCATTCCTCAGTGTTGCTTTAAACTTTGTTCATAAAAGCTTTAAAAAGGCTTTCATAATTTAATTTTATATAGTTATCAGATATATGGACTTTTCTGTTATACACAGTATAAAGGAAAATGTTATAGCTTCTGACTTTGCAAATCTTAAAATCAAAATTGTACTAATTGTTACTGTATTAAGTCAAAAAATTTTAATTATTTTAGTTCACTTGTCTGTCATCTAACTAGTTCCAGCTGCCAACTAGTTAAAATCTAAAAAAAAAAAAGGCAACACAAGGAATAAATAATTTGGATTTAAACTTCAGCTGAACAAAACATTACCTGGTAAAATACACGAGAGGAAAGTTTCTGAGCCAAAAAATGAACATTTCTGCTGTTAAAATAAACACATACAAAAGTCAGATTTGGTATTGCAGTTCACATCTAGTGATAAGAGTTTTACAACTAAGAAAAGTCAGATCCTCAACATTTTAACATTTAAAATAAACTGTGTTTTTTATTTGCTTTCCAATCTCAGGTATTCACTGGCCTCAAGGTCACAGCTCCAAATTTTCTTCCATAAGGGTCAACATTTCAGTGAGATCTTTGAAGTTATTTAACTCTGCCTCCAATGCCTGGGAAAGTGCTCACACCACACCTTCCCCCCCACCCCCACCTCCTGAAAGTAAATTCATGCTCTGGTAAATTGAAAGGTGAGGAGTTATAATAAAAGTAAACACTGAATTCATGCACAAATTAACTCTGCCCTAGAGTAAAGCAGAGGACAAACCCTTGGCAGAAATTGAGAGAGATTGGGTAGATATGATAAGCAAAATTTTCAAAGCTACCCTCTGTAAAACTCCTAAAAATTTAGGCAAACTAAACTGCTGGAAAAAAACACTCTTTAAGCCTTCAGAATTAGGAATAGCATTTCTCCTCCCCTGCTAGGAAAGGCTGAGAGAATTGGGTTTGTTCAGACTGGAGAAGAGAAGGCTTCAGGGAGTCCTTCCAGCGGCTTTCCAGTACCTGAAGGGGCTACAAGAGAGATGGAGAGGGACTTTCATAAGGGCTTGGAGTGACAGGACAAGCCGAAATAGCTTCAAACAGAAAGAGAACAGGTTTAGATTGGATATACAGAAGAAACTCTTCCCTGTGAGGGTGATGAGGCCCTGGCACAGGTTGCCCAGAGAAGATGTGAGCGTCCCAACCCTGGAAATGTTTAAGGTCTATCTGGATGGGGCTCTGAGAAACCTGGTCTAGTGAAAAGTGTCCCTGTCCCTGGCAAAGGGGATGGAACTGGACAATCTTTATAGCCCCAACCCAGAGCATTCCAGGATTCTGTGATTCTGTACCAGCAAACTGATACAGAACCAACTTAGCAGAAGA
Source organism: Eulacestoma nigropectus (assembly GCA_013397775.1). Lineage (NCBI taxonomy): Eukaryota > Metazoa > Chordata > Aves > Passeriformes > Eulacestoma > Eulacestoma nigropectus. The sequence goes on along the minus strand of VZTE01002640.1, from coordinate 467,767 downwards.
AGCACTCCCACAAACTTACTCCATTAATCTAACTTCACATGTACTAATCCCACCAGGGATACAGAAGTGTACATAAGCACTGTGAAACAGACATTTTGCATTAACTTCTGCAGGTACCATTCGGAATATTAGTGTGAAAGTGTAAGATACTTCACCGAAGGAGGTCAGTGCTAACACAGGGCCGGAAGATCTTACATCTCAAAGAAATGCAAGGAAGTCCAATTTTCAAATCTTCTCCGTTTCTTCAGTTCCTTGATGTACACAGAGGATCATCGTAAAGATCAGCTGCCTTGCCAGCAAAGAGCAAACACTCCTCAGGCAACTGGCAGAGTTTGTAGAGAATGCTACGGGAAGCATTCAAGGTGCAGGGTATTTCTGATTTTTAAAAAAATGCCGCGAAAGAATCACATGATAGCGCAGGTGAAGGTGTGAATGCTTCCATGCAGACTAAAAGCCATGAATCTTTACAGAAACAACTCACTTTGGAGATTTAGAAGAGTGGAGAGGACTAAATGTTCCTTAACCTGGGCAGACACTGGAACAGGTGAGGATCAGTGAAGGAATTGGCACCAGTGGATACTGAGGTACCCGAGATGTGTTTTTCTGCAGCAGAACCTCAGAACAAAGGGCAGGGTTGACAAGCTAGAAAACCGATTTCCTGCCATCAAAAGAGGCAATTCTCATCCACAAGATTTTTAAGGTAGAAACTTGAGGTCTGGGTTAGACTGCACAGAGAAACAGTTCGACATACACACAATGAAGAAAAACATTTCTTACTAATATTTCTTGTTACAAAACTATCTTCTCTGGGGTTACTCTGATTATAAAGATCTGTCCTGAATTTGCCTCAACTTTACAAATGTGATATGAAGACTCTTGTGAAGCCTAAACTCAGCTTTAGACATAGAGGCTTAAAATATATATACTAAAAAGTCAACTTTTTGACTTTGCAAAATTTTTTTTTCCTATGAGTATTTTTTCCCCTTTGAAACATTCTGTGCAGCAATTTACAAATAACAGGAAACATCACTAGGCTGGTTTAATATTACCCAGCCTACATCTGTGGATACAAATATGCTGAATTCATACTAACAGGAACTGACAGTGTCAAGTACTTCCGTATAAATTGAAGCTTCAGTAGCTATTCTGAGGAAAGTGTCTGCGGGAAATAAAGAAGAGAAAAATATACTTCTGCTAGAAACAGCAAATCCAACAAAATTGAATCTGTTTGGATTAAAAGCACTAAACTAGGAACAGCAAATGGATCAGTATGAAAAGCACCATATCCCACATTACTCAGCATATCAACGAAAACATAAATTTTAACAGCTGTGTCAGTTGATTGCCTATGCTTCTAAACAAAACATTCTTATATAGATTGCTTCCTGAAGATTATTGAAAATATCTTTGGAAAAAAGCCATCTTCAAGATTTTCTTTTTCTCTGTCTAAAGAATAGGTATAACTGTTGTCCCCAGATAGGTTATTTCACCTGGTGTGCAAGAGACCAACCCACACACGGAGCAGAGTTGCACCAGTTGCTGAGTTGGCTTTGTTGCTTTCTCCCTTATCTTGGGAATTCTGCCAAAAGTCCCTGTGGCCTGTAGGTTCTGCATCCTTTGTGCCCACCATCAGTGGTACATCCTTCTCCCCATGCTCTGTTAAGCTCCCCCTAGGTCTGTGATCATTGATCATGTCAAGCCCTAAACTTGAACAAGACAATTCTACCGACAAGTAATTCATCATTCCGACACCTGGACATCATAACCAAGAGGCGAAAATTCTTCATGACAAGTTAAGCCTTGATTTAAAATGACATATTTTGTTGGTTTTGCTCCTCCATTGTTCAGAATGTGGCACATCTTACTGCCTGCAGAACTGGCCAACACTAAGAAAGTATCTGTATCAAACACTGTGCCACAGCTGAATTTCAAATAACAGCCTCCTGTCATAATTGCTTCCCATACTTCATGGAGTAACACAGTTTTCTAATTCTGAAAAAAAAAAAAAGCATTATACAGAGAGGTAATGCTGCAAGACAGAACAGGAACTGGACATCCAAGAGCAACATTCAAGACTTTTAAGATTCACAGAGGTGAGAGAAACATATAATATCTTCCAGCTGAAGAAACATTATTACAGTTGGAAGAAGAATGCAACACCCTTTATCCTTGTTTTTCCAGTGAATCCAAGGAGAAGAATGAACACCGAGATGCCTAGATACAGACTAGGCACGCACTGAAACCAGAAGCTGACTTTAGAGGGAACACGGAGCAGCCCACAATGAATTTGTGACAAGATATATAGGCCTCCTCAATGACCTGTTGGATAGAGGAGCTGTATTTGCTCACGGAAACACATATTTACCTAGGGAAGGCTCTTAAGGGATTCACCTCCCTGAAAACCCACTCAAGTGCTTAGTTCTTGTATTTCACACTCATCTGTGTGCACTGTTGCTGTTTTGACTACCACCACGACTGAAACAAGACAGTTAGATAATAATAAGGTAATTTAAAAAAATAATTGTATATCCAGTTTTGAGTATCTGCGGAAAACTTTTTATAGGCTTTAAAAGATTTCTGAAGTGCTCATTATGCTGTTTCCACGAAGTGGATATATCCAATGGCACAGGATACAAAAGAGATCCTGAATTTCTCCTGTAATATATTACACCTTTTAGTATCAACTATGAGAGGTGTTCTCAAGCTTTTGCCTTCCACAAAGCCCATCCTGCTGTGTCTGCCAACCATTTCAAGGTACTTATTCTAGATTCTACACAAATGTAAAATGAATAAGTTTCCATGCCAAGTTGTCTTATCAAGGATAAGTCAAATCAATGTAAATTTCTCCTTATAAATTATACATGACATAAGGGGCTAAGATAAGAAAAAGCAAAACCCCAGTTCCATGCATCAGGATGCCTATTTGAATTTGCAAAACTCTGAAAGTATATGTTGCTTCCAGATAGAGACTAATTGCTCAGTAAAACTTATGAGCCTCCACTTATGAGTCTCTAAAGTCACCATATTCCAATTCAGTCATTTTGGCTCGTAGTTTGCCAGGACACCTGATTCAGGAAGCTTTTGGAAGTTTTGTAAATGAACTGAATACAAGAACTGAACCTAGAACCAGACCTATTCATAACTCAGTACTTGCTGGGTTTTATCTACATATTTACAGCTGAAGTGCAGGATGCTGTCAGCACAATTCATCATAGGGGTATATTTAAAGGATACCTTTTGTTCTCTGAATTCCCATTACTTTTAGGGCATGAAAAACCACGAGTTAAACCATTATGATGAACATACACAGGATTTCTATAGATTCCTTTCCAGATAAGTATTTTGTTTAATTACTTGAACATGAACCATGACACAAAAGGATTTGCTAATAAAATAAAACTGTAGCTAAAATTCTACTGTGCTACTTCCAGTCCCAAGAAGAACTCTTCTGTATGGTTGAAATAAATAGAAAAATTGCAAATGCTAGAGTATAACTGTAGCCAAAACAATATATTTTTATAAATTTAGTCAAATTTTACTGCCTCTGAAATAAATAGACACCTTTATACTGACATAGCAGAAAAATGGAAAAGAATTCTTATATTACTTTAAAGGGCTCTGAATGTCATCATAGCAAGGCCAGAAGTCATAAAATGCACTGTCAAAACCAGGAATGACACCTGGGGGCATGCTGATTGTCAGGCTTTTACACATCCTCTCATGCTCCAGAGTATTTCATGTTAAGACTCAGAGCAGCTTTTTCAAGCTATTTGGAAGTCCTGCTACTCATATTTGATCTGTGAATACTCCCATGGAGTTTCCTGAGGTAATAAGTTAATCATGTATTTTACTGCTTAATAACAATGCCTTTATTGGACCTGTTTATTAAAACAGCCACAAAATGAAGTTATTTCAGGCTAATGACTTGCAAAGTCCTTTAATCCCTAACAGCTACCAGCTGATTTGCCTGCATGGAAAGTTTCTCAGAAGTTTCTTGCATTTGGGGCCATTTGCATCAAAATCAAAGCAACAAAAAAAACAAGACAAAAGACTAAAGTATCAGAATGACCACATGTTGGATAACATTATCTTTTGCTTCTATTTCAGGAGAGAAAAGGGAATCAGAAGTCACCATCAGATTCTTCAGTTTATTTAATTTTTCTGATAATGGATCAAAGTCTGCTTCCATATCAGTAATTGTGATATCTTTGTATTCTTCTATTAAATTTGAAAATAAAATTTGATTTGCTATTATATAAGAGAGATTTAGACCCTTTTGCTTCAGTTGTTTTCAGACATCCAAGTGGAAATATTCAAGACAGTTTCATGAATTCCAAAATAATATAGAACCAGTTCGTTCCTACTTGAAACAAACAATATGTTCATATTGGTAAACACTAAAATACAGCGAAATAAAAAAACCTAAAACTAAAAAAAACCTAAACCCACTAAAATTTCATGAAGAATTTTTTTTTCCTCTATTAGTGTTTATTGATAAGGGGTAGTTTTGCTTCATGACTGTGCTGTAAACATGTACAGTTCTGTTTACTCATTAGTTAAGAAAAGCAAATAAAATACATTTACAGTGAAATGGTATTTATGAACATACTGCCTGGCAAACTGGGCATTCTGCCTAGCACGGCACTTTTATCAGTCTCTACTAATTTGGAAGCTCTTCTTCTAAGTGCCCAAACCTGGGTTTCTAAAGGAAGTGAGCAGCTGCTACTCCCATTTGCAATTAGTCCTGGATAATCAGAAGCTTTGATTAAATAAAAACTACAAATGGCTGGTGAACCCCAGCTAAATTTTAGAGTATGAATCCCTTTTATAACAAACCATTTACTCTGAGCACAAACTCCTCTCCTCCCCACGCTAAAATAAAGTAAAAAAGCAGTTTTCCAAAATCTGCCTTTCGCCAGTTAAATCAGAACAGCTGCACTTCACAATCTGCAGAGAAAACTGAAGATGCTACCAAGTTTCCTAATTAAAATGGAGAAGGCAATCAAAGCAAAACAGATTTGGACCACAGTTCTTGAAATAGTTTTTTAATCCTTAGCCTGACTTACAATTATTATGAAATGTTGCGCACTCTGGGCAAAGTATGGGTGAGTAACTCTTGTGGGTTATTCAGTATTTTTCACAACAGAGCAGCACTATGCTCTGCAAAGCAGGCCAGAACAGACCTTCTTCTTGCACACAAGCTTGTTATAACAACTTTCCTTTCTTTTAGTAAGAAAGGTTCTAATATGATGTTCTTTTTATACATATGAAGTCTGCCAGAGCAGACTGCAATTCCACTTCACAGTTTCAGGCAAAATTTCTACTTTGCACACATTCAGCTTTCTAAATTGAAGTACATTTTAATTGAAGAAATATTTAACTAATCATTTGTAATGCTGATGAGTGAAATTTCCAGGTTTAATATAATCTGTACTAGCACCGAAATGCTTTGTACATGTACTTTTATTTACAGAAGATTACTTCAAGGAAAGAAAATATTGACTTCACTAGTTTTGCTTTTTTCTTTTCTTCAGATGTAGTGAACACATTCTTTAACACACTACCTTAATAAGCAGTTTGTGCTTGTTTCCTACCTATCCACATAAAACAGATTATCTCCCCAAGGCCTTGCTAGAGATTTTTATTTTTTTGTCTGGAGTGAAACATCAGAATTCTTCTGTTTAGGAGCTGACTGGATTATGTGCCTTAGTTTATGATCATCCCAGAAACACACTCGTAAATCTTACTGCAATGCCATTAGAATAAGATGTTCTGATTATGCTTTATTAAAGCAGATGCTACCATCTGCACTGTAGAGGAATAAAAATATGATTCACTACATTCAAGAGACACTGGGAAAATATCTTCCCCTGTCCAAATTAGATTTCTGAAATAAAGTTTGGGTTGAAAATAGTGCAAATTGGAAAGAAAATTACTTTTCTTTATTGGCAGCACACACCAAAATAAGAAAGAACCCCCAGCTAAATCACCTCCGAATGTGGAGACCAACCAGACTTGTTTACAAAAGAGGATAAATTAAAACAGGAGTTCCCATACCGTGAGTGCTGGAAATCCAGATTAGAATGCAACATCTTAGATTTATCTTTACTAATTACTTTAAGTGGCACACAATCTGTTGATCTTAAAGAGTATGAAGACTCAACCAGCAAGTGAATCATTCTCTATGAATATTCATACACGTTGTGTTGCTCCAATGAAAACAGCACTCACAGTCAGCATTGGATAAGCAAGACTTGTAACAGAGGCATCCTTTGGACCTGTGTTTTTCTTGACTTTCAGCATTCCGTGTGATTTCACCCCTCCAAACTAATTCAAGATTTTGTTGAAGGAGAATCAGCTGATCTGTTTTCTCCAAATTCTCATCTACTTCAGGAAACCATCATCTGTTTACCACCTTTTCCTTGGGTGATATGCCAAAGGCTTCCCATACAATCACCAGTTCACACTTGCAACTTTTTGCAAGTCAGATCCATTATTTACCATTCAAGGAATGGTAAGTAATGACACATGCTATCTGGTCACCATCAGGTTTCTTATCTTTCCCCCTCTAAAGTGCTCTGTTTTGACCTGTATTCAATCCTCAACTTTTATCCTCAGTTACTTCAGTTTTAACCTGGAAAATTCAACGGAACAGAGAAACACAGAATGTATTTTATACATCACATGCACAGAGTTGAGAAAACCACTAATGGCTCCCCATTTGTTTGTGGATGATCTGACAGAAATAATGCCCTGTCTCAGGCATTTGAAGATACCAAATTTTCCTTTTTGATCAGTATGAAAATACACAGCTCTTTTCCCTCATCAGGTTTCAGCCACAGGTTTTGCAGAAATACTAGTGAACCACACAATATTCATGAAGCCTTGCTTTACAGGTTATCAAATCAGAGTTTAAAATCCAGGCTGTGCTTACAGTCCTCTAAACTACTACACTGGAACTTGGTAGATGCACATTATAAACACAAATTGACCTAGACTGACAACAGTGCCATCAGGATTTACTTTTTATGTTTATTTCAGAAAGAAATTATCTTTTTAATTTAACTGCTTTGCTCTCTGCATCAATGAATTGCCAGACAAGCAAAGTGCTATTGGGAAATGGTTTTATAGCAAATAAACACATGGAGATGGAAACAAAAGAGGTAACCGTAAAGTTACAAGGTCACAGAGACTTGAAATAAAAAGATCATGCTAAAATATAGGCAGAGGCATCTAACTACAAAAAAAGAAGCAACTTTATGTTGCTGCTTAATGTCCATCTGTGTAAAAGAAGAGCTAAAATACTGTAAAGTTGTGACAGGAAGAAATTCAACCTGCCACAGGTTATCAAAGACATCACCTCGGAGCTGGTGCTCAGACAAAGTTAAAGAAGAGATTGAGCAAAGGTGGGACTCCATTTCTTCAGCTTCAAAGTAACAAGTGAGTTGAGAGCATTGAACAGACCAGAGCAAACTGGGGAGAATTTAAAGAACTCAATATAATTCACTGGTCAAACTTTCCAATTTTCGGGGCATTGACTGAGGCAAAGTTATTTCATACACCTGTACAGAACTCTGGTAACTGATCAAGTGTGCCTCCAGGGACAGCCACTGCTGTTAAACCCTACTCAGCAGCTTATGAGATTTTCAAGGTTGTACCTAAAGAGGTTGAAATGATCTCTGGGGATGAGATGGCAAACAGAAATGATAAATATCTCCAGAGAATTGAATGATGCAACTTCACTGATAGAAAAGTGACTTCTGACTGTTCTAATCTACTATCCTAAACAATGTCATCTTCTGCTGCATTGCTATTTCTACACGGTTGGGTATTTCTGGAAAACACAGAAAAGCCTTTCTTTGTACAACATGTTCAATGATTTCGCACCTTTACTGAGCAATCATTATCATAAACCACATTTCCTTATTCACCATTCTCTGCTTTGATAAACTAAATCATCACATTGTAGACTTCTAAAGCAAGGAGGAGGTTTCATCCTATTCCTGTGAATGTCTTTTTGGGTAGAAGGGAGCAGAAGGAAGGTGGATTTTTTGCTAATAAGCAGAGCCCCATTGAGGCCCTGCTTTACCTGCGTGAGCATAGTCCTTTGTTAATCTTACTGGGTCAAGGCTATCTGAGCTCAAACAAATCCTTAGCTGTAGGGAAAATGAACTCAGTTTCTAGGCTGCCTCACAGTAATAAGAGTGAAATAAGTGCCTAATAAGAGTGAAAACAGTGTCTAGGGACAAGTGCCTCGTAGGGTTTTGTGGGAGTTTGTTTGTTTTGAGGAGAGAGACCAGAAAGAGGCAAACAGGAAACAAGTTAGGTAAATGAGGGCTGGAAGCAGAGCTGCACATGGAATAACAAAGAGGTGTCTCACTGTGTCTTGTTCTGTTGCATTTTCCCTTCTTTTGCACTCATAGGATATTTTCCCTCTGCCTTTCCTGCCTGTTAGCTGGAACTATCAAAATGTTTGGGGAAGGTGGTTATTAAGGTCTCCACTCTATTCTTGTCCATCTGTTCTCTTCCCATCCTCCGTTCAAACATTCTCTACCACATGGAGTCACATTATGCTGCCTCAGAGCCTGCATGGGCTGTCTGGAGGAACCGAGAGACTCAGAGTAAGAAGCATGACAGGAAATTGGGAGAATGGATTCAAGAACCCAGAAAACACTTCTGTGGTCTGTGCCTACACCAAAACGTTCTCCCTTTGTTTACACACACACATGATCACTTTTCCACGCTGCTGGTACCATGTTAAGAAAGATGAGGAGATCAGATACAGGAGGAGTGAGGAGAAGATAGCTCCTATTATCTCATCTTTACCTATTCCTTCCCTACCTCCTTCCTGCTTATCTTCATGTGGATAGGGCTGCTGGGGTGAAATCGGGATGGGAGCAGCAGTGCCCTCTGCCACCATCCCTCTAATTCCTCTGCTTCCTGGGATGGCAGTTGAAAGCAGCTGGGGAACATGGAATCAGGGAACAATGCTCCCAGCCCAATTCCTACCATGTTTCTGTCCCATAGATCAGCCAGTTTCTGCCCCCTCCCTGTAATCTGGGCTTTCTGTAGGGCAGAGTCCCAGATGTGTGATAGATAAGCTGCTATATGTTTTGCCAAGACACTTGATTACTACCTGGCTTAGGTAAATAAAGCATTTAAGTTTTCAAAAGTGATGCTAACATTAGTTCAGAAGAGCTACAGGCAAGTTACGTGTCTCTGCAACAGATAAAAACTTCAGCAGTCAGTGGTGAGACTAGTCTTGAGCTGTCCCTCAGCTTAAGTCTTGTTACTGGGGACTTGAAATTATTTTATATATTATATTATATTATTATTATTATTTTTACATATTATTTTTTTCTCATGTTCTGGTACCAAGCTATACCTGTCCTCAAGACAAAGCTAAGGTTCTTTTGAGTTCTCCCTCTGCTTTAGCTTACACTGGGTTTCCTGCAGGTGCAAGAGGCCCTTACAGTTGTTCTTGAGCAAGTGGATGGCAAACCCATATCATTTAAAAAACTACAAAGCATATTTGCTTATGTTTGTCCCAGTTTGACCTTTCTCTTTCCTGGTATACCGAGTTCTACTCCAAGTATTTCTCCATTAGAAAGATTGAGAGAAGCATAACATTTCATTGGTTTTAAACAAGTTCATACAGCAGATGCAAGTAAAAATCAGGAACACAGGCAAAGTCAATAAATAAACATGGAAAGCTGGAATTCCACTTTCTTTGCTCTCCCACCCACTCTTTCCACATTTCCATACAAGTTTCAGAATGAAGTCCTTCATGCACTTGTTCACACATTCCTCTTTCAAAAAAACCAACAAAACAACCCCAGAAAAGTGCCCCTCAGTGATTCCCCTACTGTCAAAACCCCGAAAATCTGAAATTGCAGGCGACCTTTTTGGCCGTGGAAATACAAAGTGTGGTACATGCAAATCTTCAAAAGCACTTGTTGCACTGCACCTATGCACAGTCAAATCGGTACTTGGCATCTTACCCTGCCCCACGCGAAGCCGAGCAAACGATGATGCACAAAGGAGGTTGCTTCCTTATCCTTCTTGCAAATGTTAGGGGGAGGTCTTTTTATCACAGCAGCACGATACCGTGAGTGCTGGCCGATGGGGCTGGAGATCACTTGACGTTCCCTCATACTCTTACCTCCCTTATCTCTGTACTGCCCAAACAGCCAGTTTCATCTTCCAGCTGCTCTTCCCCGAACATCTTTTAAACAATCTTAATTTCCCCTTCCCCCCCCCGTGACGCCCCACATACCTGTTTTTTATAGTTAATTGTCAAAGCCTGGGGAGGGGAGGAAGGGGGGCTCCCGCTTTAGAGAGCTCGGCTGCAGCCGGGTGTCACTACTGACAGCGCTTGTTGAACCCGCTGCCCTACGCCACCAAAACGCTTTATTTACTGACCTGCCAGCCGAACTCAAGTTTCGGAGCTTTGCTCGCTGCGAGAATAAATATTTACCTTACAGGAGCCGCGTCTATTTGAAAGCCCTGCTCCCGGCGGATGGAGCGGGGGCGAGCGGGGAGAAGCAACAGGCGCTGCTGCAGCCACAGCGCCGGGAGGGGCCCCGCTGAAACACCCGGACCCGCCGAGCCCGCGTCCCGCTGACCTGATCCTGATCCTGATCGTCCTCCTGATCCTGCCTGGCCGTGCCTCCGGAGCTCCGGGAAGCCGGGATACCCGGGAGAGCCGGGACCGTCGGCACCACGCTCCGCCGCCTCCGGCGCCGAGGGCTCACCCAGGAGCGGCTGCGGCCGGACCCTCCCGCGCAGCCCCGATCCCGACCCCGATCCCGTTCCCGATCTCAGCCCCGGCCCGACCCCGGCTCAGCCGCGCTCGGGGCCGCCCCCAAGTGACGGCGCCCGGCGCTCCGGCCCCCCCGCGGGCGCAGGTGCTCCAGGGAATTCCTGCGCCCAGAGAAGGCTCTGGACAGCATTCCCCCCTCATTATTGCTGGCAGTAGAGCTGCTGATCAGAACTATGTTGTTTTAAGAAGTGTTACCACGCGTATTTAGCGGCGGGTATTCCTACATCCCAGGGGTTTTCCAGGTTAGCACAGACATCGTATCATTGACTGAGAAAAAACCACTAACTTCTCCAAAGATTTAAAAATCAGGTATTTCTATACTTAAAGCGCGTCTTACCTATTTTAATTCTACTAGTAAAATAACAGCATAGGACGTTTATATTGTTATAACTATTTCATATTGACTACTGCTTAAAAATCAGCCTCTAATGCTCTGTTTATGAGTGCAAAAATCCCTAGTGCAGGAAGACTCCAAGTACACAAACGTTAAACAAAAACACACTCATGAAGTGTAGGTTTTTCTTTCGTCTCTAGAGATCCCAGGATCACTCGCAGAAATACGAAAAGTGCTGCGGGATTTGGTCTTTGGGAGTTCGCTGGTCACAGGGGTGCCTGGCTGAGCAGAAATCTGATAAAGGGTTTCTATTGACCAAACGGGTCACCTGTGCTGTGCTGGCACAGCTCTTCCACGGCAGCGCTGGGTGCTTCTGATGATGTCAGTTTTCTGTGGAGTTGGTTAAACAAAAGTAACTACTTAGCAGAAAGTGAGATAAAGAGATTCCAGACACAAATACAATGTAATTAACACACACTTTTCACTCCTCTTGGGGTGGTTGCATTTCAACCACCACAGTTTGCTGTCTTCCTTCTGTGATGATGATGTCTTTCACCTAAAGAGTTTGAGCATGTCTAATACACATATTGTTTAATGTAATTTTGTGACTTATAACGCTTCTCCTCAGTTTTGGAATCTCTTTTTGCCTAGAGTAAGCTTCCGGTGTATTTGGGGTATTAAAACTTGTTCCCTGTTAGCGGCTGAACCACTCTCTGACCTTGAGAAGAATTATATATTATTTCAGTTGTGCTTTAAACTCACACTTAACACCAAGGCTATGAATCACACACCAGATATTCCAGATAAAGAATTGGACCTCACGTACAGAGCAGACATGCCCAAGGTGGGAGAGGGAGAAAACGGGAAGTGAAGTAGAACGCCTTTGAAACATCTCTGAACACGCTAAAGAATAATTTAAACTGGCAAGAATCCATTGGCTGTGTATTAATTCGGCTTTTGAATGTTTCTTGTCTTTTCTCTCAGCTTTGAGGTAGTCCTCTGAAACAGCTCATGAAGAGGAGTGGTGAAAATGACAGTGGTTGATAACATTTACAGCTCTCATAATACTGATACCAAATATTATTGTGCAGCACTGCTTGTTGAGTATCATTAAATCATTCGGGAAAGAGTCAGTGGAATTTAGAACAATTTGGGCAAAGCTGGGACTCTTTTCAACACTTAGTTGAAAACAGCCCTCCTTCTTCTCAACTCACTGGAGATCTAGGACAGGTGTCTGGACAACTTTTCACACGATGGAAGCAGCTCCTGGGACCTCATTCCCTCCATTATGACTGTGTAGGGTTGTTAGCTCCTGTCTTGTTTATTCCTGACCTGGAATTGCCAAGCCCCTGCTGGTACATGCTGTTCTCCAGAGTCAGGCAGTGCATGGGAAGGCGAGCATGGCCTTGCCCCAGTGCTGTGCAAGGGAAGGGCCTGGAACTGAGAGGCTCTGCAATTACTGCCACTCCCTTGGGAAGCGCAGGCGGGAGCGGGGGGAGGCTGAGCAGAGAGCACAAACCCCTGTCTGTCCATGGGTCATGATTTTACAGCTCTGTTTCTTTATTGTTTGACATAATATTACTGCACCACCAGAAAGCAGAGAGAATCCTAATTTTGGGCTCCCTTTACCTTGCTGATCCTGTCTATCCTGTTTAAGATCATTGTAATAAGTGAGTTAATTCTGCACCTCTCTCAGTCTAGCGGGTTCCAGGAGCACTCCCTCAGCTGTCCTGGCCTCCTGGCTAATTACCATTCCAGAAGTGCCCCCTTCAATGAGAGTGGTTTGTGTCTTTGCTGCAGTGGTGCAGACCCATGACTGTCACAAAGCTGGCATTGTGTTAGGTCTTTGCCTCTCTTATGTAACAACGGAGTTTATTCAGGGAGAGCAGAATCATCCTTCTCGGAAAAGACCTATGAGAAAAACAAGTTAGGAGCCCCAAAGCAGAGCACTGCTGGACATGGCTCTACCGACCATCTTCATTTCTTCCATCTCAAAAACCACAGTTATCTGTGAGATTCCACATCAGTTTATCCTAATGAGATATAATCATCAGGGTTTATTTTTGTGTTGTTAAAACTTATTGAGCAGAACTGACCAAGTTTCTCTTCCTCAGTGTCACAGTCACATTATGGGTCACTTTAACAATGCTGGGAGGCCCTGGGTTTCAGTTCAGGCCAGATTCCTGATCCTGCAAGTGTGCCTGAGTGGTGCTCAGGCTTATGCATCCAGGAGTTCTTTCCTTGTGTTGCTAGCCCCTTTACTGGATCATGCAGAAAAGTGGCAAAATGGATCGTAGTTCCTGAAGGGTAAGGGCCAAAACAGACTCTTAGGTGAAGGCTCTAAATGGCTGTGCTCCCTGCACAGAAACTCTTGGTTCTAAGGCAGGAAAAAGAAATTCGTGTTTTGATACATCAATTTGCATTATGTTCCAAATTGCTGTTATATTTGCTGAAAGGTTTTTATAAAGCTGTAATTTTCCTGTTTATAGAGGAGATTAAATGCGCTGCAACTAGAGTAGTTTAAATTCAGTCTCAAGCCCTCAGATATTTTAGTATCAATTTGCTCAAGAATTCTCACAAGAGATACCTAAGGTCTTGTGTTATTCTTTATCAAATCTTTACTCCAAGACCACAATAAAGGTTTGTCACAGTATGGTTTCATTGCTTCCCCCAAATCAGTCCTCACAGACTGCAGGCTGTGAAACACCAGCACTAAAACAACGAATAAACATTGTGGTGCAGGACTGTGAAAGCTGCAATACTGTTTAATCTCTTGTTTTTGAAAGAAAGTGAGCCAATGAAATGCTCAGGGATTTCCTTTCACGTAAATGGGGGTAAATCAGCTGTAGACAGGAAATAATGTATTGGAGAATCCTTCCCCATGGACTCCATGTAGCTAATCCATTATGTCTCGCTAGAAAATGTAGCCTGCCTTATCTTTAGCAGAGATTTGTGGCCAGCCATGTCACCAATTTCCTCTGGCACAACCTTCTCTTACCCTTTGAAAACTTTTTTCAACCTAACTGGTATGCTCTTTCTCTTCTTTTTTTTCCAAGTGGTTAAAATATGCTTGGGGTTTATTTTATTTGGTGGAATTAACTTGAAACATTCAAGTTGAGAGTTTGAATAAAGATGTTTTGCCTCTACATAAAAGTACAAATTCTGGATTTAGAAAACAGAAAATTGAGAAATAGAAAATTGAGATTTTGCAAGACAGCTACAGCTACTTGATACGAAAACAGAACTTATTATTTTTTTTCCTCTGTCGTCATTTAGCAGAAGACATGATATAAAGGTCTTCTTAGTAGGACAGATGTAACACACTTTAAAAAACTTCCTTAATATGTAGATAGTTTTGCCAGAGAGAACTGTACTTGTTGAGCAGTTTTGGGTTTTTCCCCCAATCTTTGTATTCCAGAAGCTTTCATTGACACATACAGTCCTTAAAAAAGCCTTTCAGGAAAGTATTGTGACTTTCGCTCGGTATTTTAAAAGACATTTAAACAAGCCATTGATGTGATCGCTTCCTGTAAAGGGAATTGCACCTGAGACAGGCGGAACTGCCCAGATTTTGGGGGAGCAGCTACAAGGCCTTGGCGCCATCTCCCGTTCAGCTTTTAAATCACACGCGAGTCATCCCGAGAGCTTTTGGGATGGAGCGTTCTTGGCTCCCGGGTAAGCGCAGCCTTCCCGTGCTGAGGCATTTTATGAATGCTGGGGTTCGCAAGCCTGCCTTAGTACATGGAGCGCTGATGGGGGGCAGCTGCAGTCCTTTCAGGCAGGCACAGCTGTTTATAACATCTGCATTTGCTCTCGCTCCCAGGCAAAGCCCTTCTCACTGCAGCTCGGGAAATGCGGAGTTTATTCTGCCTGCTGCTGCGTGTATTTGTGTAGAGAACTCAGTCCCACATCAGCTGGTATTCCACCTCCTTCCGTGAGGCGGTGTTGAGCCAGGGGATTTGCTTCAGTCACGACACTGGCGGATTTGACAAGCGTCTAAATTTGTTGTAGAAAAAAAACACGCTAGAAAGTCTTGTGAGCTACATAAGGTGTTATTAAGCTGTTTCTTGGCTGAAAAGATATCTGCTGTCACGTTATCTCTTCAAGAAATCTTTCAGCCAGTTTTTTTTTTTTTTTAAGGTATTTCTTATTTTAAAAAATACACACAAACTCCTGTACCTTCAAACCATAGGAGAGGCAGTAAGAGCAGGAAAACTCCAAGTTCAGCTTACCTGCGAGCTTTGAGGCAGGAGACAAACTGGGCCTCTGTGTACTCTTTTTCCCAGACGATGTCCTCGATTATTTCTGTGTGTGAGGGTGGTGCTTGCTGTCACACAGCCCTTTTTCTCGCAGCCGTACATCCAGATGCAGCAAGTCATGCCTTCACTTTTGGTTTGGAGGCAGACCTGGGGCAGCTCCGGCCGATGCCCTTTGGTGCTGTGATTCAGCCTGACGGAACAAAACACCCTGTGCTGGCTCAACTGCAGCAATGAGCTGTGGGGGGTGACTTGTCCCAGCTCCCGGGCAGCAGAGATTAGCCTAAGCCACTTTCATCTAACCCCGACATTAGGCAGAGCAGACAAGGTCAGCTCCTGTGACTCAGCTGATACGCAGGAGCTCGGTCACACGCCTGAGCTCTGGGTTTGTTTACTGGTCAGCTCTGCTTTGGTGTTTTCTGCTCCTTGCTAAGATGTGACTTCATAGGGGATGAATGGTGCTTTCTGTGGAGATTAAAGAGCGGGCTGGTGCTCGGTTGCGTGACTGAGTCTCTGCTGATTCACATCTTAAAATAAGTGACAGTCTGAGAGCAGTGATTAAGGGCTATTACAGAAACAATCTCACCAAAAACCCCAGCCCCAAACCCCAGCCCAACAACAGAAGAAGGTGCAGGTCCTTATCTCTAGTGCTTTTCTTGGACCCAGTAGCTGATAACCTACATGGGTGTACCAGAGCTTGCATGGCCTGGAAATTGTGAGTGATTGACCCTGACTGACAAATCAATGGAAACTCCTGGATTTACAGGTTCCCCGGGGACGTGTGACCTGGTTTTGCACAATACAGGTTTCCTGTCAAAGAACTCTTCTTGACTCTTTCTGTAATCTGAATTTTAGCCATTTTCCCATTTCCTTTGTTCCTCTCTCTACCTTCAGAGATAAACTTGGTGTTTTTCTGAGGCTTGATCTAACACGTAAGAACTGTTTTGTTTATCCAACAGGCTGCAGGTTTTCACCAGTTCTTCACTCCTAGAGTTTGTTTGTGGTTTTTTTTTTTTTTTTTTTTTTTTTTTTAAATTAACGAGTGCTCCTCTCTGC
>VZTE01002640.1:366545-451263 GCA_013397775.1 Eulacestoma nigropectus | reverse complement strand
CCTTTTTTTTTTTTTTTTTTTTTTAAGTCTAAAGGGTCTCCTCTCTGCCCTGCCTTTGAGCTGTAAACATGTTTTGTAGATGACTGCCCGTATCTTGGTCACTACACTTTCATTGCACTTTAGAAGTAATCAGGAAAATGGCTCCTGATATTTTCAATTTTTTAAAATTAACTAGCTTAGAAACTGGACTAAGACTTGGGGGTAGAAGCTGTACAGTCTTCATGCACCTTTTGCCACCTTGGGACTGAAGCTGGTGAGAAACCAAGTTAATTTCAGCACAAACTCTCTCAGAAGGGTTGTTTTTAACTTGATCTCAGCGCTACAGCTGCAGGAGTTTTGACTGACTAAGAAAACCTGTGTTTCACTGCCAATGACCTCTGAACCCTCTTGTGATTTCACGCTAATTGCAGATATGTAAGCCTCTAAATAAACTTGTCTCTATTTGAAAACTGAAACTTTACTTCTGTGCTTTGCCATACTTTCTGTTAATTCAAATAATAACAGAACTGATCATAGAAAAACGTATTTATGGGCACTGCAAATTTTTACATTTGGGCAGTTAGCAAGCCTTTTCAGCGAATTTGCAGTTTAATTTTCTTTACACACATCCAATCTTAAATTTAAGACATATTTGTTATTGTGTGTTATCACAATGCTTATTTTACTCTTTGGAGCTTCTTAATGTACTCTGTCTTTGACTTGTAACATTAATAAATAGTTAGGGGATTCTATCTCCCACAAAATCCTCTCTGAACAGGAAATAATTATCGTCAGTTGTTTTTATTGTGGTTCTGACATTTGTTTTGGTAGCTCTGCTCTTGATATGGAACTAGGTTTTTTGCGTATTTATAATCACCCTTATTTTCTTCCTATTATGAATTTATGTCCAGCCAAAAGAAGTCCCTCAGTATCAAAAACTTGCTGGTATGACAATGGCTGTATTTCTGTCATAACTATAGATTTAGACAGTGGCTTTCTGATCCAGATGTGAACTGTGGCTCATGAATTCAGCCTCAGATATGTTTCAATTTTTGCTCTTGTGAATGATTTTTTCTGCTGTTAAGATCTTAAGATTTCTTCCGGGATTTTTAGCTGAAATATTTAGGAAGATGTTCACGTTTTTCAGGCTCCTTTAAAAATCTCCTTTGTTCCTAAAGCCTGGTGCACCATTCATGGCGAACCCAAACCACTGACTTTACCCAGTGCAGTTGTACACGGATGAAATATTTGTTTCCCTGAAGTAATGAAATGAATAAGGACAGGAATTTAGCTTCTGCTTTGCTTTGCTTGTGCATTGTCAGATATCAGGATCCTCTTTCTGTGTACATACCACATTCCTTTTAAAAAGTATTCACATTTTGTTTATGAGCATTCCTTGATGTTTTTCTGCTCAGTCAGTCATGTGATGTTATATTTCCTCACCAAAAAGCCCAACAAATTCTTTTAGTTTGGACACAAACAGGGGTGAAATGAAAAGCGATGTTTATGGGTACTGATACTTACAGTGCTGAAGTTAATTTGATGTTGTGAGTCATATCAGACAATGTTAACATAAATATTTCACCAAAAAGTTTGCTTGTGGACATGAAAAGCAGCACCTTCCTTGCCCTCTGGCTCCATTAGAGGGAGCCAGTAAAATCATATCTAGTAAGAAAACTGCAGCTTAATTTTGCCAGCTGGGCTTCAGTGCTGTGCTCTGGCTGATAAATCTATGGAGGTTTACATTGCAGAAGATGGGTGGTGAGAACTCAAAGGCTTTCTTGCAAAAAAAATTAGATCTCTTCTGTTTTTCAAGCATGGAAACATAAACATAAATGTATATAACCATTACCAACATATTTTGAATTGCTTGGATAGAAAAAAGTATAATCTTTATACTTACTGGTGAGTAAAACAAACATTGCTTTAAGTAAAAACTTGATAAGGAAAAGATTTATTCAAAGTGTATATTTGAAGTTCTGGGCCCCTCAATACAGGAGGGGCTTTGAGGTGTTGGAGTGAGTCCAGAAGGGTCTGGAGAGTCCTGTGAGGAGCAGCTGAGGGAGCTGGGGGTGTTTAGTCTGGAAAAGAGAACACTCAGGGAGATCTTACTGCTCTCTACATATTGCCTGACAGGAGGCTGTAGCCAGGTGGGGATCAGTCTCTTCTCCCAGGTAACCAGCAGCAGGAGAAGAAGAAACGGCCTCGAGTTGCACCTGGCGAGGTTCAGGTTGAATATTAGGAAAAATTTCTTCGCTGAAAGAGTGGGTAAGCATTGGAAGGGGCTGCCCAGGGGAGTGGTGGAGTCGCCATCCCTGGAGGTGTTCAAAGAAAGAGTAGAGTTGGCACTTGGTGCTGTGGTTTAGTTGAGGTGGCAGTGTTCGGTCAAAGGTTGAACTTGATGACCTTGGAGGTCTCTTCCAGCCTTAATGATTCTACAATTCTATACCCTCATTAGTTACCAATCATAACTTATAGATTTCTTTGAAATTTAATGAGAAGTTATTTGTTTACAAGACTGACTAGGAATGTAACGGTAACAAATATGCAACGAGAATGTGAATATGGTATTTTTCCTATGATACCAATGCCATGGGGAAAAAAGAGGATTCAGGGTAGCCCGGAGGTTGTTTCAGTTTGTCTGCATGCAAGTGCTTTAAACTTAGAGCAGTACATTTTGACTTTACTGCTGTCATTAATCCTGAAAATTTGCGTTTGCATTTTATGGCCAAAAAATTGAATAGGAAATGCATTTTTTCTGACTGTTCTCACTAGCTCTCAAAATGAGGGAATAAACAAGCAATTCATGGCATTCAGCAAAATTCTTTTGTTTGCTAAAAAGATTACTGAAATAGAACATTTTTAGAGATCCTCATAGGAGTCTATTTCACCGTGATATGAGTTCTGCACACACTTCAGAGGTTATTGCCCCTGGGAGTGAAATATCTGATTTCAGACAGTTTTCTCATTTTTTGTATAAAGTGGAGCTAAGGCTTTACATCAGGTTTTGTGCCTTTTCTGCCAAATCTGTTTTTACCAGCTGTATATGTGGCACTGGAGAGCTGGCAATAAAGCAGCATGCAGCTTGCAGACACATTAAAATCACTTTTGGAAAAATGCACTGTGAGCATAAAACCAAAGTAAATCTTTGTAGCTCTTCTAAGGAGAGCCATCCGTCTGCGTGGAACAGATATCGATTTCAAATTGAGAATGTGCACAGGAAATTATGTTGATATTTTATCTTCTAACCCTCAGCTGAAGAAAATGCACAGTGATAATGCCAGTACTATAAGACTGGGCCTTTAGAAGAAAAAGCAATTGGTCATATCCATTGTTTAAATTAAGTGTTCTGATAAAGCATGTGTTGTTTAAATTTAATAGTCTGAAAAAATCTTTATTTAAAAACCCCACAAAAGCACTTAATTCTGTCTGGGTATTTGTTAATGATTACAGATGGTTTCAGGAATTACGTGGGAAGTACAAAATATACAATCAGTCCTGTTCCCAAAAATACTATGTAGAGGATTACTTATAAAAAATCATTTGGATAACAGATAAATATATAAGAAGTTCATGATCTAACTCATTGCATTAGCAATTAGTGTTCACGTTTTGGATTCTTTTCTTTTTCAGTTAATTAAGAATAAGAAAATTATGACTGACTTTGAGGTCACAGAACAATCTAGTTTAATAATCCTCTATTATAGGGATCTTTACTTGGACATCATAATGAAAATATTGTTTCTAACCTCCTGTATCAAAAGCATGGGACAAGAGAACTTGGAGTTAAAAAATGTTCCATTTTTCAATGGTTTTATGCCAATTGTATTTCAAGGCAAATGAATGCAACGTCAGATCACACAGACTGTGTGTCCCATGTGTGAATACAGGAAGAGTGTTGTCAGTTCTGGAGCTTCACCAGTTTCCAGGAGGGACATGACTTCCTAGTGAGAAAACAGACACCTGATAATAAGTTCATTTTCTCAGTTAACATCTCAGGATGGCTCAGATAGTGCCCCAGAGACCGGTCCCCCTCTCTGCAGGTAACTGCTGTGTGATCAATCCCCTGCCAAAATGCAAGGTTGCTCCAATCCATACTGTTCCTGACAGCGGAAATTGTTAGTCCTCTGTCACTGGAAATTTCTGACATAAAAAGGTCTGTGCCAAGGCTCTGTAGCCTTGTAGTCAGAGAATTGTCTGATGTCTAACCTGACTGCAGTTTGAATTACTTCTGTCCATTGGTGATATGGGGAACAGGTTCTTCTCCTTTGCTTTACAATATTACAATATCTGCTTTTACATATTTGAACTTTGGGGTTCTAATTGTGAAAATCATTCCTGCCTAAGTGTAGTTCTTTGCTCTTGCTCTTACTGAATTATCTCCCATTTTTTTCCTGACCATTTTTCAGATTAATTTTGGTAGAAATGAGTAGGCCAAAAATTGAGTCTTTAACAAGAACTGGACATGATGGTTTGATTGCAAGGACCCAAGGCAGCAAAAAATGAAGTTTCTGTTTGGTCTGTGCTCATTAGAGATGTCACTGTCCTCTTCATGACTGAGTGAGGGGAATATACCTCAGCGTGTGACAAGTCTTTGAGCTCACAGTTTGAGGAAAAATTGCAGCCTAAAAATGCCTCCTGATCTGGTAGAGTCAGGAACAACAGCATAGCTTTGTATGGCCATGGTTGCGTTTTGAATTCGTAGGAGTGTTACAGGTAAAAACAACCGTGTTTTTCCCTACACGAGGTCAGAATTACCTACACAGAGTATGGAGGTCATTTAACATAGGAGGATTTTTCTTTACGGGCAGATATAGTCCCAAGACATTCTAAAGTGGGTATTTCTACAGCTGCTCCCAAAAATTCTGGATCTTTCAGCATTAGTTTTCAGACTAGTTGGATGAAGATAGTATTGGGAAATAGAAAACCAGGTCAGAGTCTACTAGGAAGTCTAAAAAATCAGCCACCTCAGAAGTATTTACTTCTTGAGATACTTTTAAAGGTTTATAAAATAAAACATTTTCCACAGATATTTTTTTTCCTTGTTCTTCTACTCTTAAGAAACAGTTCAAAAAGCCAAAAGAAATGCCCCAGTCCTGCAATCATGGACTAGGGACTGACTCACTGGATTGGGTCAGTCCCACGGAGAAGTCAGCCCTAAATAAAAAGGAAAAGCAGATGGTCATCTGCAATAAATATGACAATTGCATAGGAAGCAGTTAAGAGGCTTTTTTATTTACCTTTTCCACATGAGGTTTTACTTGTTCAAAATTATTTTAAAAAGGGATTTAAAATCATAAGGAGTTTTGAAATATTTTGCAATAATAAATTCCAAGTTAAATTAAACCCATGGTTTATGCTGTCAGTATAAACAGCAGGAAAAAAGACTGAATAATATCCAGATATCACTGAGAGAGAGGTGATTAGACACTGGAACAGGCTGCCCATGGAGATGGTGGAGTCACTGTTCCTGGAGGTGGCACTCAGTGCCATGGTCTGGTTGACACTGTGGTGTCTGGTCACAGTTTGGACTCCATCTCAGAGGTCTTTTCCAACTTTACTGATTCTGGGACTCTGTACATTCCTTTTTCTGGGCTCAGGGCTCGATATGGTGGCAGTGTAATAAAATGTTATTTTCTTACATGCAATGCAAACCCATGAGAAGTTCAAACAACTTAAAAAGCCACAGATCCTGATTTCTGCCTTCAGGAGGAGCTATTTCTTCAGTATTAGGAGAGCTGTGTTTTAATGGTTTTGGTTATGCAGTTTCTTTACTGAGCTTCTGTGCACGTCTCTGCAGCCGTGTCCTGCAACTGGGTGGGAAAAGCACTGGGGGAAAAACATGTGCTGTGACAGAGCAGGGTGACAGCAGGCAGGCAACAGTTGCATTTTTTAGTGATAAACCCACCTGTAACAAATGTGCAGTGTGCGTTTTTCTGATACGGTGGCTGCTTGTGTGAATGCTAAAAGGGGCTCTCACCCTCCAGATCCAGGCAGGTAGGAATAAAGAACAAAAAAGAGGTAGGAAGATTATTTTCTGACAAACAAGCTTATCTTTGAGGGGCACTGTAAAAATAAACCTAGTTAAACTGGCATGATTTACACCATGCTCCTAGCATCAAACTCTGCTCTACTGGTAAGTTGCTTTTAATAAACACAGATCCTTGGCATCCACAAAATCCAAATAAGAAAGCACACGGTTGTCAGAAAGCTTAAATTCATCACACAGGTGTCAATAAGCCAGAGAAAGCTGAAAACCTTTCTGTCTATGATAATTCTGATTGCTTCAAGTGCAAACAGGACACAAGCATCGTAGATTATTCTGACCCGAGAAACCTTTCTGCAGAAGAGATGGCAGAAAGAATGGAGGGCATGGAAAATGAGGAGCATCTGTGCAATGAAAGCCTGCTCTCACCGTGGGAAGGGACAGTCATGGTTTAATGCAGGAAAAGGATGAGGTGATGGTAGTATCAGTGAAGAGGTGAGGGACCTTCATCACAGCCAAAGCACTGAGGAGTGCTGCTTTTGTTAGGAGGATGATGATCCTGCTGTCAGAGCAGAGGGCATTGAATTCTCTGAGAGCTGCTGCAAAGCAAAACAGCCAAGCCTAGAGGAGGGTCTGAACATGAAATACCAAAAAGCAAGTGGTTCACATGAAATGAGCACAGTGGTTCAGACGAAATGAGCGCACGGAGAAAGTGTAGCATAAAAGGACTTGAATAACAAGGACAGTAATGGATGTTATCTAGATAGTCAAGGTAGAGGTCATAAACTCATTTGTGTTTTTTGTTCCTGATGAAGACTCCTCTGCGTTCATCTCCTTGTACCACTTCCATTTCCATGGTAACAATCATATCATCTACCTGAACTGGAAGTCAATGTCCTCTTTCATGCAGTCTTGTCATGGCTAACTACTGCCTCCTGACAACCCTTTGTCCTTGCCTTTTGGAGACTGCTGTCTTGGAGCAGATTATTCTGTTCAGACATTTGTCATTCTTTCTGTTTCTGAACACAGTCCTTATTTTTGCCCTTTGTCATCCGGGAGTTAGCCAAATGTCTCTTCTGACTTTCTCAAAAATATCTGCTTGTGTGCTATCAGTTATGAAAATTAATGAAAGCATATATATTTAAGAGATTACCAGGAAGCTGGAGGAGAATGCCTGCCATCTTTTTCTTACAAGAATGTTAATTGATCAGCAAAGCAGACCGTATTCACAGGCATGAGTCTCTCAACTGTGTCACTGCTGCTGTAAACCCAAGATACTGTTGCCACTACAGTCCACAAAATGTGTATTCTAACCCAATCCACAGCCCATTTCCCAGCTTATTCGGTGCTGCAGTACCAGTAGCCCAATCTATGTTGTGCTCCAGGAAGAGCGTGAGCAATACTGAAGTGTTATAAGTTGTTCACGGTCATAACCGAGGTGAAATGTGTGTGGTGAAACTCCCAGAGGAAAGCAGGAATGGGGCCGTACTTTGTGTGAGACAGGAACATTAAAATACCCATGGCGATTAAGAAAAACAAAACCAGCCTGAAAGTTCATCTTAAAACTATAAAATAGACTATAAAAACTATAAAATAGTGAACCTCAGACTGAAAAGAGCTTCAGGGCCCAAGAACTTTCCTCGGTGGCCTCCCACGAACTCCTTGTGTGGTGCGGGCACAGCGGCCCAAAGGATGCCAGCTCCTGTCCTCCCCTCTCCCCTGGGGCTCCATGCAGAGGACATGGAACCTCCTCATGCTGCTGGGACAGAGCCAGGGGATGGGAAGTAGAGCCCATGCAGCGTTTGACAATGAGCGGTTCTTTTATGGAGTGCTGGAAGCCCTTGTGCAGGCTGGCCGTGTCTCCCTTTGCTGATGGCAGGATGTCTGGGTGCTTCACCCCCTCTTGGACTTTAATTCATTATGGAGCTTGGATTTCCAGGGCAGCAAGGCCCAGAGAAGACCCTACCCAAACTTTTGAGGATTGAACATTAAAATCTGTATATAGATTAGTGACATGGGTTTTCTCCACTGTGTTATATTGTGGCACAAAGCACATCCCAAGAATGCCTTTTCTAGAGAGCAGACTCAATCCATATTTACATCCAAAGACTTTATTTCTTAAATAAAGAAAATTACACATCCTTTTCAGTAAAAGTTCTCAAAGCGTTCCGAAGGTGGCTGATGCCATTTTGCATTTACATGTTTGCAATTTTACAGACGAGGAATAAAAGGCCAAATACTTCCTTTAACCCGCAGTCACACAGGAAACCAGTGCCAGCCCACCTTCCTTGCAGCCTGAGGATGTCTTTAGCTGTGCATCTTATGTCTGCTCTAACACAGAAACAATGCTCCAGTCATCAAGCCTGCTTAGAATGATATAGTTTCTTTTGCTAAAGGCAGAGTACCACCATTGCTGCCCAGCAGTCTATACACTCTTAATTTTATTCTGGAACTCCTTTTCAAAATCATTCCCTGATGTTTGGCTCTTCTGTGGATGCTATTTTTAAACAGAACAACAGCTCTTTCAGTGTAATGAACAAAATGGGCTTTCTGTAGGAACAGCTGTGGATCGCTTTTCAAGTACCATTATTTGTGGTTTTTCTGCGGGGATTTTTTTGGTGTGTTTGTTTGTTTGTTTGCTATTAGACAGATGCAGCTGTTGTGAAAATGATTTTAAAAATACAGTCTGTACCTGTATTTCACACTAAAAGCCTTTTTTTTCCTTAACATTATTTAACATCTTAAACATTATTTTTGAAACAAAATACCTGGAGTTTATCTGTGACTCATAAACCCAGGACTGAGCAGTGTCATGGCCTCACCTGCACGATTATGCTCCTCTGAGCCACCTTTTCATGAAGTTGGAGGATAGGATGAGAAAGATTCTGCTATAATCAATGAAAGTGACTCAAAGCATTGGGGAAAACGCCTCAAAAGTAGATGCTGCCAAGAACTAATGAGAGAAACACTGAAGAGTGACATGTAAAACCTTTAAAAGTAGTGTATGATACAGAACAGTTCACCTAGGAACATTCCTTCTGACACACAAACAGTGATATGCTTAAAAAATAGTGAGAAGTGACAACCTGAAGCTGATAAAAGTGAATATTTGGCTGCAGCTGATGTACTGGCAGGATCAACAGGGGTCTGTACAGCTACACTGGTAAGAAATGTGGAATTTTCATGGAAATATTCTAGAAGTTCCATGATTAGGAGTAGGCTTGATGTGATGTACGAGAGTTTTATGTTAAATATAAACCATGTTTGTGGGGGTGTATATTCCTACATTTTGTTGTATAATAAACCTCTCCTGTTAAAACTTATATCTAATTTCTCTGGAAGCATGTGATTTTACATTGCTTACTAGAAGGCTTTCTATAGCGATCTTCAGAGTTGTGAAGGTTGTCAGGCTGTGTTTTGGACAGGAGGGATTTCTTATTTGATTTCCATGGCATTGAAGCAGAAAACATAGTTTCAGTAGGAAGAGAACTGGTCAGAAATGGGTTATTCTTTTTTTTACTTAACCCCACACTTTAATTTGTGTGGGTGAGGGGGTTGTACATGTGTGGTTTTATTCATCATGTAATTTATATTAATGGAGTCTTCACATATTTTTATTGGAAGTTAATTTAAGATTACTGGGATAGGTAAGCCTTAAGTTATGTAAAAGAGATGAAAGTTGTAACAGATGGGAATAATGTAATTTTAATGCACACGAATGGCTATGTTGACCTGGGACTGGTGGCTTTTAAGTCTATTTGAAAATCTGCTAAAGATTCTAAACCTTTTGCTCTGTGTGAAGCCTGTAAATGATCTGGGATCCATCACCCCAAGCAAAGAGCTGCTTTTCTTTAGGATTGTAGTGTACGGTGGAATGGCTGCCCTGGCGTTTCGGGAAATGCAGTCCTGGGTTTATGTAAGTATACAGGGCATCCAAAACATCATAAACGCACTGGATGCGGGAGGTGCCTCCAGAAGGAGAGTTGTAGACCACATGGAGGGTGTTGCACGCCATGAAAGCTGCCTCAGCATCCTTGCTGCTGCAAGGCGTGTCCCAGGAGTGCTCCACAGCCATGGTTACGTGGTTGATTTTGGTAATGACGATGTTTCCCCCGGTTTCTGGTTCTGCATGGAGTGCCCACAGCCCCTGCTCATCAACAGCCAGGTCTATTTTTGTCTGTGGAGAGAGCTGGTAGGCAGGAATCCTTCCAGCCCCTGGCAGCAGCATTTGGTCAGCTACATTTCTCCTCTGGATATTGAATTTAATGATCTCATTCAAGGAGCCGTATCTATGGTAGAAGAAGAAACCCTGATAGATGACGTGGCCAGTTCCTTCCCAGGGCATTGGCAAGAGGACTCTGCGAGCCTTCAGTGTGTGATTGTTTTCCATGAAAGTCATGATATTTGCAAATTCCAAAATCACATTATTTACAGAGCCACTTAATAAATAAATTTTTGTGTGCTTTTTGCCAGGATCTTTCATCCAAGAGCCATGCTTTCCTCCAGTCTTCTTAACTATCTTTAGGGACCTAATACCTGCAAGCACGTGGTCACAACCTGCAAGAAACACGCAAAGACAAAAAAAAAATTAGAATATCTTTAAATTTTCTATTTTCCTTTCTTTGAATTAGTTTCCTTTTAATTCATCTCTAAGGCCAGAGCCAATATATTAGCAAAGGTGTCAGCAGTGTGGCTATGGTAAGTAGTGCTGAAAATCATTTTATATGAGATATTCCTGCTAAGAAAACTGTGTTATCTTCATCTACCTATAGAGTGTTGGGTTCTGTTCTATTACGCCAGTGTTATCCAAAGGTGTTTGGATATTTGTGTGTCTGAGAGGAGACCAAGCGCACAGTTAGTGATTTTGTGATTATACTTGATGGTCCATTTACAGGGCTGTAATTTTTACTTCAGAGAACTGACTTCTGGTTTAGATCAATGCAGTAAAATAATTAAATTTATTTCTCATTGGAGGCACACGAATTAAATATCCATTATCCTGATAGGCCACATGTATAGTAGCTTTGTTTCAGGACTGGTCTTATCCTCAGGTAGCCTCTTTTTAATGCATTTATAGTATAAATAGAAATAAAAATAGAAATAAAAATAGATCAGCATAACAGAAAGCCAAAACACTGGGCTTTCTTCCCACTCCCTTTCCCAACACTTGCACACAAAGGAACTAGAACAAAACACAGATCACAAAACCAGGGATGTGCATGCACTAAGGTGGCCTTTGAAGGAGCTCGTGTGATGTCTGTGCTATCAATTCCTGTGCCAGGAGCATGGCTGGTGGGACCACACAGCTGTTTACCTCACTGTAGGGTTAAAATTGGCATCAGCAGAGAGCGAGTCACAGCTTCGGCTTCACTACGTTTTGTGTGCACTCCACAGGGATGTTTCAGACCAGAGAGCACCAAGCCTGGGAGGACTCAGGCATTTAGACTTGAAGATCTTAATCAGGCAGCATCCTTTCCAGGAAAAACTATTGCAAAGCATACTAACAAGCTTGTTTACCAAAGGCACTCATGAATTACGAGGCGCGGCATTTGAAGTTTAAAGAATTGCCTTCAGTGGAGTGCAGCCATTTCAGTAAACAGGACAAACAAAGCTCTAAGGCAGGAAGTTCTGGCAGCAGATGAAATGGAGAAAGCGAAACCAGCCCCCCTGTTTGGCCTGATGTGAACCTATTGAAGTCAGTGGCAAGATTCCAGTTGCCTGTAGAAAGCAATCTTTATGTCATTTGTGTGTGCTGATACCCTCTAATCAAAGCTGTTGGATATTGCTGCTACAGCATGGATTTTTTTTTCCTGGAAGTCCTCACTCCGGAAGCACCTTCCCTGAGTAAGCCACAACAGCTTTCTCAATCTGACATTTATTGATTAGAGAGATTAAAAAAATTTAAAGCTGCTGAATCAAAAATCCTAGGTAGTCTTAGCAGCATCTTCCTCTGCAGGGGAAATAACCAGATTACTGTCTGAAACCTGTGGACAGTGTCTCTCTTCCTCAGAGATTTTTAACTCTCTTTGGTTTTTATAACAGCTTGGAGGAAGACTGAGAAATTTATAGTAAACAAAAAATTAACCAACATTTTTCCATGTTCTCTGCCATGATGGCTTCAAAGCCCACTGTTTCCTATCATACCCCAAAATGTGCAGAAGACAATGTCGCGTTTTCTACCCAAAACAGGATGAGGTAGCAGCTACTGCACGTAAAAGCAGTGATTCTGCTAGATTGTTATTTTCTGTGTGAACTCGAGCCAAACCCAGTAACAAAGCTGGACTTAAAAAACCTCTTTTCTGCTTGATTTTTGAGGTGACTCAGATTCTGGTTAAGACATGACAGCATAGAACCAGGGCTGCTATTTGCTAGAGTTGAGGGTCTTCCTACTTTTTCCATGTGTTGTAAAATCTACACAGGGACTACTTTTGCCATCAAATTCAGTGGGAAAGACATCTGACTAGTACCGACAGTAGAGAACAAATTGAAAATAAAGTTACTATGAACTGCTACAATAAAGTTAAAAGTAATAATTTCCAACAAAGGAAAATGGAAAGTAATTTTCCCCTGCTGAAACTCTCAGAAAGATACAATTTTCAAAGTGCCCTAACCACAGTCAATTTAAAAATCCCGAATTTTTTTCCTCTCTGATAAAGATGCCTAATGTTCAAAAGTTCTCTAAATGGAAAACAGAACTATTGATATTCAGAGCACTAAATTGTGGAGTACGAGGAGAGCTCAGAAGCAGAATAGGTGATTGCTTCTGTAAGCATCTGCCTTAATACTGATTTGCTAGGAAAGTTCAAGGAAGAAATTGTAAACTTATGTGTAAAATTAAATCAGCCTGATTCTACTGAAGTCAGTGGAATTGTATAATTGACAACGCTAAAGTTCTTTCACCTGGCTTTCTAAAAAATAACAGTTTATATTTCTTATTATTTATTTTTCATTTCTTACTACTATGAAAAGAAAACAGACTATTTTAAGTACGTCTATAATAAATAATTTACACCCATACCTAAACTTTTTAAGGTAAAGATAATTATAAAATGTCACTTGTTTTAAAAAAAATTATAGATTGTGCATATATTCTTCATGCTGGGTACCATAAAAATTTTCAAATCAGAGCTGAGCTTTGCTTATGGCTAAACCAGTGTGCTCTCTTGATAAAGTAAAAGGAGGGGACAGGGAGAAGAAGGATGACAGAGCAGGACAGTAAAGCAGATGTAAATTGTAGAAGTGAATTAAGTATTTTTATTGACTTGTGAATTTTCTTTTGAGTTGAGGTTTTGTCCCTGCCCAATCCAAAAAGCAAAGACCACCATTAGTTCCTTAGTACAGCTGCAGGACTCAGAAATGCATTTTTTTGGGACTTTGCAAGAGCACACCTTCAGAGGATTTTACCTTACTTCATAATAAGAAGCAACTTCCAAAGAAATCAATTTGACATGCAGTAGAATTTCTGCAAAGTAAATGTTTGAATTGTATTTTTCTCCTTCCCTCTCCATTCCTTTTTTGCCCATACATAATTTTTTATGAATCGAGTATTTGCACAGCCCCAGTCCCCCTTGCAATTATCTGTGGTATTCACACAGCTGATGAAAATCTGTTATCCCTGTATCAGCACGCACACGTGGGGTAGGGGTCTGGCTTGTTCCCACCGAAGTTCTGAAAAATAAACTGTTCTTACTTGCATTCAGCATGAGTTTAAGTCTCTTTTTTTCTTCTGCCTCTTCAAGCAGCTGCTGTTTCACCAGGTCTTCGTGGACTTCTACGCAAACATTGGAATCTGTGACAGACCCAATATAGTCAATGTCCCTCTGTGTGTGGTCAATCCTTGTTAGCAAATTCTCTACTTCACTTCTAACCTCAGCCTTATCAGTGTTCAGCCCTGCCAGGCGGGACAGCACCATCTTGGAAAAGTCTCGGAATTCGTCCACGTATTCCAGAATGTCTTGGTTGCATTTCTCCAGCCTCTTCTTGGGTTAGAACATGGGAAGAAAATACATGGATAGACTTGGATAATCTGTGTACATTACAGCCTCACTCATGATTATTTCAAAGACCATGCTGTTCCCTCCTTCCCAGGCCCCCTGCACCCATCCATTCCAACCCAATGGGCTGTTGCTGGTATCTGTGTGAGGAGAACATCTGAGACTGGCACCAAATTCACAGGGCTGGACAAAAACCCACATTTTTTTCCTTGACATGGTTACTGACAGCGAGGTACTTTGTTTTGCTGCCTAAAGAAGGAAAAGTGCTCTGGTGGAAGCAGCCAGAGATACTTAAAGGGGTCATGATCTCTGATGACTTGATTTCCAGAAACATTTTGGAACTCCTCCTTTAGGACCCCTGGTACAGCAGTCTCAAAGAGTTTTCTGCAGGAAATCTAAAGCCATGAACATTTCACATGAATATATCTCTTCTGACCAAGGCAGAATCTAGTGTGGCTATTTTTCACCCATTTAAATGTGAAAATGAAAATACTGAAATGCTATATTGGAGGGAGTTTTGGTTTGTTTCTTTTTTTTTCTCAAATTATTGGCTGTATTTTAAAACAAACCCAAACCAAACCAACAACAAAAAACCAACCAACCAAAAAAAAAAAAAAACCAACCAAAGC
The DNA here is from genome assembly GCA_013397775.1 of Eulacestoma nigropectus. NCBI lineage: Eukaryota > Metazoa > Chordata > Aves > Passeriformes > Eulacestoma > Eulacestoma nigropectus. Next base: position 436,675 of record VZTE01002640.1, on the reverse strand, counting down.
CAAAAAATCATTTCTTTACACCTAAATTCAAATTATCAAAATTTTCAAAGGTAAGTAATATGGTTTCTCTGTTGCAATGCAGCTGCTTCGTAGGTGTCCTGAAAATAGTAGCCCAGCTGCCACTTTTGGAAGATGAGGAATGTGAGTGAATCTTTTAGCCCAGACACCCAATCACAGTAGGTCTAACTGCTAGCCTGAGTGCTCTGATTTGGTGCTTCATGCGCAGATTTCAGGTGTTTTGTTTTAAGGTGGAAATGTCTGAGTTTTCTGAATGATTGATGTTCCACGTAAACTTGGTGGTTATGATTGGTTTGCTTTGTGAGCTGGGGTTTCTATGTGCTACCTCCTCTGTCCCCCATTTATACCAGACCATAAGACCCCAGGAAGTTGCTTAATTACTTTCTACAAATCCTTTATTTTAAATGTTTTCTAGTGCTGTGTTCAGTATCTGCCTAACCCTTTTGTCCTGTTCTTTGTTTTGTGCCCTTTGCACCAAATGCCACAGTCAGAGTTACCTCATTTTTAATGGGTGCCAAAGGAATAGAAATTGCCAGGTGAAGCTACTCCTATAGTGGCAAAGAAAATATAAATCTCGGTCTACAAAATGGAAAGAGAATATCAGGCTAATCCTTCTGTTCCTTCTGTGTTGAGAAGATGAGACTAATGAGGGCTTTGTACAAAAAGGGATGTGAAATCAGGCAAGTTAGAGCTTCTCTAAAAGTTTGCCAATGCAAGCCAGGAGCCGGGGACTCATCAGTAATTTAAGATAAACAATATATAATTATAGCACATCGATATTGAAGAGGTGTTTTGCAGCACTGGTAACTTTTTACTGTAAAAAAAGAAGCCAGAACTGCTACATTTAAAAAGTAATTGAAAGGAATTCAAGGAATTGAAAGGACTGCAATTCAGTCTCCCAGATATTAAGGGCTTATTTAAAGTGCAGATACACTGCTGGTGGGCATAAATGTGTCTTAAACTACCCTTCCAGGTAGGGATATCTGTACGTAGGAAAAATAGCTGATAAATTTCTATCTCCTTGCTAATAAATACTTGACAGAATTTCTACTGGTTACAGTATGTTTATACAATTCCTTAGGATGGACTGTGACATTACTATTTAAGCTTTTTCATTTTTAGCTAAATTAACTGATGTCATAAAAAAAAAAAATACAAGTGATAACAGAATAAAAACATAACATTATGAAATTATATCCTGCAACAAATGATGTGGTAAGTAGGGATCATTACAATTAAAGTTTTAGCAACAATTTTACTCATTCATTGGAAAAAGCTGGAAATTTACCCTCCTGATTTGGTACATCATACAGACTGTCCTGGGCTCAGAACATCCACACATTTTCAAGCCTCTTTGCAGTTAGGCAGAGCTGCAGAAGGATTCGTCAGGCACATACCTCCAGAGACAGGAAACGCTGGTCAATGTAGCTCAGCAGGGCTGCATCCTGCATCAAGTACTGCGCTGCTCCCATGATGCTCATGAGGAATGGAATTAGCAAAAAATGGACTTGTAAAACTATCATCGTACCAGAAAATTTTGAAGGAAAGTAGTGAATCAATTCTGTGGGCAATCCCAAACGCCGCCAATCCAAGGTCAAATGCAATTTACCGTCATCTGATGTGAAAAAATAATACTAAAAATTGCTAAGAAGTTAAAAATACTGTGGCTGAAAACATTAAAAGGACTTAAAATGGCTGTTGCATTTTATCATTAAGAAAGTAATGTTGTGGCAGAGGGACTGAATGTGTTTATTTCTAGGAGCCAGATGACTACTTCTCAGTTTGTGATCCTGTGATCAATCCCAGATGTTCAGCACTGAGTCACATCGAGTCTGTAGGCCAAATATTATTAAATACAAATAAAAGTAATTTATTTTCCCCTCCTTTCTCCTCTTGTCTGCTTCCCGTGTGACCAACCCTGCAGTATGTGCTCGGTGCAAGTCAGAGTGGATTCACATTTGGTGGAAGATAGGCCAGCCCTTCACAGGGGGGTCTGATGCTTAATGTCTGTGGCTGTAAAACCATCTAAAGAAATTGGTTTCACTTCCACTATTCAACCTATTTATAGCAGATATAATTGTTTTAAAAAAAGAGTTCCTTCTCCCTTTTCTCCTGACAGTACTTTTCCAGCTCCTTAACACAGCTCTGTCAGTTTAGTGGAGTCCATGACAGACATCTCCTTTTGGAATAATAATTCTACTTAGTCTGACTTAAAAATTAATTAAAATTAACTTACATAAGTCTACTCCATTTGAAGCAATTTGTATTTCTTTGATTTCATAATTTCCCTGACTGAATGCTTTGTTTGGAAAAATCCATGGCCATGCTAACACTGTGTTTGCTAGAAAACCATGTGTTAGGAGCTTAGAAAACTCCCTTTGTATCTGAAGCCAAGCTGGATGCCTCTGTTTCTCAGAATTCTCCACCTCTTCACTTTTTTTCGCCCCCCTTTTTCTTCTTTTTCCCTTTTTCTAGGTTTTTTTTTCCTTTTTCTAGAGTTTTTTTTTTTTCTCCTCACATTTACCGAACTTTCTTTTTCTTTCTAACTGCCTGATGTGAAAGCATTGGAATGATTGCAGCATTCAAGAGTGTGTGTCACAGCAGGCAGATTTTTTTCCTCCATATGTTTGATTTTTGCATGGTAGCTCTGTGTGCTTTGCAGGCAAATTTCACACAAGTGCACAGATGAGTATTCTGCATTTTAGTACTGCTTTATCTTAAGAAGTGCACACAATTTGCCAGCTCCTATTTACAGGCATAGTCAGTGAGGCACAGAGAGGTTAATACTCGATTCTTTACTCCAGTGATGTTTCACTTTACTCCAGAGCCCCTGCTTGAGGGGGCAGAGAGCTTGCACTGAGAGCAGACACCTTAGGAAGTCTGTAGTCTTCCTTGATTCTGTCCTGTGGAACATGTGGACATCATGTGCTGTCTTCTTTTCCACAAAATAATCAGCTGCAACACCGGGGAAGATCAACATAGGAAAAAATTCCCTTTTCTAACCTCCGAGGTGAACCTGGAATCCTTCAGAGTTGTTCTCCGAGTCTCGTATGTCTGTCCCAGGTAATGATTGGGAGATGAAGACTATGGAATTCAGAATTATAAACTTAGTTTCAAGAAGGCATATTTAAAAGTCAAGATATAGATATATAATTAATTTCTTTCCTTCATCTTAAGACAGGGAAAATTATCTAAAAGGTAAAATATCTTGAACTGCTGTAGACCCTGGATAAGCTTAAACATGCTGTATATGGGGCTAGATTTTGTGAAGCTGCTCATTCATTTCGTAGAATCACCAGCAGCTGAAAGACCAGAAACTTCCAAGGATTTCTCTTAGTGGGGCATTCCCATGCTTATTAAACCATGATCTCATGGTAAATGGCAACGATGGTCCATGTCAAATGCACTGCTCTGGGAAGGCATGGCACAGCAGCTGGTTAAGTCCTGAGCTTTGTTGGGTTTTTAAATTTATTTTGCTTTGATTGTTGTGTATTTTCCACTTCTGTTCACCCTCGATTTATACAGAAATGTGGTTTTTTTCCAGCTACATGTTATCTGTATAATAAACAAATAAATAAAGATATTGGTCTCAGTGCACAGGATATTACACACTAACAGAGCAAAAAGTTTGATTTTAACTCCAGGAACTCTTTTTCTCATGACCAGTACCTCTTGATTTAAAAGACCTCTCAAAAATCTAAAAGGAAACAAGTGTATTAATGCAGGTGAATATGCCTTTTCACTGTTCTTGTCCTCTCTCTGGCTGAGATGTTATTCTTTCCTTGTCAATGCTGCTTCTTTGCTGCATTTATTCCACCTTTTTACCATTCAGTGTTTGTTTTGACAGCTGTTAGATATTTTCAAATCAAAAATAGGCATTTTCAGCTCTCTCTGTGTTTGTGGTTTTGATTTCAGATGCTGGATGGAGTTTTATGTGTTTTAAAAGCGATGTTGAAATCAGTTCAGAGTCTATACTTGATTTGGGGAAAAAATGACATTTCTTTCAGACATTATTTCACTCATACTATTGCCTTCTATGTTTTGTTGTTTGGCTTTGGTTTTTTTATAAGTCAGTTTCTTTCTCTCATTTCAGGTGGTAAAACTAGAGAAGTGCCACAATAAATCAGGCTCTTTGCAGCAATTTGCAGAGCTCTGTGGTGCCTGCAAAAAGTGTTACTGTCAAGGGGAACGTGTGTAAACTCTAAGTTCACTTCTTCACAGAAACTCTTTTCTCCATCATTCTCATGGTGGAGAAATCTCATCCCTCCTGAGATGGGGCCTCAGCCTGGAGACCCTGAGGTTGCTGTTAAAGGCCCTTCCCTGCCTTGTCTGAGATGGGCCTCTCTGATGTGTCACAGATCTCCAACTCTTTTACATTGCTGCCAGAGCTTCTTTTTCCAGCTCTCCCTCAGTTCTTTGTCCTTCAGTCGCCCTCTGGTGCCTCAGTTCCTCGCAGGAATCACAAGACATTTTTCTTTCTGAGCTTTGGGAACATCCCTGACTCCCAGGCTTCCTCATCCTTCTTGCTTGGCTTTTTCTGAGCCGTGGATTCTGTCCTGATGCCGTGCCCTATTTATTACAGCCCTGAAAGCAAGCGGGAAGCCCCCACTTCTGTCACTTAGATCCAAGTAATGCACAGACACACCAGATTTTACTCCTGCAGCACACACTGGTTTAAAACAAGGTTAATTATGTTTTTCATCTTTAATTAACCTCAGCATGCAAAGCAATAATAGATGAAAAGGAAACATCAGAGCCTGATTTAGAGCTTTCTACTGATTTTATACACACCTGCATCAGAATAATTGCTGCTCAGGCTGATGCATCAGTGATATCCCAGTGCTCGTGTGCTCATGTGGGATTTTGTTTGTGATTACAATTTTGTTTAGTTTACAGCTGCCTATTTTGGTAGGTTTCGATGCTGGTGAATCAGACTGATGTTTTATATTAACAATATAGAGAGTATAGCTTTCTACTTCTGTATTTTCTGATTTTGTTGAGACTTGGTTCTGCAGAACCGAGTTCCTTGTTACTACTGGCCACCATTCTAATGCTGAGGTCTGTGAGGTTGGAAAAGACCTTTGTCATAGTGGGAAGTCAACACTCAATCCCAATTCTGCCACCGCCTTTTTCTTTCTAACCACCCTCAGTTTTATACCTTAGAAAGTGACTGACATTTCTGTAAAAAAGACAAACGTATGAAATCCAGTTGAAGGCCTTATGTGGTGCTCAGCTGTAGAAACAGTGTTGGGAGTGGTATCAGTCAGGAATTCAGTGCACTGCGATAAGAAGGAGGTTTGGCAGAATTTTGGGATTAGGACAGAGGACTCCACTAGGCGGCTCCCAAGCTCTGGGAACTGGAAGGCAGACTCGGCCGAAACACACAATCCCAAAGCCTCTGGAGGAGATACACGACGCAGGGGGAAGGGTGGTCCGGATGGTGCAGAGTGACAGGGAGCCAGACGAATGGAAAGCTGCTTCCAGGCTTTAGGGACGCGCTGCTGCCGGGCGGAGCTCGTCGTGTTTGGGGTCTGTGCCACCCGAAACAGGGAATGCCAGAGCTCCCTGGAGTCGGCAGGAGCCCGGGATGCCCAGCACCTGCAGGAAAAATGACTCATCTCATCAGGACTGGCTCTACTAATGAAACCATATAGGCGAATTAAACCTGCATTTTATTTGTATAGATTTATAGTTGGAGTTAGTTAAATTGTAGAATCATGGAATGCTTTTCGTTGGAAAGAGCTTTAAAGCTCATCTAGTGAAACCCCCCCTGCAATGAGCAGGGACGTCCTCAACCACAGCAAATTGCTCAGAGTCCCATCCAACCTGGTCTTGAGTGTTTCCAGGGATGGGGCATCCACCACATCTCTGGGTAACGTGTGCCAGTCTTTCATCACCCTCATTGTAAAAAATTTATATCCTATATCTGGTCTGAATCAACCCTCTTTTAATTTAAAACCATTGTCCCTTGTCCCTATTGCTACAGGCCCCACTAAAAAGCCTGTTCTCATCTTTTCTATAAGCCCCCTATAAGTACTAAAATAATCCAGAGAACTTCATCTGGACAGGGATCATGGAATAGTCTGACATAAAAATCAGCCATGTGCAGTTATTATGAATGGTTTGTTTGTTTTTCACCAAACTCAGAATCACATATTCTGTTGATCAAAGACAATTCCTGGTAGCTTGAAATTTAAACTTGTACAACCCTAAAACTAAACAAACTTTGAATTGCACAGTTCAATATAAACCAATATTAAAATTTTCACTGCTTTTGCCTTGTTTTCCAGGGTGGAATCCACTCATGAATATTTTCACTAAAATTCATTTTGCTTGAATGTTCGAGTTCATTAAACCTAGTCACAGGAGTGCATTAGTCAAAATGACATTGCTTTAAATTCAGAGTATTTACAGGAAATGATTATGACAATTGTCCAAGTAATTTCAGTTGGGAATGCCTGGCGTGTTTTTTTGGTTATGTTTATTTTTGAAAGAGGCATATTAGGTGTGAGGCATGACTTGTGAAAACCTGAAAAGATGCTTCTTGAATTTTAAATGCCTAAGATGTTATGTTTCCAGGTTTTTTATTGTTTATTTGTGTTGTTTTCTTTTGGGGTAGTAGACACTGACATGGTAACATTTCATCATATAGTATTGTTTCATTTATTGTTGCACTGAAGAAAGGGATCCATAACCCGTACTTCAGTGGTGCAAAGAGTCAAGAATGGCTCTGTATATACCTGGGAAAGCTGTTAAACCTTAGCAAGTAACTCTCCCTCTGAGCTGACTAAATGCCACCAGCTGGTGGAAGAAATGTGTTTAGTGATGATGAATAATGCACATGCTCGTGGGTCAGGGGCAGGTATGAAGAGAGTTTGTAGCAGGGTGATGTGCTCTGCGACTGCAGTAGCGAGTTCAGGACTCTCTGGTTCCATTGTTTAAAACTAAAACTCTGATCCTGCACTGAATTTCCAAGTGGCTGCTGATGACACGTTCAGAGTTTTCGGTGATGGCTACGGTGCCGGAAACTTGAGCTGAGTGGAGTGGAGTTGTGCTAGCAAGTGTCTAATTAAATCTACCCAAAACCTAAAAGATAGGAAAACGTCCGTGAACTGGGGGAACTAGGACAGAAAAGGCCCTGAAGGAGCCGTGCAGGAATTGATGAGGATGGTTGAAATTCATTGTGCTGGTTTTTTTTCACATTACCAGTAAAAATGAGTCCCATTAAGGAAGACGGGCCAAGCCTGAACTCCAGAGTCATGCTTAAAAGCAAGGGCTTCTTTTAAAAAGCTTTTAAAGAAAGATCAAAATATGATAAAAGAAGAAAATACCTGTGATTGTTTCTTGCTATTTATATCTGCTTGCTATCACCCAAATCCTGGTCTGAAGGTAAGATTAACAAGGCCTGTTGTGTTCTCAGTTTTCTACATGGGAGTCTTGAGATTTCTACTTCCGGAAAAAAACGTTAAATTTTTACACTGTCCAAGAATACTTCTCTGGACGAATTCAAAATTAAGAATTGCATTCAGGAACTGAGCCAAAGAGACATATTCTGACTTTAAATGGAGATCTACAGGTATAGATCTCTGTGTCTCTCTAATCTCGTCCCGAAAATAAATTTCATCACTTCAATTTCTTTTATTTCCAGCTTTTATTTCTGCCAGCCAATTTATGATCTCAAAATTATCCTTTATGCATGCCAGAGAATCTAAGCAAAATAAACTTAGTAATTATAGTGCAAAGCAGGGGCATGTGAGCAAATAAGCACAAAAAAAGTGCATAAGAAGAGGGCATGGTTTTCTGAGGCACATTAATCTGAGCATTAGTTCGGAGAAATCTCCTGACAGACAAGCTGCAGGTCAGGAAAGGGTGTGTCCTTTGGACCTGCAGAGCAGTCAGCTGTACAGCTTTTCAGATTGACATTTTTCAAAGCCCCATCATGTCAAGACACTTTCACATTTTCGTTCGGTGTATGCTTCATATTCTGCTGCACCCAATCTCTGAAAGTGAGGAGAAAATAAGACACAGAAGACTCCAGGTTAGAGAGAGTCTTTTCCAAACCAACAGAGTGAAATCTAGGCACGACACATATGCAAGAAATGGGTTTTGTGGCCTGTGTGCTCTCTCTGAGGTTAGCACTATCACATTTGAAAGTCAGTGTATCAGATGAAGTGGTCCTAGTGCCAGTTTATGATGAATAATAAAGCAGATGCACTATGCTGCCTGGAAAGGATATAAACAAGTTAAGCTGTCATGAATAATAGATAACCATTTCTTTATTTCTTCTTTAGAAGTCAGCTTGTTGTTCAGCACTGCTACCATTGTTACACTGAATCCATTCTCCAGGCTTCGTTGTATCTCCAAAATTAATTATCTCCATCCAGGAAAAAGGTCACACATTTCTGTGCACAGTGTACAATGTTTTGCAGTGCTGTATCATCAAGTGGATTTGATCTGTTCCCTTTGACCTGTCAGGGCTCAATGCATACTGAATTTGTATGGCTTGAAATGTGAGCTTCTGCTGAAAATATTTTAGTCTTGTCATAAAAATATGCAACTTATAGAGTGCTTTCTTAGGAAACAGGCAGAACACTTGTCTTAGGAGGAAGGCTGGAAAGGACCGAATCCATTCAGCAATAGATACGGTGGCATGTGGTAAATATGTGGTAAAATTTTCCATCTCTCTAGCCCTCGGTTGGCCAGACAATCAGAAACTGTTCCTGTTAACTGATTAAAATAGAAATTCAGTGCCACCATTGTGGCCTTTTACTGGGTTACAGGAAAAAAAAGGAAAAGCTGTTCTGCCCTGCAAGCTATCCAACCTGGCTCTATTTGTTTCTCTGAGTAGATAGGGCATGACTAACTCGTCCATATGTTCAAACATAAAATTCCTGCTGTGTTTCTCTGCAACAGCGGACAAGCAGCATCTGTACATGGGGGAGATATCTTTTCTGCACTTGAATCAGCCTAGTCCTCCAGTGGGACGTATTTATTCCTGATACTCGGGAGCCAGCACACTGCTGCATCTTTTAGGCCTGCTGGTATCATAGCGAGATATCATTCCCTCTTCTGCGCGTGACACGTGAGTATCGCATCCAAACATTCTGCCACAAACTCACTCTCAGCTCTGTGCACTCCTGCCCCTGGCAGAAGGACTGTACAGTCCCTGTGGAATTGTCAGTGTCCTGGGCCCTGGAACACAGTTGGGCTGATTTGGAGAATAGTCCCTGGGAAGCAATCCCTGCAGTCATCCCTGCTGTGCTGCCATGGCAGAGTTAGCAGATAATTTGTGTGTGATAGTGTTAACTGGTGAATTTTGGGCTGTTAGTGTTAGGGCATGAATTTTGGGCTGTGTTAGTGCTGATACGTGTACAGGTATTACATATATTCTAATATATGTACGGGTATTACGTGTATTCTTTTAGATCCTCTGAGAAAAGTATCTATGTGTGTCTGTCTGAAAGGTGATTTAAAAAGACGTCACTGCCTCACATGGTGTAAAAGTAACTCATCAGATTTGGCCACTAGCTTATTTTTTGTGACTTTCTTCCTGGTCTTCATTACAGTCTAGTTGCTGGTCCTTCAAACTCTGAAGTACATCTGCCATTTACTAATGTCACACTGAATGCAATGGCACAGGATGTAGGAAGAAATCCTATGGGGTGATTCTGAAGAGATTTTACAGAGAGACTTCTGTCTTTAATTCTAGGCTTCATGTTTTCTTTTACTGGCAATTCCTCTTAAAGAAATACTACAGTTTCCTGCATGTTTGGCACGTGCCAGGTATTAAAAGGTGTAGACAGCTTTGTAATCTGTCTGAATGATATCCTTGTGTGCTACCTTTTGCTACATGTATTGTTCTTGGCTCCTGAGGGGCATTGCTGTCACACAGCTGAGGATGTGCCATGGCCTGCTAATTATAGATTAGGCTCTCAGCCTGGCTTTTCCTGCCTCCATGCAGAATGACATATTTCCTGTTGGTGTGTGTTTCACATGGCTCTTTATTAAACCTTTACGAAACAAATATGCTCGTCCAGAGTCTTTCAAACACAAAAAACCTAGAGAGTTAAAGGTGACTTGTAAGAAAGCAATGCAAGGAGACCTGGCAGCCCAGATAATGCAGCTGTAGCCCTACCACGTAACAGGCCCAAAGCTGCAGACACACCGCTTTTTGTGGAACAACCAGATGCTGCCACTGGAATCTGTCTCAGTTTGACATCTATGGCCAGATGGTCAAACCCGTGCCCTCTGTATATTGTAATGCATGCAGAGAGTTCTGCCAAGTGTAAAGAAACAGGAATGTGATCCAGGCACTGTCAGCAGCTACACAGGATTACAGCAAATTCTTGCATATACAGCCAAGGGACATCAAGTTTTTAGTGATGGTTTATGCTGCATGTGTGACCTGAATGTGAGATCTAAGCTTTGGCCCAGCAAGGTCCTGCCCCTCAGCAGCTGTTTCAGTTTAGGATGGGCAGGTGCTCGTCCCAGGAGGGACGTAAGAGGCACTGGGCCTCCGGTGTTGTGGCTTCTCAGTTGCTGCTGGTAGTGGATTTCATTGTTTCTCTTTTGTTCTGCTCTAATGTACAAAGAGACTGAAACCATCCACAAATTAAGTTAACCCGACTCTGAAATGGAAACAGAAACAATTTCTGAGAGCACATAGGTACTGAGAGCCCTGCCTCTTAAAACCCATTCATTGCATAGAAAAATGGACTTTTGTTGTGTTTATCATGCTGGCTCTGTCCTGAGCAGACTGTTGTGAGGCCATTCAGTGCATCTGCCGAGGTGGGCTGGAAGTTAGGGTACAAATCTGTCCCAAATCCAGGCTAAAGAGGGATGTGGATAACTGCAGTTACTATAAATGAGGATATGCACATCTGTAAACTGTCTTGAAGTATTTGTGACAACTGTTAGGGGTGGTATGGCATTGGAAGAGAGAGCTCTCGGATAACACTGGTGCATCACTAAAGTGGTAGTTACAGACCCCACTACATGCTCTGTAACGTGGGATGTGGCTCCAGCTGGATGGTCTGCTAAAAGTGAACTCTGGGTAATTTCTTTCTTCTTGAACCTGGCATTGACTAAAATCAGTTGAAACCCATTTTCCTTTCCGCCTCTAAACATTACCTGGTTTCTTGGCATTATTAAGCAGTTGTGTTTTTCACAGTTACTGCGTTTCAGTCATAAACACGGAAGGTGAAACACACCTTGGATGAAAGATGCCACAGACCACTGAGCGCTATTATGGGACTTGTTTCCATTGTAGTTGTTGGGAATGCAATTGTACCCTTGAGAGTCTTTTTTACCTACCTAATTACCTAGTTTTTCTGTCCACGACTGGGCTAATAAACTTTAAAAGCCATGAAAAGATTTTACAATGCCAGTGGTACAAACAGAACATTCGCCTTTATTCTTACTGCTCCAAAGCTTCACAAGCTGTGCTATCCCAATTACCTATTTTGAATGAACACCATCCCATGAGAAATTTCCAGTCCTCTGTAATCTAACTGAATATAGACAAAATGGAAAAATGCACATGGAAAAATCAGTTTGCCCAGCAGGACTTTCGCACAGACTAATTCTTAGAAAGGAATTTTAATCTACTCCAAAACACCTAGGGTGATTCCTCTGGGTAGCAAGTGCCAATTTACGCTCAGTGAGAAACACACAAGTAAATGATCAGTATGATGTACGTCTATTCCATGCAGCAATATCCTTGATGCTGTAGAATAGCTGTAAACTCCCCCTTTCTTCCAGATTGTGACATATGGGCTGGCTGCTGTAGTGCTGCTTTTGCTTGTATCAGATGGGATTCACTTAGAGCAGCACTGGGAGTGGGGGGAGGTTCTGCAGCCTCATAGTTGAGGACACAGTCAAGCCTGACATGAGGATGGAATTCTTCTGGTTTCAGCATAACATTGCAGATTACAGGAGTTAACTGGGGATTAGTTATTCAGAAAATATGGTTCTATATCATGAATTTATGTACACAGTGCTGGATGTCTGGTTTGGGCAGTTCACATGCGTGTGGAAAAACCATCATGAGGTGGTTTAACACAGAACAGCATGTAGACAGTTTGTGCTGGATTTAGAGCCTCAGGGTAAGCAATCGTTGCGTGGAATTGTATTTTTAAGAAAAGAACTGCCTAAAGTTTGCAAACACCCCCATCTGGCACCTCTTTCAGTTTTATTTTCCTTTTGGCTTGAGTTCAACACTTTTAGGTGGTGCAGTGTGCTCAGGAGGCTTTAATGCCTGTGGTGCTCCCTGCTGCAGCTTCTTCCAGTCCTTCAGTGTCTTGAGAACCAAGTCAGAGAGCTTGTGCAAACTTGCTGAGGTTAACACCATCCCTTTGCTTTTGTATTCACATAAAGGGCTAACGAGAATGATGCATCTAGAAACGGTGTGGGAGTGTGGATGGCTATAAACTACATAATTATGCAGTGTATTGGCATTGTAAAGGCATGTTTTCTTTATCCAAACACAGCAGGTTTTCTGAATAATATCCAATATAGAATAGCTCTTCAACTGAATTTTAAAAGCCTCTTTTTGAGATTTGTGCTTACCTATTTTGGAATGTTCCAATGCTTCACATGTTCTGATTTCCTTTTTCTTCCCTTTCATAGCTGCTTGTAATATTAACTATATGCTCATAAATAAAAAACCAGCTCTTTTGCCTGGAGGAAGTTTATTGTGTTTTTGTAAAAGGTTGGTTCAGGGAGTTGAATTCCGCTGGACCACACACGCTTGCAGGAGCAGTCATAAATTTTGCAATTGCAAGCATGGTTAAATCTTTTATTTATAAGTTGACGTACCTTTCATACTGTCAGAAAATAGTGAGCAGAATGTACTTCTGGTGCATCTGTCTTAATGTCAGGAATGACTGCCAGTTTACAATTTTCAAACAGTTTGTTGTAATCTCAAACATCAGTCTCCAGTGTGAGCTCCCGGGTACTAAAATAAACAAACGGAACCCCTGTCTTGCTATAAATAGAAGGCAAACATGTTTTCATAAACTAGTTTTAAAAGAACCTTCATTGTATGCAAAATATTGTGGAGAAAATACAAATTGTGAAGGTCTATTTAATTGCAACTGGCAAACAGAGGGAGCTGGACAGATTGTGGCTTTTAACTCTCAGCACTGCCCATGGGGGCTGAAGAACCTCGGTTCTCCCAGAACTGATTATAATCCATCTGACGTAGCGCTGCCATCTGAGAGATTTCTGAAATGCAGGAATTCTGCAGAAAAACGGGAACAAAAAAGACTGAATCTGCACATAGATCTGTGTCCTGTGGTTTTTGAGCTCTGCCTGCGTGGCCTGTGTGCATGTATGTGCATGCACACTAATGACTCAGAGTTAAGCTTTGTGTCCCTGAAAGCCTCGCTTGTCTTTTTTCCAGCTGCATCCCTTGATGTAATAAAAGGTATCATGTCTCCCAATAAATCTTGCCTGCCTTATACCCTTAGGCTATTGTAACTACAGCAATGTTAGGTAATTTGCCAGCTTTTGCACCTGTATTTCAGCCAGGCTGTGGAGAAGTATAAAATAAGGTAGACAGAATTTGATACATTAAGTGATCCACTACATGTTAGTATTTAGATTATTTTTAGTCTGGCTCCTGTAAAGAGTTGGCAGCCAGGACAAAGCAGGAATAACTGGGGAAGCTGCACTGCAGAAGTGATGAGTAGGAGGGCTACTTGTTTATTTCTCAGCAAAAAAATGTGCACTTTTGCAATTTTATTTTACATTCTGAACATGAAACAATCAAATTTTAAAAAGCTGTCTCTTCACAGCTTTCTGCATTGAGTAGCTTCCAAATTATTAATTAACAGAATAGGAAATGTTTCTGGAAGACTTAATCTGAATAATAAAGAAGCAGAATAATTTACTACTCACCCTTTGCTAAACACATACTCAACAATTCCATTTAAAAGCTATGTTCTCCTGCTGCTCAGTGAAAGTTGTATTATGTGACATTTTGACAGTAAAAATTATCAGCAGGAAATTCAGAAGCTCCATTTTTATATTACATACAATGTATTGTTTTACTCATAGTCTTTATGGTAAAATAACATGGAAGCCCACCCAGGTATTAGGCATAATTTAATTCTTTGCTTTCATTTATCACAATATTTACAATACCAGTCCTTTACTGGCCGAAGTGAGGAATCCCAAGTCTTGTTCAAGATTTTTGTATCACGAGTTCAAACGTAGCTAACAGCACTGGATGGAATGTGTGGAATGGCATCAGTGATACAATGACCAAACAGTGAAGGACTTTGGCAGGAGATGTTTTCAGGGTTATAGGCCTCCTTTGAGGTGATGAGCCAAACTGGGATGTCCTGTGGGGTCTTCCAGCTCCCAGTTGGACCAACCTGCTGCATCAGAGTGGCCCCACACAGGGACTTAGATTTAAAAAGTGTTCTGCTGCTGAGCCAGGGAGAACAGCTGCTTTCTTCTCCTGCTTTTTAAAATGTTACCACAAGTCTCCAAACTGTTTTTTCTTCCAATGTTCAGAGAACGCCACAGATAAATCAGGGTAGACTATCCATTATAGGATGTATCTTGATGATAGTTTACCTCTCAGATGTCCTTCAAACTAATTTGGGCTAAAATAAACATTGGAATTTTCGGTCCTGAGTGCCTCAGACATGATTTCTCACTGACTACCTCAAATGAATATTTTGTCATTTGGCTTCTTCAAGTCAGGAGGATAAAAAATGGGCACTGTCAATTGAAAGCACTCTAAATAGCTTAACAGCCATTACCTTAGGCAGTACCTTTGACTCTTCATTTTGTCTTGATTCCAAATATGACCTTATCTTTATCATTTGTTGACTACTTTCTCAGATTTGCAGCCTTAGAAGATGAAGGTGCCTTCCCGTACCCAGAATAGCTCCCACAAATCTGCCTGAAAGAGTATTTTGGAAATGCATCACTATAAATCATTAAGTATTTGCACCAGGGGGGCACAGATAACCACCCATTAAGCGAGGGATGCTTTTCAGTGTCTAGCCTGGAAAAGATGGGAGTGTATTGATGCTGCTGAGTGAAGCACTGATCTTTGGTTTCTGTCCTTATCACTGTTCCAGCAAACACAACCCATTCCTTCAGAAACTGAAGGCATAACAATATTCTCAAGAGTAATCAGTACCAGAACATGTTGTTTTCTCAGACTCTCACGTGGTATTTAATAACCACAGCAGGCTGTACATAAGAACACCATATGCCTGTCATTTATAGCAAAATATTTATTTCAAAATATTTTATGGATGTTAATTGTGAACGATATCCAATAACACATATAGGGGAAGAAAGTTTACTTCAGTTTTATTTCATCTTTCTCTGAGTTTGAAAGTCCTTTTGTTTTTCACAAGCACCTGGAGGTATTAGGAGCAAGTTTTAGTGACTGAGATATTGATTAAAATCACTTTTAATTTGAAAAGTAGAGCCCAATACTTAACCCTCAAATCCCATTTTAAAAACTATAACATAAAAACTGAATTCCTAATTCAAGGCACTTTCTCAAAGGTGCCAGAGTTTAAATGAACCCACAAAATTTTACAATTTTATGTTCTATTTTTGTTTATACTTCTTTGGCAGAAAGACTGAGCATTTAAGTGGCCCTGCAGAAATGCTTCAAAATTCCAGGAATTAGAGCTGCAGTTTAGAGGCAGAAACTGCTTTTGAGAGACGGAAAGTGTTCTGGAAGCTGTCCTGAGCACGATGGTCCCGCTGTGAGCTGCACTAACTCTTTTTGGACACTGACACTGCACAAGCTTGGCCTTCTATCAGATCCCACGGAATATTGAGGAGGGATTTTCCATGGGATTTTCATGCTGAGCTACTGTAAACTTTGGGAATGCACTGAATAGGAATGGCTCCTGTTTAGCTGGAGGTATAAAACAGGGGCACAGCTGCGTGAGGGGGTCTGCAGTACTCTGGCAGATGTTTGGGTGGAATTGCCCCGCGTGGGCACACAGGGTCACCCAAACCACCCCGTGCAGAAGCTCTGGGGCCCCATATAGTGGTGCAGAGGGATTTTTACTGACATACTGTGATTTTTACTGTGAGAGCTCAGGGGTCTTTCTCTGCAGAAAAATAATAGAAATGGCATGGCTGGCTGAAGAAAAAGAAATCAGGATGGTAGAGACAGAAAATCCTTAAGAGAAGGCTGGGATCAGCCAAACTTGAAGAATGTGGGTTTTTTTGTTTGTTCCTTGTAGTTGTTTGAGGGAGCAGCTGGTACCAACTCTGAAAAGGCAAAATTGAGTGTGGGGGGATATTTTGTTAAACGGTACACAGATTTCCACATGCAAACAAGGACAGCACTTACCACCTGCATCAAGGACAAGAAGATATTTTTCTGGAAATCCCCTAAAATGGACAATGAGTGCTGGACCAACAGGCCCAACAGCAGCAGGGTGCGCAGTGTGTACATTATCTGCACCCATCCCAGCCTTCATAACCTGTACACTCCTTTAGAGGAGTAAGTGATTGCTTCTGTGTATGACCAGATGTTTGATTTGAAGACCATTAATCAAAATTCCCAAGGCAAAAGAAACATTAAGCAATTAATTAAGATATAATACTAGACTTGTAAGAGCATTCCAACTGCACTAATTAATCAAACCAAGTTGGAAGATTTTGTTTAAGGAGCTCTGAAGCACTTTCTGATACACTTGAGAGAAAGGAGCCGTAGGTATTGCAGAGGAGAGCTGAACTATTCAATACACCCATTTTGTACTCACATCTGCTGCCAATATGATGGATTTTATGTTTGAAAGTCATGGTGAAATCAAGTTTGTTTTTGTTTTTTTTTTTTTTTTTTTTTTTTTTTTTTTTTTTTTTTTTTGTCACAAAGGCCTTTGTAGTAAGTTGCAGTTTGGTGAGACAAGGGAAGCCCATCTTTCCCTCTGCTAGAGCAGAAGAAAACTGCTTGGAATTTCGAAAGTGAAGCCAGGCTGCTGTTTTACCCAGTCATTTTGGGGAGGTATGCAAGCAATATGCAGTTAGGAAAACCTACATCTTGATCATGCTCGTAATTTTTAATGTTTAATGCAACAGAACCTAGGATCTGTGGTTCCAAGGCCCTTTCTTTTGGACACTGTACATTTTCTGATGAAGGAAATGCTCCTGTGCCACAAGCAGAATTTTAAAACTGCAGAAGATTTCTTCATGTTTTCTCATGATGGGCACTGATTCTTTGAGGACCAAAATGAGAGGTTCTTCAGTTTTGTATCAACAGGATAGCAACATTCATTTGGTGCTGTAGGTAACAAGGACTCTTCTGTAAGCTAATTTTTACCTGAAAGGTTTCCAAACCAGCTCTAATTTTAGAACTCCTCTTTCTTGGTCTGTTGTGTGAAGGTCCTGGATGAGGAAGTTCATGATAAACGTCCTATGGTCATTCATGAAGGAAATAAAGTCATGGGAATTAGGTCAGATGACCCCAAGACTGTATTTAAGAAAAGCAACCATCAGGTATGGAAATAAGTAAGAAAATACCTCTCTTGACACATTATCAGCTATAGCAAACAGGAAAATTAATGAAATATTGGTGTAAATTTTCAGACTAACCGTTAGTATGTGAATGGATGTATTTGGTTCTTGGTTACTAGAGCATATTTTGGTTGGTATGTCAAGAGACTTCCAGAAACTCGCCTGACTTTTTGGGATAGATATTGGTTGGAGAATATGCCTATGTAGAAGGTAGAGAAAAAGTTCATTAATCAAAAAGATCTGTAGCACTTAAAATTGAAAATGGAGAGCCTGCAGTTATTAAAAATTAAAAAGTACAAAGTTTCAATGTCGCAGAAGACCTTTGACAACTGAGGCAGCAAAATGGATGGGGTTTTGACAGGCTGAGTCAGATGAGAGGGCAGGAACTGTATTGTGTGGGGTTTGTGTGATGAACTGTGGCTGTCAGCCAGAAAGAGATGTGCTAACTCAATCAAGGTTAAACCAACAGCAGCCAGGACTAACAGGCAAATAAGTGGCTGTAGCATAATTTCTCCGAAACAGGTGAGCATGAGACTAAAATATCTTTACAATGTTCAAGAGGGACATACCAAAATAAAAGAACATGACTGGGAGGCTAACTTGGCTATCAGCTTGGGAACGCAGCCAGATGTATGTTTCCATAGAAACAAAAATGACAGATTTATTTAAATGGTTGCTTCAGGGCCAGCGTCTTCCCTTACTGCCTAGAGAGGGTTCACTGGCAATGGATGGAACAGACAGGTGCCAAGCTGATGAAATCATCACTGGTAATGAAACCATTAATTGAGAGGGAAGTCTTGCGGGGGAAGCTGATACATTTGGAAGAGTAAACAAGCTATCATGCAACGCTCACCAGTCTTTGCCAGCCTGTCTTTCTGAACTTTGCTAATTGGTCAAATAAAAGATATTAACCTCTACCCACAAAGTTTATCTTTCTTGTATTGATAGATTATCATGGACCAAACACTACCACTTTAAAAAAAAAAAAAAAAGGTTGCTATTTAGTTGTAGCTGTTATTTATACAACCTCCTTCTTTCCTGAGGAAGGAAAACTTTGGACACCAAAATTCATGAACCAACTCAAACTGTGACCTGGCTATTGGAGGGTTGTTAGTTTGTTGGGATATGATAAAAAAAGAAAAACCATATTTTTTATGTAGAAAGAACTCATGCTACCCTTATCCTCTTTAATATTTTATGGTTTCAGGTTTCCAGTCTCAGGCAATTTTTTCTTCCTTAAATCACAGAATCTCAGAGAAATGCTGTATAAGACTGATAGCTGTGTTCATTGTTCTGATTAAATAATATTGAGGTTTTTTTTATCACCTATTTCTGCACTACTTCAAACTTAGAAACCTGATACTGCCACATTTGAAGAAGGATTAGGGCATATCCCAAGATATGAAAGTCTGAAATGAGGGGAGATTGCATCAGGATATGGTTGGGAAGGTAATTTTCGTCATAGGCAGACATACATGTCTATGCAGCTTACTCCAATTAGTATTTATAAGTTGATTTTTTAAAGGTCATGTCTGTTGCATTCTTCTAATGAAGTTAAATCTTAGATGACATGTATTGGATAGACCTACAGTGTTCTTTAGTTCACATTGAGGTATTTAATTTTTTATATTTTAAATTTAAGCTTTTTGTCACTGGAATACATTAGTTCTGCTGCAGAATATTTACCAGGCTAAATGGACAATATTGTCACATGCTTAAATAGTTTTATTTTTGCACTTTAAAATAATTCTATATTACCTTTTGACAAAATAAAAAAAATTCCTTGTAGCAAAGCTTCAACATATATTTATTTCTTTGAAATGCATGGGGTCAAGAAATTATTGTGAATATTTATCTTTCTGGGTAACAGGTGGGACTGAAGGGAAGGAGAAAGGAAACAGGGAAAGTCAAATCTGGACACATCAAAGTTTGCAGCAAAACTCTCAATCACATGATTGGGACCAAAATTTCATGAAAGGTTCTAGAAACATTGTTAGTAACTGAATATTATGCCTTTTCATACTGTTTCTATGCTAAATCTGCTACACTACCTTGATCCTGTGAGGCTTTTCTTTCTCATCTTTGATACTACAATGATTTATGTGACACTCTTGACTCT
The DNA here is from genome assembly GCA_013397775.1 of Eulacestoma nigropectus. Taxonomy (NCBI): domain Eukaryota; kingdom Metazoa; phylum Chordata; class Aves; order Passeriformes; genus Eulacestoma; species Eulacestoma nigropectus. The sequence continues at coordinate 417,033 of VZTE01002640.1, read as the reverse complement.
AAATTCTTGTACAGTCAAGGTGAATTAATTGATTTCGCTTATAAGGGTAGTAAGCTTGTCCCTCTTTCCCTTGCAATATGAAATATTTGTGTATTTTAAATGTACACAGCCAATACAAAATCTACAGAAAACCAAACAAAAATTCTGATACAAGGAAAAATTGTTCAGTATAAAAGTTTGTTTGTGAATTTCAGCAGGAACATAAAAAAATAAAATCTGTTTTATGATTAAAGATTGAGACCATCAAGCCAAAATTACTCTCCTGCTATTTACAAATCCTCTTTCTGTAAGCCTCTTCCATCCTTCTCCAGATATTTTTGTGTGTCTCTTCTAGGAGCCCTCACTTCAATATAAATGGAGATGAAATTTAGCTATATGAAGTTTCTTTCCTTTCATTTTCCGTGATGGCACCATTTGCACAATTTGTTATTTGTCTTTTGTTTTTTTGCATCCCTTCCCAGCTTTGCTGCAGTTGAAATAAATGAATGCAGCAGCTGCCGCTCAGGTTGGTACTTCCAGAGTGTGGAGCGTGTTAAGATTCAAGCTTTGAATTGAGTTTGAGGAGTGCTGGGAGGCTGGAATGTGAACAGCCCAAATCCCAATTTTCTCTGGAGTCCTTCTCTCAGGCACAATCGTATCAGTCAGATCACCACCAGTATATTGATATATCTAGCGAGACAGCTGATAAATGCTAAATCTCTTCCCTTGTCACCAGCTGTGAGCCCTGTGCCCCATGCAGCAGGCACATCCCTTCCAGCAGGAAGAGGCAGGCTGCAGGAGACACTACAAACCCAAGGAATTTACATTTCAATCTCAGTTTGCACATTGGCTTTCTTATGATTTTGGCACACCAGTTCCTTCTGACCTCTCACCACCTTTCACAAATCCCTGTGTGCATCACAGTCAGATACCAGAGCGGGAAACACATCAGAGCTTTGGCTGGGAAAGGCACGTGCTTTGTTATGGCAGATCTCTTTATAGTCTCTGATATCTAGTGTTGACAAGGCTGTAAGTTATTTTGGAGTAAATGAGGCTTCACTTGGCTTAATCTGTTGGTTCTGTTGTTTGGCTCTTTATCCTAATGACTTGCAGTTGATCTTTTCATGAGGGCAAGCAGAAGTCCCCTCTGTTCTATGCTGGAGCAGAGCACTGGGCTCTGCCTTTTAAGGACATTTTAATGTTTGCAGGAAAATTCCTGAGGTGAGGAAACTTTCTGAGATGAGGAAACTTTGAAGTCACTCCCCATATTCTGTCATTGCAGAAAAAGGAAGCAGTGACAGCCTGTGATTTGTCACAAGCCAAGAAATAACCTTTGAGTGTTGGTCTCATTAGACAGAGGCTTGTTGTTATGGTAATATTATCATCCGAGTTGATGCAGAAAACTGAACAGGGTCACAGAGCAGCAATTACAAGACATGTCAGAATGAAAGAACTGGGTAAGAAATAGTCTTTCAGGAAGGGATTGTTGGCAGGTTTCCCAGGAATCTTCTAACACAGAGATGCCTGATTCACCTTATTCCTTGATGCAGTCCACACAGCACAGCAATAATTGCCTGCTTTCTGAATGAGGATCTTGGGATCAAGACCATACACCAAATCCTGAATGCACCACATTGAGCTAGGAGATTATTTTCTCTACCTGTCCCATTTAGGGACAGGTAGACTTTATCCTGCAGGCTCTTGGGGCTCTGATTACGATACTGAAACCTTTTGAAACGTTCAGAGTTTGTGAATGAGGTGATCATACTGTGTAAATGCAGTGTTTAATATATGCAGAAAGATGGTAGCAGAAGGGAAGATTTTGAAGTCGATGCTTTTGAAGAGCTCGACAGAAAGCATTGAAAAGCAAAAATAGTTTCTAAAGAGATGGAAGATTAGGGCTGTTAGCATGGGAAAAATCCTTTGCTGTGATAAGATGAGCTTTGTTAAATGAAGTCATTTTTTAATCTCATTTAATGAGCAAAGAGAACGTTTAATTAAAACAAACAGCAAGATGTAATTGTTGAGAGTAAAATTGATCTGGAAGTTAAATAGTATCAGTGGGCTGAAATTTGTTGAATGGTCTTGCTCCAGCCCTGCTACGAGCTGTTTTATCTGCTGGTGCACGTGGCTATAATAGAATCGGATCTAAGCGTTGTATGAGAGTTTGGAGACCTTAGAGGTGCTTTTTTCAAAGGTAGAGGTGAAGAAGCGTTTCATGGGATGTGATGATATCTCATAAAACTCAGTGCGTTAATGCTGAAAGTCTGCAGCTGGATCCTGGCTAGGTTTATAGGCAGCCAAAATTAAGAAGCAGCATCTCATTCTCTTCCTGTCCCATTCAGCCTTTCTTCCTTGGGCAGGCACAAGCAGCATTCACAGGTTTTACAGAGGGCTAAATGCTGCCTAAAATATTTTCCTGACCTTCAGTGAACAAGAAAATGTTTCTACAGTTTAAAACCAGGCTTAGCTCAACTTCAGGACTTTCTTCTTTGTCTAAAAGAGCCTCATGCCTTGTCTTTGATGCCATTCAAAAGACACAATGATTTGCACTAACAGGATTGGTACAGCAACTTTGGTGCTCTTAACTGACTCTTTTCTCATTTCCTTAAAAAATACCTTAATAAAACTCTTACATGAGGAAGTGAAGTAGGAGAACTGCTGTGTTGCCATTGTCCCTTTTCCAAGCCTTCCTCATGACACAGGACATTTAAAATGAAATTTTTAGGTCCCTGGAGTCCCAAACTCCATTGAGCCATTGATTCCTGTGCAACCTCTGTTTCATGTTAGCAGTGCTTAAATATATATATAGAATACCTGGTCTTGGTGTGCAAGATACAGGTGTTTCTCTACAAAGAACCCATTTTTCAGTTCAAGGGCATTCAGGATATGTTGATTCTAATAAATTGAACAGTTCCAGGGAACTTCAGTGCTTATCAGAATACTGCTTTCTGTATTGTCACACTTTCTAAAAGGACTCCTGCTCACTTTTGGCCTGAGCTCACTGCCACTTTCCCAAACAGAATCTAGGTGGGATTCAGGCATCAGTGTTGGTCAGCAGCCTTCCCAATCTGCCATCTGAGCGCAGCCTGTTTTGGCAGGGAAGAGAGTTTATTAGTGTGACACGAACCATTCCTTGCCAGGTGGCCTGAGGGCCAACCAGCAGGCTTGTGCATATTAATTTATTAGCATAGCAAAGACATACTTAAAGGTTTTTCATTTTCTTTTTTTTTTTTTTAAATTAATTGTAATGAAGTTCAGTTTCAAATTTTCATTTTAAAAAAAAGTCAAGGCCTTTGGTTTCCAAATGCCAAAACTAAATATTCCAGCATTAATACACAGCAGCTGTTTATTCTTTGATGAAATCACTCAAAAATTCATTTGTGTGCAAATAAAAACTCATTTTCTCTGAAATCCTTTGGAAAAAGCCTTCAAGTTTTAGTGCTTAAAATTCTTTCTAAGAGTGGAATTGCTTCAGCTCCCACAATCCTTCCTGTTCATAATTTGTTGTACGGAATGAGAAAAAGAAACAGAATTTTTCTACGATTTTCTGTAACACTGATCCTTAGTAAAATGACAAATTGAGAAAGATATTAATGGTCTGACGAAATAACAGATGCATTGCAGGGGGGGAGCAGAAAAACCTGGTCTGCTGAAAGAACATGACAGAAACAGAGGCTGCACCTGGTTACACCAATGTCTGTGAGGGGGAATGACATTGAAATGCCTGGAATCCTGCCAGTCCCACTCAGGATGCACAAGGATGGAGCCACTGGAATCAGAACGTGCTGGTAATTGATGATGGTAAGTCATGGCTTGGAGCACAGCATCAGCATGTGCACAAGCATGTGCAGACATCCGCGTTCTGGAACGTGACCCTGCTTTTGGGAAGCCAGGATAAAAGTCCGTGTCTGCCCAAAAAATGCTGTTTTCTGTCAGGGAAGAGTCGACAGAAAGATGTGATGGGTTAGGTAAGGTGAAACTCCACTAATTTACATTTTTTATAACAACAGCCAGTGAGTCCCTTTGCTCTTAGGATTTCAGGATCTTTAGTGAGCCAGATCCTAGAGTGTGGCAGAACCTCCCTCTCCAGGGAGTAGAGCAGAGTCCTAAATATAGCTCAGTCTGGAAAGTGTTTGGATGTCACTGGGGTAGGGAATGTTTTATGAGGTTTCCATGTATAAATAAAAGATGAATGCAATTAGTCCTCACCATAGGATATTTCCTTCTATGTGACCCAAATTTAATTTTTCTATGGCTTTCAGCAGGAGATGTGCCATCAAACGCCTTTTGAATATCACACGGTTTGAATGAGCTGCCATAATCAGCTCCATAACCTTTTATAACCATCTTTGTGCAGAAAAATCTTTCTTTTGAAATCCATATTGGCTATTCTCTTTCAGGTTATTACTTCAAATATGCTCTGCAACTCTCTCCTAATTAGTGATTCTAGCTTTTTTGTGAGCTACAGATGAACAGTGCTATTTTGGTCCCTCCAGGTCAAGGCTGCATGCACATTATAAACACTGTGGCCTCATCTTTGTGCTTTTGGACTCTCCACGCTTTATTTGTGCCAATGATATTTTCATGATGATTGCCACCGCCTCTGAATTCACCCTGGTTTGAATCTGGACCATCAGATTAATTCAGAGCCTAAGATTTCCATGGAGAGCCTGGTAGCCAGATCTGCTCGATACCTCCAGTGGTCACACCTCATTTTCTCCAAGACTAGGATAAGGTCAGCAGTATTAAATTACTGGTGTAAATTACTGGTTTTACTGCTGTTAATCATAAAATCACTGGCATCAACTAGAATTGCTTAGAGTCCATGTGCAAGCCCAATGTCTTCTCTAGGAGGAAACAATTTGAACACTGAAGGATAATGAGAGCAATCTGGAGGGGAAGTTCTTACCCCTTTGCTGCTCTGTAACCAATCAGGTTTAATAAAATTGCGCACCATCACCCTCCCAGAAGTTCCAAATGCCCCACTGATGGTATTATTGTGCAGGAAGCAAAGGACAGTTGTTGGTACCAGAAGGGACACTGACTTCACTGGAAAAAGCTGGCCTTCCTACTCAGTTGCAGAGCTTTGAAATCCATCTTTCTTTGGAATTTCTCTCTTCCTGATCCTAATTCCCTACTTGAAACAATCATTAGTTGTTTCTGGTATTGCCACCTCTGAAGCCTTAAGTATGAAGAAGAATATAGAGGCAAGGGAACTTCGTATTAGGGAATAAATTTTATTCCCTGGATTTATATAACCAAATAATACATTGAAGACAGAAATAGCAAGTCGAAGCTCAAACTATCACATGAAAAATAAAGCAAGACATGAATGCTTAAGATCCAAAATTCCAGACATTTCAGTGAAAGAAACTTTGAGCTTTGAAGGAAAGTGATAAAATGCTGGGTTGCTGCTGACACTCTGTACAGATTTTGGAGTGCAATTATTCAATTTTACAGAGGAAACCCATATTTTTTGATAAGAAGCAATCTCCATAGAAGCATTACTTAGTGAGGCTGTGCAGTGCAATAGAAATCCATCACACTGTTTCAGATTTCCTGTAATTGTGCTAGAGCAGTGGAACAGTTCAGTCTTCATGTCTGTAAATAGTGTTGTCCGATTAATAATCTCAGTAGTTATGATCTTCCAAAATCCCTCAGGCTGACGGAAAACCAAGCAGAAAAGAATTCCTTCTGTAGTGCTGAATAAAAGAGACTTAAATGGGGGAAATGAAGAGACTTTATATAATGTGGAATCATCATCAAGTGCAGAAAGAGCATTTGTCACAATGGAAAAATTTGTACATGCTGAAGCTTTCAGTATGTTTCACTCTTCGTGTCTTACCAGTGCTACAAACCCTTAGATACTGCTGAGTAAATTATGGTTTTTTATTTGATTTTGCCCTTGATTATCATGCATTGCATTTTTTATCTCAGTCATCACAAAAAAAAAATATTTCTGAGTATGCACTGGGTCTTCATGTTTTTGAGAAAAGGCAAGAGAGTTGTAGGTTGACACTATTGAACACGGATGAAGAAGTCCAAGAATTTAGACAGAATGGAAACCAGATCAGGACATGCCTTGTGCTTTTTGTGGAAGAAGAAGAGAAATTGATTATTCAGACTATGACTTGCTGAGACAAACTAGAGCTTGTTGCAGAAATAACAACAAATAAGCCTAAAATATGCAAATTGCACAGTTTCTTTGAAGGTAAAATAAAGTGACCTTCCATAATACCAGTTTTAACTGGAAACACTTGTAGATGACTGAATTTAAATTTTCTAATGGAGTAGCAAAATATTTTTATCTTGATTTTTCGTGAGTAAAATGATGCTATATTGAGACAGGAATTCTCAGCTGAATGAGGTTTTAGCTCAGCTTTCGAGCATAAAGTGTTAACAGTTCCACAACCAGTTATTATCTTCAAGAACTATCATATCACTAATTTCATGTGATTTATCCAATTTATCTGTATCATCTTGAGTTATGGTCCTGTCATAGCGATGCTTGAAATTCTATTTTGTTTCATTAGAACATGCTGGCAGCTTTTGAGAAAAGGTTTGTTTGGAGCGAAGGGAAAGTTTGTTTTTTTTTTTGACAAATCCTTTGTGAAGTACTGTCCGGCATTTGCACTTCACTCTCTTGTGGCTAAAGCTGGAATTTTGTGCAAGGGATTCCCACTGTCTTTTTTTTTTTTTTTTTAAATCAGTGTAAAGAATTAAATATTTGTAAGCTTCTGGCTTTTTAAAATAAGCTGCTGATTCAAAGCTAATTTCTGGTTACCTGCTCTAGGTTCAGATTTCCCATTGACTCCAATACAGAGATTGCTCTTGCATTTGTCTTTGCTCGAAAAAGTTGTGTGCAGTGCTGGTGAGCAGCACTTCCAGCACTATTAGAGATGTCTGTAATTGTTGTATGATTATGGCAGTCTTTGCAAAATAACCCACCATCAAAACAACTCAAAGTACTTTCAGATGAAAAGCGCGTGGATTCTGCTTTTTGGATTTTGAAGTGAGCAAATGTAATAAAATGTATTTTGCAGTGGTGAAATTTGTATCATCATTCCAGTCATTAAATAGGGTATTCCAGCTAGTAGGAATTTGATGTTTTTTCAGGGCAGAACCAGTAAAAGCTTTAGGGCTGTTTGATAAGCAGAGATCCAAGCAGGCTGAAGGACACAGTGCCATGAACTCTTTTATGGCTTTCAGTACTTCCTCTAAAAATACACAGAGATGCATGTAGGGATGCTCTGAGCATCTGTGTCCTTGTGTACTTCCAGCATCCCACTGAGCTCTCCAGAGTAAGTTGGAATCATGAGTCTGGATGGTGTAGCTGAAGTGGCATTTGAGATGCTTATTTTGAAGTGCAGCAATTTGGTGCACTTCTGCAGGTTTTCTTCTGCAAGTTTGCAAGTGACTTCCCTAATTCAACTCCTCTCCCACATAAACTCCACAATCTCTTTACAGAATAATTTTTCTGTGAGCTTTTAAGAGAATTACTCCACAGCAGCATTAAACTCTACTCCTACTTTTATTTAAATTAAGCCTGATAAATCAAATTATAATTCCTTCCTGCATCAGGGTTTTTTTTTCCCATTCAATTTCTGCCAATTGAAAATTTATGTAATTATCTGTATTTATGCCACTTAAGACTGTACTGGTGTTAGTGCTGTGTTGTAGTCAAATAATTTTGTAGTGTTTTAAATACAAGTCAGCAAGCACTGAGCATCCCTGATTTCCGTCCTTTTTCTTTTAATTTTGACTTCTCATTTTCTCTTTCTGTACTTTTAACTTTGGAAAGATTCACCACTGACATAATGAGATTCAGCGGTGCCTTGGGTTTTTTTTTTCAGTAACAAGTTCCAGAATAATTTGGTAGTTGCTGAGAAAGTTCTGTGTGCTGCACTCATTAATTTTTCTGAGCAATGGTGTGACCAGTCTGTTATTGGAAGGTAATGTGCAGTTGAATGGAAACATCACATATTAACTGTGCCATTCACAGTCTGGAACAGCTCCAGGAGGGCAGAGTTCAGCAGCTTCTCTGTTAAAGAAGAGGATAGTTTTATTTCTTCCCCTATCAGGTTGTTCATTCATCAAAATCTTTGTGCTACAGCCTGTGTGCATCTGTTGTTTTCTGTCACAAATGCCAGAGTTTTCTTCCTTTCTTTCTTCTGTCGAAGGATATCAGGGAACCTGAAGTCTCAGTGAGGTATCATGGAGAAAGAAATGCCTGCCTGAGTGCCAGAATCAGAACACATGCAGTTTGGATAGATCCAGATTCCTGTGACACAGGATGGTGTGTTCCAGTGAGACTGAGTTACAGGAAAGAGTAAAATGGCTCTGGGGTTCCTGAGATGATCAGAAAATACTGGTCAAATGTTCTTTCTTTGGGTCTGGAGAGTTCCTGCTCTCATTTTGAGATTGATAGAAAAAAAGAATCATTTTGGTGAGTTAGTATATGTTGAGAATTCTTACAGTGAGATGTGATTCTATGTTTTGACTATTTGGTGCAATCTGGCACGTCTGGTCAGTGCAGAGCAGCTTTCTAAAATCCAGAAAAACCTTCTTCTACCACTTACCAACGCAGCATTTCTACTGCCTGGTCATAATACTGAACTTGAACTGGTAGATTGAAAGTTGTAAATGTGAAAATTAAAACATAGTGAGGTAAATAAACTGCTATAGTATATACATAGCACGTATCTTGAGGTGTATTAGCAAAGAACAGTCTTTTTTCATCTGGCATAAATCTGTCACTGCCTTTGCTTTCCTGTACTATTTCTAGTATCAGCTGCAGTTAATATGCCTTCCATCACCACTAGATTCCACCAGTGCTCGTTCACTTCTGCCACAAAAACACCTGAACAGAAAAAGTGCACTAGGAGCCAGAAATACAAAGAATTGAAATCCATGTAAATGAAAAAGTTAGAAAGGTACTTAACAACTTTCATCTAAGAGGCAGAAATAAATGCCTTAAGTTCTGTTCACCAGCAAGAACAGAAATGTAGTTAGCATTTTCCTGTTCTAGCTGTTCTCAACACTGTCATAAATTATGGGGGGTTTTTTTGGGTCTTTTAAGTGTATATTATAAAACAAGACAGAGGAGGTTATGCAAGTTAAGTAGCAGGAATGCTGCTAGCTGTAAGAATCCTGGCACAGACACTCCCAGAGATTTCAGAGTCAGAGGGGCTGTGAAAACAGAATCTGACCAAATATTTGAGCTAGAAATTCAAAGATTTTGGGGCACAAATCAATAGCTTGAAGGACAAGGTGTGGTCATAGCAGCTGTACAAAAATTACCATTTTTTGTTATATTCATTATATTACATATAATTATAATCTTTAAAGATGAGCAACTTCATCTCTGAAATTCTTGATGACTCCATCAGACTTTACAGTATTCATATGTCCATAAACCTTCCTTCTGTGCATTGTTTTTCAGCATGAAAACAAAACCCAGCCACACAGTTTATACTGAAGAGTTTGCTTCGACTCGTTTTAGTGCCAAAGATGATCTGTGAAGTAATTGGAGAGTACACATGGAAGCTCATATTTGCCATAAATGGAAAAATTGAAATGATTGGAAGCTGCATTCTACTTTTATTGAGAACAACAAAGGAAAGAGGCCAAAATTAAAGGGGTTGTGTGAAAAACCAATGAGCATGTGCCTATGTGAGTTAGTCTCTGTGTACATCCTTTGAGATAACCTGCCTCTGGGCACAAAAAAATAGCTGCATTTGTGGCAGGGAGGAGAGAAAAGATTTTCCATTTAAAAATTCATCAGCTGAAAGTAATAGAACATTACATAATCAGATTATTTTCATAAACTATTGATAACTTAGTGATTATTTAGCTTCTTATGCTGGCTGGATTTTGTTCACCAAAAACTTGTTAGAAATGCAAGTTCACTAACTTACTTTAGTGGCCACAATGATTTACTCCATTCTCTATATTCTGTCTCGATGATGATTAGCAATTGCCTTGTAAATATGTTCTCAGGAAAGAGTTTTTGCTGAAAACTGAGATATTGCAGAATAATTTTTTGCACTTCTGGATGATCTCAGCATTTTCAGAACTCTTAATTCCTTGTCTTTCCCTGCACAACTGTCCTGTTATCTCTGTTCTGGTGAGATAAGGAGAAAAACCAAAGAACACATCGATTGAGAGAAAAGAAAACTCAGAGCTAACAGGCTTCTTCCCATGGGTTTTTTACCTCAAAACCACTTTTCCAGCTGACTTCCCCAGCATTCACCTGCATCTCTGGCTGCGGGGCTCCGAGACGCTCCGCGCGTTTGTTTTCCCGTTACCTCACAAGGAGAAGGCGCACATCGGCAAATTTTATGTCAACCCCTGCAAACTTCACCGTGCAAAACATGACCTGTGTGGAGGCTGGCATCACTGACAAACTGTTCTGGCCATATGGGGTCTTCTGGGGGAATGGATGCAAGGGTAGGTGTGCTGCTAGCACTTCAAAACTGATCAGGCTTTTTTTGTGGGTGGCCAGAGGATAGAGGGCAGTGGTATTGCCTCTGCCTGTGCTGGGCTCTGTGTTGCAGAAAACAGGCAATTAAATTATGGGACTATTCAGGCACGCTGGGTTTCTCAGATGCCCTAGAAGAGATTGGTAGCAGGTTGCTATTAGAAGAGCTGCTCCTAAAAATCAATTAGCTGATCACTGAAAGTGATGGTGAAAGAATGAGAGCCTTTTTTCCCAAAGGCTGTGGATGAAAAAGCTTGGGAACAGCTATGTTTCTGCAAGTGTCCATCTGGGCAAAGCTAAGGGAAATTGAATTTGGAATTGAGTGCAGGAAACAAGGTCTGGGGTTCAATGTGATTTCTGAGTATTTTGCAGAAAAGCTAACAAATAGTGGCTTTTAGAGACCTTCTTGAGATCAGATGGAAGGTGACAGCCGTGATTAGGGGCATGACAGATGGTCCCTTGGGAGTTTGAGCTTGGGCACCTTCAGAGAACACTGAGGTTCTTGTTCAACACACGCCTGTGAAGCCTGAGGCAGTGGTACCTGAGATTGCAGACCTCTCCCAGAGCCAGTCTGAGCTCCACCAGAGCTGCAGGAGTAGCTGAAGTGAGCCAAAGATATGTGACTGAGAAAAGTGATATCTGAAATAATAAAGTGCTCTCCAAAAGTGCTCATGGTTAGATTACGAAGCCAACACAGCCAATTCCTCTGGAATGCTTCTTGTACTCAATGGGAATTTATATCAGATACTTCAGGCATAAGTGCCCAGATGAATTTGATTCCAAATTTAAAGAATGCTTTATGTAATCACTGGAATTCATATGGCCTCTAAATATTTTGGGGACTATAAAGATGCTGGGATATTCAGCTTTACAAGTACTTATTGGACCTGTTGAAATCAATAGCAATGATTTTTGGCTTGGTGTTTGTTGTCCCTGTCTAAAAGTGCTAGAAGTGAAAGTTATATTAGAATTCCAAAACCTCTGCCAGGAATATGCCCTTGAATGTTTAATTTGCATTTGTTGCTGTGTTTTCTCTGTCTATACATAATCTGCAGCAGATTCCTTTAAAAATAAATTCCCTTTATGTCAGAAAGATCTTGAGGAATAAATCTCATAACATGGTTGAGTTAGTTTACACAAAACTCTTTCAGAAGCCTTGTATTTGGGAAATTAGTGTCTGGGACTGGAAGTCCAAGAGCAATTTTCATCATTTAAAAATAACTCTACTAAAGAGCAGTGGCTGTCAGAAAAAGAGGCTGTGCAAGGCCTGGGAAGGGAAGTGTGCACAGGAACTGTGTGCCAGAAATGTTCAGGTTGGTGTCTTATCTAGGCTGGCTTTCTCTTCCTACAAGATAGAGGCTTCTGAGTCAGAAATAAATATCATAAAATAAATAAAATTATAAACTGAATCTTATAAGTTGCTGAACTCTTTTTGTGCCAGCTGAACAAACATTTTGCAACACATGTTCTTGGTGAGATCAGACTGTATCCTGGCACTTTTGTGATGGGTTGGATCAGCACCAGGCAGCACCTTCCAGGATCAGTCCTTGTGTTTGCATAGAGCATTTCTGAGCAACTAAAGCAACAAGAACATTGATGACAGCCTGCAGCAAGTAAATTAGTAACATCCATGAAACAGTCACATCTATTCGTGTGTCCTGTCTTCCAAAGGTTTCTGGTACCATTAATGAAAAGGTGATTAGGACAAGAGAATGAGAGCCATGCTCAAGTGAATGCTGCACTCCTGGTGTGCTGCAGATTTTAATGCTGCAGCTCTGAATCCCAGTGGAAAAAAACACTTTCAAGAAGACAGTGAGGTACTCGCAGTCTCCTGTTTCTGCACCTTGGAGCCTCTTCCTCTCTGTGAAAGTACTTAGAAAATGACCCTATAAAGGGTTGTGAAGTGCTCAGGAACCATTGCAATAAGGAATGTCTAAGTACACCCTCTGATAACATTCCAGATCAAAACCATATGGAATATGGGGATGATTTAGATACACACAGAAAAAGTTTCATATGGATGCAATATGAACTGAAGGGTCCAGGTTTTAGCTGGCTTAAAACTGCTGTCTGCTCTGAAGTGTTCTCTACTAGTTCGTGTTTTATTCACTTAGAGGCTCATAGGATTTTGCCATCCTGTGGACAATGAGGGTTTCAGGCTTGTTCATACACAACCCTGCCTTTTGATGTTGAATTTACAGAGCAAAATCTTCCTTTCAAAATCTGGTTGTAAGGAAGCACGTGGATGGAAACAGGGAGAAATTAATTAAATGGGAAGCTTATTTTAAAGATGAGAGAATGTATACCTGACTAAATATGGAGTGTAAATAATGAATGCTGTATCTGTAGTACAAACAATAATAATGTTCATCAGGCTGAGCTAGCCTGGGGGTCCTGTAAGAGCTATGCTGTGTGTGTCCCGTGGGAGCAGGAGACACCAGCAGAGGTTCTGCATTTCATTAGAGCTTTTGGCAATTTTGTAGATCTCAGGCCTGCTGGGATAAGAGACTGGCCTTACATGACTTTCTCAGATAAGATGTAGTGCAAACACATTTCTTTGGCTGGAGTTTTTACAATGTTTTCCGTGATACTGGCTGTTCCTGTCTGGATGAGCAGGCAGCTGGCGACTTGTGTGTGCTTTGAGCAAATACACTGCAAGGCATCCTCAGCCCTGCTGCAAACTGATATAGGTCAGGTGTAACAATGGCAATATTCTGAGGGAAGCAGATAAAAACTTTTTGTTTTGTCTTGTTTGTTTCTACCCACCCAAGATGCTATAGAGATTATGTCCTGCTTTTAGGCAGTTGATGAAATACTTCATTTAATGCATGTTCTGAAAATCAGTCAACCATTGCAGGATCCAGATTCTAGTGTCCTCCCTTTGCTCTCTTTTATTTACCTGTACATCTAATCACAAGAACTTGATACATTTTTCGTTGTCCTGTATTAGCAGGATTTGCTGTGCTAAGAACAGCTGAGCAAGATCAGAAACTCAGGATTAGTTTAGATAATTTCTCTGATCATTTTGTAAAGATAGTAATCAAAACCAACCTTTTTTTCTAGCAGCAAGAGAAATACAGTGGCAACTCCTATCAGCATTTCACTTTTGTAGCAGACAAATGCAGAGGGAACTTCACTACAGCTGCTGAACATGCTTAAGCTAAAATCTTTGGTTATCTCTTTTCTTAGTTTTTCACACTCAAAGCCACAACGTGGAAGTTTCCACCGCTGAGGATGTCCACAGTGCTAAGCTATTCAGCACTGAATAAAGCTAAACGCTCTTGATGTCTGTAATTGTTTTGTTCATTCTAAAGATTCTGTAATTAAGAGATAAATGGCTAGTTCTGCTAGTACACTTTCTTTGGGTTTCCTACTCCTCAAAAGTATGGAATTGCTCAGTACTTTTTATAAATGATTGTAAATATCAGCCTCTTTTTTTTTTTTTTTTTAAAGAAATGGTAGTAGAGGAATAATTGAAAATACATCCACATATATAAATAACACCATAGCAGATGTTACAATGCTCCTTTAAACTTTCTATCAATGACATACATTTTGGCTTTATTGCTCTGCTCCTTCCTATATGAATTCCCTACTCTTTCAAGGTTCAGAGGGTGGAATTATGCACTAACAGTGCTCAAGAGGCCCCTGCTAGTCTTTGATTATGATCTTTTCTGGGTCAGATTAATAATTCATACAATCTTTCTCTGTGAAAAGAGATATGTTGCCTGTCATCTCCTGTCACCTTTTTAAGGTTTGTTTCAAGCCTCTAACAGGACTGAGGCCAGATATAAGTTCACTTGAGGATGAAACTTCAGAAAAAGGATAATTACTAGGTTGTACGAGCAGGCACCAAGTAAAAAGCATTCCTAAGTTGGACGTGTTTTCCGGAGCTTCAGCTGTTAGACTGTGGAGCACCTTCTCATGGAAGATGATGGAATATCCATTACATGAGGCACTTAAAATGCAATTGATCACTTCTGATGGGGAAAAAAAAAATCACCGTGGGGAATAAATTTTCTCTGTGAAAGAGCTGTAGAGACAAATAAAATTTGCAACATATTTGGGGGAAGCAATTCATTTTTCATGCATCCTTTATCTGGTTGCTTTAGGCCATTTCATTACTCATAAGATCTTGTTCATGTTCTTTGGGATGCAAAAGTTTTTTGATGTAGATTCTATATGTTTTAGATTTAAAAGGTTGTGTTTGATTTAAGAAAAAAATTCATCAGTTTACCTGAATTTTTAGCTAAGTGAGGAAATCCATTTTCAGAAGAGAAAGTAATGTCATAAACATGGATTTGAACTGAACACTTTAGAACAGAAAGTGATGCCCAGGGATCCTGATTAGCTTTACATTGGCTCATGGAGTTTTGAGAGTTTTGGGATTTTTTGTTTTGTTTTTCCCACTTATGCTCAGTTTGCCTGTAGTACTTGGGGCACTGCTCTTTGCTGTGCCCTTGCCTGCTGCCTTCTTTCACAAGCACAAGAGTCCAAGTGTGGCTTGGCAGTCACATTGGGCTTCTTATCCTCTGAAATGATGTTCAAGGGTAACTCTGGACAGGGATGAGGAGAACCTCCTTGTGCAGACATCCATGGCCTGAGCATTCCTGCCTGCAGGGAACAGATGAAGAGGGAGGTTTGTCCAGCCCAAGACATGGCAATGCTTGCTGAAACTCTTGTCAAATAATGGACTTTTGTATGACTCTGGGAAAGTCAACACTGTTCTACTTCCCTGCCTACGTGGCCGAATCTGAGGAGAAACCTGTTAATCTGATTTACTCTGTACTAGAAAAATTGGACTATATGTGTTCTTCTTCTTCTAGAACCATGGCCCTGACATGGAAGAAGTTTTTTGCTTCAAAGCAGTCATGCTTCGCTCTTTAGCAAAAGAAAATAGGAGTTTAACTTCACGTTAAATCTCAGTATCCAAGTCTAAAATGGTTTGGAATGCTTTACATTAAATTGAATCAAATAACTGGAGTATGAATAATATTGCAGTACCAAGATAAAGTCTTGCTGTCTTTTGTTTGAAAAAGAAATGAATGTATGGAGGGTAATAATGTTAATATTTTCTGCAAGGATAGTTGATGAGAACTGTGCTTTTCTTTCACGTTCCAACAGGCTGGGAGAGATTAATTTCTAAAATATCAGCAGGGATTACAGCATAAAAAATGCTGACATAGGAGGGGCATAGAATTCCTCTCTTTTTAAATGGTATGGATATGATTGAATTGCAGATGAGGGACTGGAACTTTTTATTATAGCAGTGTGAAAAGGTAGACAGGGCTAAATTACTCTTTGAGGAGCAGGTTTCGATAACACTGCACAATCACACTGAGAGAGTGGCAATATAACTTGCAAGGGAAGTATTAAGCACAAAGAAATTTGTGTAGAGATAGAAAGGCCTAATTGTATATGTAAGTACTTAATCTGTGGCAGAGCTTGAGACAGCTTAAACTGTGTCTGGAAGAAAAGGAAGTGGGCTTTGAGATTATCCATGTCACATTGTCTAAGGAGAACTCAGGACTTTTTTTTGAAGACTAAAACCAGCAGCGCCTGGCTGGTGTGAGCTGGAATTAAAGGTATCCTTAACCACAGCCTCCAAAGAATTGATCTGGGGAGAACTGTCAATGTTTGCTGCATTCCTGGCTGCAAATACTTCACCCTGTTCTTAAATTCTTACTGTACTAGGAGGGTGAGAAACAACTGCCATGAAATATGCCCCGCCAGTTTTGTATTCTCTGTGGATTTCTTTGCACTGGGGGAATCCTGTTGTTCCCAGAGGTTTGAGAGCTTTCTGGAGGTGTTTAACTCCCACATCTTCTCCTCACACAAAGCAAAATTGTGCTTTGCTGTTCCTTGCTGTCTGGCTGGACTAGGTGCAGAAGGAAGGTTCGTGTTGGAAACAGAAAAGGATGCTGTAGATCAAATTCCTAGTGATTCATCAAAACATGTGTGGTATGGAAAAATGAGAGGTTTTTGGCTATGACCTCCTGGGTCTTTGTTAATTCCTTCAATGCCTGTGCATAACTGCAATTATCATCTCTGTAAAGTCAACAAGCCCACTGGAAAAGCACAAAGCTCTGTCTCTCTCCTGTTCTTGGTCTTCTCTTATACAAGTATTTTGTGTTTTATACCAGATACTATAACACTGTTTAGAGGACAGCAACATAATGATGATTATATGGTTCTATTTCGGTCAGTAAATCTGAATAGATTATTACAATATTTTATATAAAAATGCAACAGGAGCAAAATAAAGTCAGGCCTTTTTGCTTTATCAGAAGACAGCCAGTATATTACTGAAATCAAATACCTTGACATCACATAAAAGAGGTAGCTCAGATTGCAACTTTCTCCAGTGCATTTTATTCAAAGCAGAGTATTTCAACAAAATATACGGAAGTATTTACTAGAACTGCTATTTGTGTATGTAAAGCAGTATTGTCAAAAAGCTCTGAGCTAACAAATCTGTCTTAGGTGGAATGGCTGAGATGCCTTCACTCTTTAGAATACAGAATCCATTTTCAGAAGAGCTCTAATGGTTATCAGTACACCACCATTACACCTTTCAGGAGAAAAATGAAAACCACAGGATTTCTACCCCGTTGCAATTTTTTTTCTTACTTGTGCATTTGGTAAACTTCAAGAAGGCTTTACCAAGTGGCTAATATATAATTTCAGAGTTTCACAGTGTAATCCACAAGGCTCAAACAGTAAATTCATGCCTCGAGTTATCGCAATGTAGTTTTGCTGGAAGAAGCTGCCTTGCTGTGATGTTTAAAAAAACCCAGACCATAGAAACAAATAAGTCAAAAGGGGGAAAAGAAAGAGATGAGGGGCTGCAGGTGGTCAGAGCTATTTCACAGAAGGCCTATC
The DNA here is from genome assembly GCA_013397775.1 of Eulacestoma nigropectus. Taxonomy (NCBI): domain Eukaryota; kingdom Metazoa; phylum Chordata; class Aves; order Passeriformes; genus Eulacestoma; species Eulacestoma nigropectus. Next base: position 399,689 of record VZTE01002640.1, on the reverse strand, counting down.
TTTTTCTTTTTTTTTGAGTCACTATTCTTTTTAAAGCTTTCTATAAATTTATTCATAGAGCAGCCCTTTAGTTTTTCCAGCAGTCAGTCATCCGTGCATGGCAAAGCACCAGGGTCCAGCCAGCACTCGTGGGTGCTTTTGAAGGCAGCTGGCTCACTCTGTGGCGTCGTGTGTATTCTTCAGAGGACACCCTGGTATGGAGCTGGAGCCTGGGGTCAGCTAAATCTGCTCCGAACTCATTGTTCTGTGGGGAGACAGACGCAGCTTCCGGGAGAGGGATGAGCAAGCCCTTCACACTGGCAGCCTGTTCTGCCAAGCCCCCAGAGGAGCGTGAGGACCAGTGAGCTGTTTTGCAGATGAGAGCTTGGAACTATGACTGTCATTCAAGGAGAAAGAGTAAAGCTTTCCGAGCGGGATTTTCCGACTGATGTGAGAAGTTCCCACGGAGCTTGCAAATTCACGTTTCTTCCAGGGAGCATTGTCAGTGCCTCACCAGGAAAGTTGACTTCAGCAGAAACACGGAGGAATAATTTTTCTGAGGAGGTCTCTAATGAAGAATTAGGCTACAGAGCTCCTCATCTACGTGTCATGGAGCCATTTCTTAGCAAGCCTTTCCTCTTTAATGTTAGCTGTCACCAAGGCTAGCAATCAGCTTTGCAGGATTTAGGATCAGGCCTGTTGGTAAATCAGCAGGCTACATAGTAAGTTTTTATGCTTTTGCCTACTGCTTGTATCATCATCTAATTAACAATCTCATTTTGAAGTTTTGATTTGGAGCATTTTTTGTTTGTACATCTCTGGAATCATTGTTAGCCAAATCAGGGTAATTGCATAGCTGGGGCCCTAGGTCAGGAGGTTTCTCTGGTTTTAAACTTTTGCCGGTGGCAGTTAAAAACCAGGTATCTTTTATGAGAGAACACAATTCTACTTCTAATTCTAAAGACTGTCACTCAAAACAACGGCTTGGTATGTTCTAAAATCTATTCTCAGTTTTCACTTGTCTGAAAATGTGAAAAGAAATGAAACTGAAGAAATGTTAATTCATACCCAATCTTGTTTAGCTGTTTGTTCACACCATTATTAGTGCTTCCATTTTAGGCTGAGATTCTGGAATGAAATTTTGTGGTAAAGGAATAAACTGTGTGTCTGTAGCACTGTAGGATAGCAAGATGGATGGCAGAATTAATTGCATGTAGACTTTCTGTGCTACATGATATTTTGCTTAGTAAAGACGACATGTTGCTCAAGATCAGTGGTTGATATACAGTCTGTAGAAGAAGAAAAACCTGAATTCTTCTTTGATAAAATTATTGGTTACACGTGCATATGCTTATACATAAAACAGATTTTCCTACATCCCATGATTCAACATTATCCTTGAAATTCAGGTTCCATTTACAAAATTTGATATGATCCTGCCAAACGAGTAATTTAAGAGAATCGCAGAATCATTAAAAAATCAAGTGCTGTGCACTTGATTTACTAACAAGCAGTACATCTGATAGGTGATGTGCAGCCATAGGTGAAAAAGGACTGCTATTTATTTGGTTATTATTACCATATTGTAAGAATTGGGCTGTGCTCAAAGATTAATTACTGCTACAATTTATAGGTTCTGGGTTTTATTTCACTTCAATCAAGATGTCATTTTGTGCAATTTATTTAATGCTCTCTTTCTATATTTGCACACTATTTTCTTTGCACACTTTTCTGTTTGGACTCACAAATTGTATTTTCAAAATTTCACAGCTGTAAATTTGGGCTTAATGATTTAATATACTTAGATGCATGAAAATAAGATGTGAATACCTTAAATGCACTTTTAAATTATCTGACTCTCTTCATCTCTGCTGGTTTCATTGATGACCAGGTCTGATAACTTACTAGATACACCTTAAGAAGCACTTGAAGTTGCCTTTTAATTCACATTCTAAAATTATCAGACAGTTTTCTGGTTTATGAAGGACATGTGCAAATGGCAGAAAATTGTAAATTTATAAAAGAATTTTATTATGTATTTAAAAAATTGAACTAACCAATAAAATAAAATAAAAAAAGTAAAAGCAAAATCATCTCATGACTTCAATAGACTAAAGAGGAAGACAGCTCTCCTGTCTAACTGCTAAGAGATGAAAATGTGTATTTTAAAATGTTGGATGTAATTTATCTTGGAACATATGTCAGTTCAGACAAGATGACACATCCGTTAAAGAGAATATCCAAATTGCTGCTCACAGTATTAAAGTCACAGTTCTGTTCCAGCACATCTGTTTAACAGTTTCCCTGAATAATATTTCAAGGAATATTATGCCCTTTTTGACGGTGAATGCACTGGTTTATAGCTCTGGTGTCCAGGCACTTGGCCTTCATGGAGAAAATTAATTTTGATCAGATTTTTCCTGTCAAAGAGGAAAATATTTGGTCTCTGGCTTCCTGCATATGCCTGTTATGGATAGGAAAGAAGCAAGTAGTTATCATGATGTTGTATATTTTTACTCTTTACTGAATTTTTCATAAACCTCTATTTTTCTGCTTTCCTGAGCTGTTTATTACCTATTTGATACCTTGTTGAAACTTTCTGCAGCTTCTGCTAATAAGTAGAATAATGTTTGAATTGCAGACTTCGGCATGATTGTGATTATCAACACTGAATGCTGCCCTTCAGTGCTGTTTGGGGTACCAGAAGTGTGTTAGTCACAGCAGCAAAGACAGACTGTTTGATCATTAAGTAACACACACTCTAATGAGTGTGTTGAATTATTTTCTGTGTTTTTTTAATAATTCTTGCTGTTAAACAATTGTGTGGTGCCATCGCTAATCATCTTCTGAGATTCTATTTGCACTTCAAAATTAATTGTTGTAAAATCAGGGCTGTTTTTCTGCATGGGATCTCAAAAGATTTTGTTACATGACATTTCTGTGGAGTACAAATAGAAAGTTTATCTGTATTTGTCCTAATTGGGATTATTTCTGGAGACCTGTTCTTTGCGTATTCAGATCAGAGCATTATGACCTACTGGCCTGTTTTAAAGAAAAGAAAATGAGATGGAGTTGCCATTACATTGAAAACGATCCAGAAAGATGTGTTTCTTTTATTTACATTAAATGATACGCAAAGATGGATTGAAGCTAATTGACTTCCTTTGAGAAGTAGGCTCAGATGATTAAAGGAAGGTGTAAATTATCAGAAATACAAAGACTTTCGGTGGATCTAACAATCAGGCATAGCTCATTTCATCTGGAGAGTTAAAAGCACATAACATCTTTTAGCCTGGGTGATTAATCTCTTGAGGTTTCTGTTTGGAAGCACAGATTCTTTCCAAAGACCTTGCTAATAATACCATGCCATTAGATCCACACCTCAAAACAGAGACTGAGGTTAAAAAGTTATTAGAATTATTTCCCTGCACCCCTTAATGAAGGCAAGATGCACAGATATGAGGCATAGAAAGCTTTAGAAATCCAGAATTCAGCTTCAATCTGTATAATCAAGCAGAGAGGAGTGTCAAATCAGCAGCAGAGTGTTTATCTGATGAAACACACTCCTCTCCACAAACCGTTGATTACTCTTTTCTAATGAAAGCTGACTTGGGATAATAGCCAAGAAAAAACACTGTTTTCTTCACTGAAAGTTTAAATAAAAGCAAATGCCTTTATTCAAATCCATTTATGGTGCAAGAAAAATTAACTTTTATTGTTGCAAAATCAGAAATGTTTGAAGAAAAAAAAAGAGATTTCTGTGCTAACTGGTGGTATTTTTCAATCTAGTGATAAAAAGTCAAAGCTGAAGATTTCCCTTCTATAAATTCAATTTAAAATATCAGAATGAGAGCTATTCCTCCATAATCATTACTTTTGGACACACAGTTATATGCATGGGCTGAAAAAATACAGACAGCACGAAGAATTATTTCACCGGATGACTACATTGCTGAAACTCCAAAAGGTTCAAATTGAAGTGTTTGAAAACCATCCTGCAGGCTAATTGTGTTTCCTCAAGCCCCAATGGAACACATGATGTCTCCATGGCAACTGCTCTTTACTTTTTTATTTAGGAAAATGTTTATGCATCATACTTCCTATATTGTCAGGTATAGGGAAAATGTAATACTGGAGGATTTTAGTAGTCAGCAGCTTTTCCTTTTGCAACATTTCCCTTAGTGTGGGTATTATCGTTGTGTTTTCTCATCTTACTTCATTTTCATAATGAAGCGGTCATCACATTTTATTTTTGCGTTGCAAAACACTTACCTGATAACGAAAAAAAATGATGTCTCATTTTCTTGCATTATTGCAGGGGCAATTCAGCAGATCTGAACCGCCCTTCATTTGGGTGCAAGTTTTGTGTAGATCCAGCAGAGGTACCAGAGCTGTGCTAGGGATTGACATCGACACCAAATCCGAGCATGAGAAACAAGATTCTTTTTGTTTATTTAATCCATACCATGTGATTGGTACCTGGCTACTTCACTGACTATAAACTGGTGCAGAATTGGGACTGATGTACTGAAAAGGGAACCCAAGTTACCGGGAGTGAATGGGAACCTGCTCTCTCTGATGTTCAGGCTGGCATATTCAGGAGATGAACACCTAGAGTCTGTATTTGCCTTTCAAATGAGCTCGCAAAATGAATGCAAACAACTCATTTTACCTCTGTAACTCAGTTCCTGCATCTACAGGTGGCATTAATGATTTGTTGTTCCAAAACACTGCAACATCTGCACTTTTGAAAAGAGATGAATTACAGCTCAAGGCTTTTGCCTCTTGCTGAATACAAACCGACTTGCTTTCCGGAAATATTTTGCCGTCGTCAGTCCTTGCCTATTAGTGTTGATTTACGCTGATGATACCAGGGCTCTGTGGCCATTTCAGTCTCCTGCACGGCTCCTGTAGTTGCAGTCGTTCTAGAGACTTAATCAGCACTTTCAGTTTTACCTGCTCATTTTGTTCAACACAGTATTTTCGCTAGGGCTACAGAATTGTGTTTCTTTGTATTTGACCAAGACCTGGTTGGAGAGCTCCTGGCCAGCTGTTACCAACTCTAACTCACAGCTGAAATTGTGCCAGGACAGGCAAGAGATCAATTTAACCTCTTGAGGTCCCTTCCAAACCTATTTCTACAGCTTTCTAGTACTTTTCAATGAGGTCTATTTTTTTTTTTTTTTTTAATTCTTACTATACTGACAAGTTTTTTTCCCTTCAAACATTCAAGTTTGAAGTTTATGCGCATAAAACTCCACTTAATGACAGGCTTTAAAGCAAGAATTGATTTAGATGCTTTATGGAATTGAAGTCTGTCCTCTCGGTGTCCCATTCTGGTTCTTCACCCTCTCCTCGAGGAATAAAAGCCCAGCATGGTGATGACTAAACTGCTGCTACTTTTGTGGTGGTGTTTTGATGCATCAGTGAGGAATATTTTTAAGAACATTTCCTATTGTTTCAATTAAGCTTCAATAAATCAAGGAACAGCAAAACTGCTGTGTGACCTTGACCAAAAATAACACACTTCAATGTCCTAATAGAGAAAGAAAGCAGTTCCCAGACAGTTTAAAGAGTATAAATTGCTGGTCCGGAATAATTACTCAGTAATGATCACATCTACAAAGAGTTTATAATTGGTTTTTATGGAAAATATACAAACAACCCCCTTGCCCCAACGGTACAACACTAATAATTAATTTATCAGTGGCATCTGGGCAATAACAAACCACCAGTCTAAGTGCTAGCTTGTACTGATAAGAACTTTCAGTCTCCTGTGCTAGAGAAGAATAGTGGAAGGCAGATTTAGACACGCATTGTGTGCCAGCTGATCCAGGCATTTAGCTGCTTGCATTCAAACAGGTAAACAATTTGCTTGTGTTTTTCCTTTGCACAAAAAGCACACTCATAAATGTGTACATTGCCATCAAATTGAACACAAACTGGTTGTTACCAGTTGGCAGGAGAGAAAAGTATTGGCTTAAAACCTGTTTGTCGTAGTCTTTTTGGATTTGTTTTTGCCAACAGCAGAATGAGCAAGAACGTGCTGTAGGGTGGCTGCATCCCATTCACAACAGCGTTGCTTTTTCCAAAACCTGATAGCAACAGCCTTGGTGGTATTTACTTAGTGTCTACCTTTAATATCACCAAAGAGACGAGCTGCAATGTTCTAGGAATATCACAAATACATAATAACAGTCCCTGCTTGAGACTCTCAGACCTTTGCCATCTCATTGTGATTTGTTCATATGCCTCACTTACTGCAGGAGACATTTCTCGTATTTGACATCTCCATCTCTGAAGTCTTCCTTTAGACCAGAAGCATTCAGAGCTCGGGCTTCAGCTTTTGTTTTTTATAGAAAAAAAATAAAGTGTGATCTGCTGTAGGAGCTTTTGGGCCTCCTAAAGAAGCCCAAAGAGAACATGGGAGTTGCCCACTGTTTGTCAGATGGGTAATGGTAAATGCCATAATACTGACTGCACACCACCTAAAAACTCATGTCTGCAGGCAGAAAACCTGGTAGGTAAAATCTGGCTGCTTTCTGGCTCATTCTCGGTACAAAATAACAATAGCACAAGGTAATAATAGAGAATCTGCTTTCAGAATTAATAGTCATATCCACTTTGGGTATTTTTAGTGATCCTAATGGGTTCTACATCTACAGAAATGCTGGGGTTTGTCCCTTATATTATAGAAGATGTTTCCAAAATGAAAGAAAAAATTAAATTGCATAAAAAAGAAGTGAAAATGAGAAGCATTCCAGAATGCATAATCTTCTCCTAGTAGCAATTTCAACTCCTTTGGTGAAAGTCCAGCCCCAGAAACACAAATGCTGACTTCAGTAAGCGTTTCAAGCATGGCTCTTACACTGTGCTGAGCCCTCCAGGCTTAATTTGAAACAAATAAAAGTTGAGTAGTTGATGGAAATCTCTCTTTCTTGAGTGATATTTGTATCAGGTAGGATGTCTCAAATTAAGAATTTAGATACCAACTAAAACATAAATATGCAGGGCACAAGGAGGAATGATCATTGACCAATGCTGTAAATATGAATCGATGGGATTTGAGTTAGAGATATTGAACAAATCAAAATTATACTTAGTAGGAATATAACCTCCTTTTTTTTCCTAAGCAAAAGCTTCTGTGGATTGCAAACAAACAGCACTAAGCTTTAGGGCAGTAATTGTGGGAGAGTTGTGAAAGATGGGAAGGGGAAAATGCAGAAAATGGAGAACAAAGGGTTAGAGTTTCTGTTCTTCATCACTTTATTAGCTTTCCATTCCTTTTGTCCAGGTACTAAAATGATAAGATAATTTCTATGATTTCCATTAATTGACCAATAACCTTAAAGAGACTTGTAAATGTTAGGTTTAAGAGGAAATTTATGGAAGAAACATGGTTATGTGGTAACATCTGGATGTTAGCTTGGAAACAGAACCCCTGAAGGACTTTCAGTATTACTGCCACTATCCCATACAATTCACAGGTGCAGAAATGCCAGGAATTGCAACCAAAGACAGGGAAGGAGCAGAAGGAATAGAGTCACTCGTAAGAAACAAAAAAGCTTGGTTTCCATAAAAAGACACTAATTTAAAAAAAAATGGCAGGAAAGGAAACACAGAACTCAGAGAAACAGATTGCTTTTTGTGGCTGTATTTTTAGCACTTTTCATGGGTGACAATTACTGTGGAAAAACAGCTTCTCTGGTATATTTTTGCTCAATATTATTTGTGTGTGAGTGCACGTATACATACAGGGCTAATAGTGAACAATTTTTAGCATGACAGCAGTCATTTAGTGCATACATTAATTCCCATTTAAACTTTATTTGATCACGTCTTTTAAAGCCCCATTTCTCTAGAAGGGTAATGAAAGATTGTTTTTTCACTAGTCACAAATATCGTCTGCTAATTTAAACCTACCTGGGGCTGGTTATTCTGTACCATAGAGGCACATAAAAGCTGATACTTTCCATTTTCCTTTTTCGTAAAGAAACAAGCATATTTCTCCTGATATGCCTGGGGATGAAATGGATTAGCAGAAGGCCCAATTGACCCCACATTCCTTTGAAGGTGCCACAACATCCTGATGTAGGTCAGGGTTTAAGGACCAGCAGAGGTCAGGTCAGGGTTTAAGGACAGCAGAGTCCCCAGTGCATGATTTTCACTCTTCACTTCTGAAATGTTCTTTGCTATTGTAGATATATTGATTAAACTGAGAATATTAAGAAAACTTATTCCTCCTGTTTACTAGCCCAGGACGAAGCCACTCACATGCACACACAATAATTGTATGCAGTCCAGTTAAACAAAGTAAGTAATGAATTTGATTGAATCAAGAATAATGGAAACCATAAGATTATGGTTTCTTAGCATCAGAGACCATGAAAGCTGAGGGAATTTTCCAGGAGAAATAGACTGAAGATTTTGATGCAGGTTAGTCTTTAGAACCAATACAGGTTGCATATGTCATAAACAGCAATTTTAGTTTGTTAGGTAGAGTAGTTTAATTTTGGCATCCTGAAATAACAGATGAGACACTTTGCTCCATTTTCATTTTTATACGTATTTATATGGCTCTGCTTTTTTTGTTTCATTTGTTTTGGAGCCTTTGCAGATCTTCTTTGACAACCCATTAAAGCTGTCAGGATTTTTTTCTACATCATTGCCTTTAATTCTAGTCCTGTCTCATTTTTTCCCATCACATTTTTCCTCCCCTCTCCTCTCCATCTCTCTTGCTGTTTTCTACTTTTTCCCTTATGGCCCTCTTGGTGCTTTGCTTTCTGATTCATTATTTGAAGCAAAACTTTTTCCATATGATGAAGAATCACGGGCATGAATAACATGATATATTCTTTCCTCAAATACAGACATTTATCCCAAATTGCGGGCAGGAGCTTCTGAGTAATGTGGTTTAAGAGTATCTGTCGAGTCCCTGTAGTTTCAGCAGAACGTTGATTACTTCTCTGATAATGTTGTTCAAACTCAAAAAGACTGTCAGTAATGTAGAAAAGATAAGATAAGTGGGAGATCACTCTGAATTTGATGTGAGGAGAAAGCACACTGGAACAAAATAAAATCCCTTAATAGCAAAGCCTTGTAAAAATAAACAAGGCTAAAAGCTGGGGGTGTATTTATTATGGCATGTGTTGCAGAAGCTCAACACTTCAATATTTTTACTCGTGATCTCTTGAATAACTGGGAAATACATCAAATAAATGCTGTTTATATATAATATAGACAGACAGATAAATAGATTTAAAATGCCATGGGAGCTGTTTGCAATCACACCCCTGAATTTGTTGCACTTAGCTGGGACAAGATTTTCAGAAGTAACGAGTAACCTTCAGTGTCTACATTCTGATGTCACAAGGGGACTTACTCTAAGCTCTTGCTGTAAATTACATTCGTCTCTTTCCTTAAATGTATTCCCAGCTAGGCACCAAAAATAGAAGCCTGCTGAATCAGTAAAACCCGTTAATTTTGCTTTAAAAGGAATTCTTATAGTGAAAATTCTCAGCCTCCTCACCTGGGGCCTTCTGATGGAGAAGGGTCAGGATAAGGGGCTTCATAACCAGACAGTGGGACTCGTGAGAAGAATCACCACCACTATCAACTACTGCTCCTTCAGTGGTGTCCTTGTGCTGGCTTGGCAGGATAAGGGCAAAATGTTTCCATTGGATAATATGTTATCAGCGGATGAATGGACAGCAGATTGTGCAGTGCAGTTTTCACAGGACTGCAGAGCAAGTTGAAAACACAAGGGAGTTAATCGCAGAACGACTTGATAATGACAGAGCTGTTTCCATCAGGCTGCGTGGTGAGTCCCCTTTGCTGGCTCCTGAATGATAAGCCATTAGGGAAGCTATTAATGCAGGGTTGAACACTGTCATTCCAGTCTCTGCTGGGCTGAGGCAGCAGACCTTGGAACTGTTCAGCCTGGAGAAGAGAAGGCTTTGAGGAGCCTTCCAGTACCGAAAGGGGCTACAAGAAATGTGGGGAGGGACTTTTTATAAGGATTTATAGTGACAAGACAAGCAGTAATGGCTTTAAACTGACAGAGGGCAGGGTTAAATTGGATATTAGGAAGAAATTCTTTACTGTGTAGGTGGTGAGGCCCTGGCACAGGTTGCCCAGAGCAGCTGTGGCTGCCCCATCCCTGGAAGTGTCCAGGGCCAGGTTGGATGGGGCTTGGACCAACCTGGTCTGGTGGAACAATGGCAGGGGGGTTGGAAGTGGTTGATCTTTCAATCCCCTTCCAAAACAAACCATTCTATAATTCTATAATTCTATAAATTCTATGATCCTATGATTCCATGATTCTAATATAGATATTGGATGGTTAAAATTGTGAGGTGGCAGAAATTCCCTGTGGTTCACAATGGACCTGACAGAAACATTTGATACTTTCCTTTGCTACCCTTCAGTCATTTGACTTTTTTTCTGCTATCCGTGACTGTAACATATCCCTCCAAAAAGGATGGTTTACACAAGTTAATAATACCCTTAAATGAGGATTTAGTTTTTAATACTGAACAAAAAGAAGCACTGCAGTCTTTTGTTAATTTCTTACATGTTCTGGGCCTTGTATTTCATGTATAAAAATAAATGAGCAGGTTAAGCAACACCATGTTAAGCAACTTGTTGAGTTATTATTTTATAAGCTGAAGCATATATTAAACCAGATATTATTTTTCCTCATCGTAGTCATTGCAATATTCCCAGTAGTGTTATTAAGCACAAGAACCGGCCAGACAGCTCGTTGTGCCTGACTTACACGAGGGTACAATAGATTATTCTTTCAAGAATCTGGAGCCTATTTAAAACATTTGTTATCTGGGGGTTTGTTTTTTGGTTTTGGTTTTGACTTTATTTTGTTTTTAATGAGAAAGCATCGTGCAGTCATTCTTTGCACGGAAAGTGCACTAGAACTTGATTAAAATATTTTAATGAGTCACTGAGAGACTGCACTAATGCCTTCCTGTGTTAGATTGTATGCAAAAGGAAGGACTGTACCACACAATCTCAGTGCTCTAAATCCCAATGTAAAGCTGTAACAGGAATTGTTCGCTGCAATAAGAAGCAGCAACAGTTGTCTGAAAGACAGCGACTCCAGGTTAGTCTAGACTAAAGGCCTTCTAGCAAACCTCCTGGAAAGCTTCTCTCAGAGATTAGATGGAGTCAGTAGCACTTTGTGGTTTCTCAGCAGACGGCCAGAAGGTCTCCAAAAATTAAATCTGAAAGAGAGCTCTGATTCTGCCATTTCAAAGTTGTGACAAGGTTACAGCACTGTCCGAGAGCACCACAGAGTCTGTCCCGTGAGCTCCATGCCCACCAGACACCTAAAAGTGCAGAAACTTATAAATGTACAAACAGAAAAGGCAAAGCTTATTAGAAGTCACAAATCCAAAAATCATAAATCACGCGAAGGCCACATGAAAATCTCTTGAAGCCTAAACGTAACTAATATGGATAACTTAATTTACTCTCTCATTCTGAACACTCAGATTTTTCCAGATACTTTCTCAGAAACTAAGTGAAAGATGAGATGCTCACCCAGTGTCTTGGTTCTACCTTGGTTTTAAGGAAAGATTCTGGACATGTAACACTGATGAAAAAAAAAGTGATATTTTGTGTCACTAATAACCAGGATGCATTTAAAGGCATAAAAAAGGCATTTGGGTGGAATTTTGGTGCCCAAACCCAAAGTCGCAGTTTTGAATCTTTCAGTGCTATTAACAGATTTATGTGAGTTTGCAAAAGAATTAGATCTGTGAGATGCCAAGGATTTAAGTAATTTATCAAAACTGTGTGTGGAGAATCAGTGTCTGAAGAAGACCTGGACATCCAGTTATAATTTATATGAAAAAGATAATGCACAAAATACAGAAAAAAGACTTCAGCTGACCAGATGTCTGCTGGAAATTCAAGAGAGAGGAAAGAGTTCTGGAAGTTCCTGACTGTACACTGGCAGATCTTGGTCAAATCATAACAGCTAATGCAGGAGATATTATAAAATGACACTAATTCTCCAATAAAATGTATTTAGTTTTATAAGTTAGCAAGTATTTTTAGGATTTATTAATGTTCTTTGACATTGTCATTAATTTAGATAATCATACTTGTACAAAATTTTGAAGATTATAACTTCTTAAATGATGTTTATTATTTTATGTAAATGTTCCCTTTTGAAATATTTTTTGAAATTTTATAGTGGCTTATTTACAATTGGGAAAACATAATGATGGGTTATTAAGAAAATATCTCCATTTTCTCTGAATTTGTTTCAGGGGTAATTTAGATTAATAAGGCAAAAATAACATTTTTAAAATTAATTATAAAATAAACTCTCACCCAAATACTCTAGACGTTCTTTACCATTACTGGCACCCTGTCCACTTCTTCATCTTGACAGAAACAAAACCATCTGATGGGATTCCAGCTGAAGTTGTGGACATCAGCTTATACCTGTGAGGCAGCACAGGGCCTGACCTCAGTATAAATACCAAGGAACTTCACGGGTAGGCTTGGACCTGGAACTAAACTTAATCTTGAATTGCATCTAAAGTCCAGTTTCAGGGATAGGAAGCACCAGGAACAGACTCACAGCTGTGCCACTTGGAAATGATCTCTCTGCTCTTCATTTTCCTGGTTGTGTTTAGGGTTTAGAGCTTCAAACCTAGTCACGTGAATTTGTATGAATATTCACATTTGCATGTACGAGCCATGCAAAATCCGTCCTATAAAGGTGCCATTCTGGGGGGCTTTTTTCTGATGCAGGAACAAGGGCAATTATACTTCTTGCTGAGAAGATGAAATACATTTTGCTAGAGAATGGCCACATTTTGAATAAATTCTGTGTCTGTAGGAGAAATACACTTCTAATAAAAAAATACAAATACCCAGGGAAAACCTTCTATGTACATGCAGCCAAAGGAGTTACAGGAAGGCAGAGGAAGGAGGAAATTACTTGTAAAAGGATGTAAGAAGTAAGATTATTCTGGAGATGAGAAATAGATCTACACTGTACTTTTCTTAGCATTTCCCAGGATATATCCTGTTTTTTTCATTTTATTGGCTTAAGGGAAATGCTTTTATTTCCAGAACACAAACCAATGCACAGAAGAGGAATGCCCAGAGTAGGCAGTGCAGAAGGAAATGTCAGGGACTGAAGGCAAAATACTCATATCAGATTGCATTCTTTTGTCTAAAGTGATGCTGGAATTCATTCATCCAGTTCAGTAAAACCCAAACCTTTATCTTTCCGAGATGTACTACAGGGCTTTTTCCAGAGACACAGTGAATGACATGAGGATTCATGATGGAAGAAGGTCATCTTCCCCGACTGTGCTTGTCCTCTGCATCAGGACAGGAGTGATGTCCATCATTCACCACACCAGGAGGTTGGAAAATAAGTTTATGACTGATGTGATAAGAAAATATAACACTAAGGAGGATTTGTTTATAGGATTACCCAGGAAATAAAGGTTGTGATTTACAGTTAAAGATAGATCAGAAATACTGCAAAGCTCTGAGCCCTGCTGGAATTGGGGCAGCCTTTTGTATCCATGGTGAGACTCTCAGAATTCCTGTAACATGAGCACAGCCATCAGTAGAGGAATGAAGAAATCTTTACATCAGAGAAAAAGAAGTCTTTGTGTCAGAGATGATCTGTATTTAAGATAAGGAAAATATTACCAGCAGCACAAGGGAAAATACTGGGAACTCAAGGTCTCACACAGCTTGTCCATCAGTTTCAAGGCACTGATAATGTCAGGAAGGCTCTAAAGGCCCATAAGGGAAGGATAAGTGCCTGCTGCACTCACTCCGGTGGTTCTTTCCACAAGTTCCCCAAAAGGGAACACTGAGTTCTCCGCTGACTCCCTGCGGAGCATCCCTGGTGAAAAGCTGCTTTAGAGCTGTCACACTTGGCGCAGGAATTGTGTCAGTAGGTGGAAGGAGATCAAGAGGATACTAAGCACTTTTTTTAAGCTCTTGAAATACACACCAGTCCTTTGATTTTGCCTGACACACAGGCCCGGGCAGCACAAAGATGTGTGTTTCTGCTCTCCCTCTACTGTCCTGTTCCTTTGGTAAGCAGATCAGAATGAAGAAAGCTCAGAAGTTTTATGAGTGTCTGATGTGTGTGCCTGGTTGCAGGAAAAAAAAAGATTTATGTTAGTGAAGGTCAGAATTGGGAAGTCTGGGCAAAATTCTGGAGCAAAAAGGATGTGCTGCCAGACTGAAGTTGTGATGGCAGATGCAGATTGGTACCCACAAAATAGATTTGGGATCAATTTTCTTTTATCCCATGTACCTGCAGTGGATAAACCAGACTTGATTTTACCCCTCAATGAACAACTCAGTGATTGTATAGCCCTCCATGAAGAAAAGAGAGAAAAGGCTCTGCTCGCAGCTCTGATCTCCAAAGAAGAATTATGCTTTTCCTTAGTTATTCAATAAACGTGGTAATTTTTCACTTGGAAACAAATTTTTGTAGGTTCAGGAATTTGGGAATCTGTGCAATTCTATTTATGAGCAGGATTAGATGGTAATGATTCAATTGATGGTTGAGCATGCAGACAAACCATGCATAAAAGATCTTTTCAATAATTATATCTTTTCATGGAGCAACAGGTTTTTGTAATTTAGTTTCCAGACAGTAATTACAAATCAGATGCTATTTTAGGCACAGTCTGCAGCACACCCTTGGTACTTACTAGGAAATTCAAAACAAACACAAAACCACTGCTGGCACACTTAAAGCAGAAAGGTGAATTAAATTGAGGTAATGTGGTATTACACATGAATTGCTATAAGAGTATTGTATATATTATTATTATAATAACCTCTATCTGGGTTCACTGTCATGGAGCTCGAGTGGTTTGGGTGGAATTATTTTTTTTAACGTTTTGTGCTGAACCTTCTGCGTCAAAAAGTTCAGGTTGTATTTGCAGACCTAAAAATCACTGTGTGCCAGTATTGGGTGCTTGGAAGATTCAGGATGAATTGTTTCCTGATTTGGAGGTTTGAGCCTGGTGGGACCTCAGGTATCCACTGAAGCTGCTCCCTGCAGCCCCCCATTTACCAGCACCTTGCCATGCAAACATAACACACTGATAAAAATTGAGGCTTAGCAAACTGTGAAAGCCATTCCTGTAACAGGATGTTAGGAGAGTCTGGATAAAAGAAATACTGCAGTTTTGGAACAAGATAATGTCATACTCTGAGAAATATGAGACATTTTACTTCTGTGAGGAGCTAGGATTCATTAGTACTAAACACAGGATGTTTTGCACTCCCTACACACTGAGGTGCTGCTGACTTTTCTTATGCCCTGAAATGTGCGGTTCACTCAGGCAACCAAAATAATGATTTACAGCTTTCTTTTTATTTTTTTTTTTTGCTTTGTCACAAGTAATTACCCTTCTTGAAACAGTTCCCAGCAGGTGCCAAAGGAGAAAGGAAATTAATACAGAGCTGTAAATGCAAATCTTCTTTCTTTGGAGATCCTTTCTCTTAAGGACAGCAACATTAGAGTTTGTTGTGCCTTTGGTTTAAAGAAAACTTCCAGAAGGTATTTCTCAATTAATTGTTGTTATTTGAACAGTTGATAGTTGTGTCTGCTCCCCTGAATCTTCTGGGATTCCTCCTTTTATAAACACATCTCTCTCACTTGTCTCTTTGCTCTCTGTGTGGCTGAAGACTACATCAGACAAGTGTCAGAATGTTCTGACATCTCAGGCTGTGTTAAGGCTTCGAACATTTTATTAAGGTACTTATTCAAACATCTGAAGACATAAAATGCTGGATGTCTTTAGGAACAGACATGAGTAGCTATTGATTTTGTGATTTGCTGTCACCTTGAATTTTGCAGCATTCATCAAAAGTGTTTCAGGCCTGGCCATTATTATTAACTCATTAAAGTGAAAACTGGCAACTTATTCTATCATGTCCTCACATTCTGCAGCAGCCCTTAAGTCCCTACAATTTTGGTCTGTTACCTGAAGGCAAAATACACACCTTTGTGATGGGAATGTCATTGCTGTGAGGTGAGTGGCAGATGAAATGTGAATAAAGGTTGAAACAGCTCATTACAGCCTTGTCTGTTGGACCTGGGCTCGCTGGGAGAACTTACATGTGAAGAATGAGAACAATTGAGCCCATCTGTCCAGTAAAAATCACTGAGGGAAAGAGGATGGGGCAAAGATTTTGAAGAAAGGAGGAGGCAAAAAGGCAAACATAAGAAGTGAAAAAAAAAAAGGTAATGCCAGTTGACAAGTAAAATGAAAATCTATCGGGCATATATCTAGATGCAACTTGGAAGTTATTTCTACCTGCAGTGGAATTTCCAAGGCAAAGAGCCTCAGATCTTGTCTGAAAAGCTGCAGAACTTTGGAAGTTTTAGCTGAAATGTGCTGTTCTGCCTTGGCAGGGTGAGGGCAGAAAAGGGAGTGCGACAGAATGGCACTCCAGTTCTCAGGCAGATTGGAGGGAAATAAAATGCAATTTAGCAGAGTCCCATACTCAATCATAAAGATGCTCCAATTAGAGGAAGGAATTTTTTTTTTTTTGGTGATCCCAACCTATTATTTGGAACAATTAATTTTAATTTAAAGTGGATTTATAGTAGTAAGAAATAGCTTCCTGTCCTTCTTCACCAAGAGATGATACAGCTCCAACGTCATATTGGGAATTACTCCTTTTGTTTCAATCCACTTTAACTTTTCAAGTAGTTTAAGTAGTGTAGAAAGGGAAGAAGTCTTGGGACATTTAAAAACAATTGGGTAAAGATGCAAGAAATGAATTAATTTGGGGAAATCTGACAGAAACCTTAGCTACCCATAGGAAAACTTATTTTACTTACTTGCCAAAATTGTACCTATATTTCTAATTAGTTCAGGTATAAGACTTACAGATGACTGCAGTTCCTGTAGCTCTGAAGTTCCTTTGCCATTAAATTTAAAACAAGTTTTATGTCTCTGTAAGATTTTAGTAATGGGATTCAAAATGAAGCAGAGTATCTTTAAAAATGTTATTTGAACTTCACAATTATTGTATGTTGTTGCGTGGCCTCCCTCAGCTGGAAGCTGGTGAGACTCCTCAAGGGTGCCTGAAGAGAGGGGGCCAGGGCAAACTTAGTAAAGGTGTTCTGAGGACTTAATGTTCTTTTCCTGAAATATAGTCTGTGCTAAACCCCTTTGAGCTGAGAGTAAAATTCCAGCATGTTTAGGGAGCTGAGTTTTGAAGTGAGGAAATACCAGTATCAAAGTTTGTTTCCAGGCAGATGGAAGAGGTATTTCTACCGGAACAGTAAATATTTGGACCTGAGTTTCACTAAAATACAAAAACTCATTGATGAGTTTGGAATTTTTTCTAAGCTATGTGATTATTCTTCAAATGTTATACATTTTTTTAAAATATAATTTTATTTCTTTATTTCTTGTATTTTCTTTTTTTTTTTTTAAGAAAGGCAAAAGTTATTAAAAACGGCCTAAACTGTTGTATTTTGAAAAGATGGTTCTTAAAACTGTATTCCATTTTTGGGAGACCTCATGTAGCTGAACTCTATTAATGTACTGTTTTAAAACTGTTTTCGTGCCAGTTACCAAGATATAAATGATAGGATTACAGTTACATTCTTCAAACAGAATTCTGGCTGCTAAACTGAATATGAATCTTCAGTATAGAATTTTGTTGTTATTATTAAGAATAGTTTCTCCAACAAAAAAATTTTTATTGACAGTTCTATCTTTGGGTAAGGATCTAACACTAGTTGGCTTACTGACATTTCTGACACTTCTAAATGATTCTTTAATATTAAACAGCTTTAGTCAAGCTCTTTGAACCCGTCTGTTCAGGCACTTCCGATGTCTTGGAACATTCACAGATTTTCCAAGACACGTGCTGGTACTGGAACATGAATTCACCAAATGTTTTTTGACACGTTATGAAGTGGTTTAAGGCCGAGACCTTTTGGATGGTGTGGTGGGCTAGAGTGAAGCGTGTGGTTAATTAATATGGAAATGATAAATGCGTAAGTGCACCCAGAGAATTATGTGATTCTATTTAAACGGCAATACTAGGCTACCAATCAGGGAGATAAAAACACGTGCTGCTTACATTAGAAACCTCTGTTAGGGCCCACTGTGACAAATTTCAGTGACAATATTGTCGGAGCTGAATGCAATCAGTTCTCAGAATGAGACACTTTGTGATTTCCTTCCCTGGAAAGGTTACCTTTGAAGCCACCAAGTTTCCCGACAGGATCCTGTGTTTAGAAGCAGAGTTGCAGCCCTGTTCGGCGCCTCTGCTCCTTTCTGAGGTACTGATTTCTCTGTACCAGCCCATGGCCTCAGCTCTTCAGGGACAGCCCTGCACTCCCACTCCCTGTCACTTTAGGCGCTTCTTAGGCTTTGCTGTGTCCTCAGCAGCCATTCCCCCTGCGGGAAGCTAAGGCAGCAGCCAGGAAAGCTCCTTACTAACAAGGTACCTCTCTTAATTTTCATCTCACCGCTGATTAGCTGTGCAGGATTACAAGGCTTCTCAGGTTTAAGGCTATGTGGGATGCCTTGCTGTTGATCAGGCTTTTCCAGGGAGGATTCTCAAAATTTGACTTCTCACTTAGAGTAATTTAACAGGCTACTGCAATCACTGTCCCTTTTTTCCAAGTCTGTAGGCTACATATAAAGACTTAAAGGATGATTCTGCTGGAAAAGTGTCTGGAAAGGAGAGATGTGTGGGCCTGTTTTGACAGAGGAAGAGGCTTTTGCTTGCTTATTAATGAAGAAATAGAGACATGTAAACCAGTATTTTTGAAAGACATTAAAAGCAATTTTGAAGTTCATACAACTCCTCTGCCGGGGTGTATTTTATGGTGGCTTATGGGACAGAGAGGGATAATTAGCACTACAGTCACTGCCAGGGACAAAATGCCTATAGATGTGTCCTTTGTTAACCCTCCATCTCCCATTACCCCAGCTCACCTGCAGAAAAACAGGAGTCTACCCAGGGCCTAAAGGTGTTCCTGTTATTAAGGATAGCATCAACTTCAAAACTACAGGCCTGTTAGGCCTCTTCTTATTTCTTTTCCATGTGTCTGTGGTATCAAATAATCCCAAGAAGAGGCGAGAACTAAATTAATTTCTTAGTGGCACAAAATATTGTTTTGTGCCTTACGTGACATGTCAGAAGCCCTTCATTAATGTGGTGTGTGCAAGCAGGCCAGATCTTCCAAATGAGGAGAGACTGGGCTTGTCCCTAAAGACACAGAGATTCTAATTCTTACCTAATTAGAAGGCATGCACATGTAGGACTCTTGCTGATGGATATGTAAGTTCAGCTGGTGTGAAAAAAAAGACAAGATAAAAGGACAAGAGAAAAGGACAAGGGTGTTGCCTTTTGGGGTGCAGTTTGTGTGGTCATACCAGATATACCTGTGCTCTTCTCCATTTGTTTCCGGGCTCTGCCAGGGGACCTCTGGGAATTTCCTGGAGCTACATGTCAGGTGTTGACAGGAGAATCGCTAATTTTGCCAGCATGACACGCTAAATATGAATTTTGTTAATTTAACACAATGTCACTTGATAGAAGCACTTCTGTAGCTTCTTGATTTTCTTCTTAATATTAAACATAGATGAGATTCACCACTGATACATCAAATAATCTTTCTGTCATAATGACTGTGGACATGGGATGAAACACGAGGAGGTTTCAGTATCCAAACTCTGAAATGATGTGTGAGTGCTGTAAAGTTGAAAGCTTTGTCTCTCTGGCCTCATTTATTTTATCAAAACACATTATCTGTGGAGAAAAACTGAGCAAAAATGTTTCCGAAGTGTTTGCTGGCTTTCTGAACAATGAATTGAACTTTAATATTTATTAAATACAAAATAGTAATAAATTACAATTGCACAATTTCTTACAGAGTTTTTATTAAGATCAAAACTTATTTGTTCAGACTAGATTTATATAAATAAATCACAGTACATTTTTACTTGTGTTTAGAAGATTGTAATACATATTACAAAATTAAGAATTTTTCTGTCCCTCAAACCATCACTGCGAAAGGAATCATGCATTATTTCTACTAAACAAACAAAATGCCCACCTAATTGAGAGAGCCTCGATACAGGTATGGCTCTACTCTCCAAAATTAGACATGAAACATAGAGATACCAGGACTATTTATTGAACAAGAAATAATAAAGTATAGTACAATGTTCATGTGTTATCAAAACCAAAAGTACAGCAAAACAACACACCTCTCTTCACGCACCTTTGTGATGGGGATTAAAGATGGCAGCTGGCCAGCATGCAACCGAGTAAAACATCTCAGTTTTACAACGTCTACGTTTGAGCAAAAGGAGGAGGAACTAAAGAGCCCAGACAAAACAAACGAACAAATGAAGAGCCCAGATGTTTACAAGTCCTCCCGTCACCTTCCCCTCTGTGCCGCGCGCGCTGCCTTCGCTCAGCAGGCGACGCCTTTCCTGGGCAGTGCCGCCACCGCGCCCTCTGTGGGCCTCCAAGGAGATGGATGTGCTCCCAGAGAAACGCAGGGCCCTGGAGAACTTCCAGCTGCGGTTCCTTGCCCAACCCACGGTATTAGGAATGAATGGTAAACACAACTCTTGGAACTGCTCAGCCTTGGATGCTGCGGTGCCACTGGAATGCAGCTGGCACCTGGCACAGCTTGGCTCACGTGCTGCAAGGCTGTCACTTCAGCACTGAGTTACGGCTGCACTAACTGCAGCAAGATTCAAGGTGATGCTGTCACCAACGCTGTCCTGCTGCCGTTTTTCGCAGCACAGGGGGCTTCTATTAAATTCTACAATATTGTGGATAACTTTCTCTGCATCCTTTTTTTTCCTACTAGATAAAAAAGCCATTGTTTTCTCTCTTGATACTGAGATGTAATCATTTGGCAGTGCACTGTTCTAAAGGGAAAAAAACATTTAATCGATGACACTTCAGATGGAGTCACCTGATCCACGTTTTTCACTTCCTTCTGTTCAAACAAAATGTATTAACAGCAAAGTCATTTCAGATGGATTTCTAGCTGGGTCAAATAGATTTTTCAACTGAATTTCCTGGTCCTGGTTCATTGTTTGTTACTTTTAAACCAAAAGAGTTTTCAGCTACTTTTTATTTCAGTTGCAGACATGTCCCCTCAGTGCTCAAATGTTGCTAGGTGATAAGCATGTAAATCAATTTATCTCTTGTGTCTCTGACTTTGGGTGCTCAGGTTAATACAGCTACATATCATGTTTGGTGCTTAAAACACATGAATGAAACCAAACCAAAGAATAAAAACAAGTCAAAAGCCCCTTCAACAACCATCCCCTCAAGCCCAGAAGGGTGAACTGAAATAAACTCTTCTTTTTCATTCTTTTGCACTGCCCTTCGCTGTTGTTTCATTTTGTATCGATCCAGGAGTTCCCCCACCAGTGGTTAAATTGGATCTCTATGTAACAAGAGTCTCACATGCACTCTTTTGTGTTTTATGGATCTGCTGGCATGGAAAACTGAGCCATGCAATGGCTGATAAAAACAGTTTGAGCACTGGGTCTTTTATGCTGCATATTGGCTTTCTGTTCTGGTAGTTCCCGCTTCCCCAGATTGAGATGAATGTTTGTTTATCCACTGCCAGGGCTATTTGTAGGGAAAAGCAAAACAAAAGACAACAGCAATGCTTTTAATGTCTTGTGATTTCAGTGGAAGCAGATAAAGAAATATTTGAGCACTCAGCTGCAGAGGAGTCGTGCTGTGAGTGTTTTGTCATGGGATTATCAGGCCACTGTCCATGGTACTCGGCCTCAGTGCCAGTGGCTTGGAAGGTTTTCCCATTGCCACTCACTGCTTTTTCATAGAACATCTGACACGGTGGCTTGTTACGGAAAACTGAAAGTAACAATTTAATAGCATGTTGTTAAAGAGCAAAATAGGATTAAAATCTTGCTGAGATGCATTTCTAAGGGAATTTCTCTTCTATTTTAGAGTTACGATACTTGTCATACAGTGTAATTATGCATTCACAGCAAATAAGAAAACAAATGAGAGTTTCAGCTTCGAAATCATTCTTGTGAGTCTACTGCTAATTTACCTCTGAGAATCATAGTTCAGGAAAGAAAGACTGAGCAGTATTGGGACCATCCATAGTTTTCCCTGGGTTTCCAGTTGCATTTGTAGCAGAATTATCTGTCCTCTCTTCCTTCCAGCAGGCTGTTGTTTTACTGTAATACAGTCCAAAGACAGCAGCAGTCTACTGGCCAACCAGAACCAGAACATGAAAATATTTCAGGTCTAGGGAATATCATCGGTTAAGTGGAGTATAAAGGTGAAGAGTGAAGTATCCAAATATAGAAAATATCTGTCATTCCTTAGATGCACTACTATGATAAGGCAGGTATTTGTAAAAAGCACATAGTAATGCCACAGCCTGAGTAACAGTTTGCAAGTCATGAGCAAAAATTAGGAGAATTCAGTAAATTTAAGGGTTTTTCCTCATCCCTAAGCCTTTGAAGTCTGCTGGATTCCACTTTAAATGCTCACTGTCACAGAGATTTCTTTCCCTGTTTTAGGAGAACTCTGTTCAAAATAATTCTTTCGATGCCAGACCCTTGAGCATCAAATAAACTGAGTATGGTAATAAAATAGAAGAACTGCAACCCACTGGCAATTATAATGATACCACTTTTCAGCTGATGTCCCTTTGAGCTGCTGGGGGCAAATCTTAGAAAAGCTCCTGCACTTTTCCATGGACATCAATGGAGCCTGCTGTGTGGGTGTTTTCCCCTGCCCAGGAGTTTCTGTTGCTCACGTTGCAGTGGGAAGCGTGCCCGCTCTGCACTCCAGGCAGGGACGCATGTAGAATGATTTGTCCAGGAAACCAGAGAACTCCACTCCACAGGAAGAGCTCCTCCTTCTTTGCTCATGCCCATCTCTCCTTGGTGACTCCTGGGAGACGAGCCTGGGTAAAGAGCACAGGATTCTGCCCGAGGTGAGGCTCATGCATGAACAGATATGCACGTTGTCATGTATCACTGGCCTCCTGATAGAAAGCTTCAGCTGAAGGTGCGGTAAAACACTTTTGCCATGGCAACATTATTTGCATTCTTTTGGAAATGCCCGGTGGTTGCCCTCCTGAAATTGTGCTTGGGTGGGTTTGGAAGTGCTGTTTAGTTTGCCAGGTATGCCCTTGCCTGCGGCAGCTGTATTCTCCACAGCATGGCAAGAGATTTTTGAAAACCACTGTGCTTACAGGAATTCTAATTTATAGCTGCAGCACATGTTTACAACAGATCCAAGATCTCCTGCAAGTTCTAAGCTATTCTTTACCCACAAGTAATTCTGATTTTGTGGCAGATCCCCACTGATAGGTTAAAAAACTAATTTTTCAGATTTGAGGCCAAAATTTTAGATATTTCTTCAATCTGTGCATGCATATTTGTGTCAATGAAGTTGCAGATCCAAAATGCTTGGTGAACATTCGTCACATACAAGACGTGAAGTAATGTGTGTGCACATAAACTTATCTGAACTCTGTTTAAAGACCAGGGCTCCCTCTCTGTAAGTACAGAGCAGACAGCTGTATTGTATAAAACACCCATATTTTGCATGTGCATCTTTTAAACAAAAATTCCCATGTGAAAACATGAGTCAAGTTCTCTGTAGAAATCACCGGGGGACGAGAGAACTCCACGTGTGGCTAAATCAGTGGCAAAAAGTTTATCCCAGGGTCTCCTGCTTTGGGGCACAGATTTCATTACGTGACAGAATCCAGTGCTTTGATTAATTTTCTTTTAATGGTCAGAATTTGTCAGAATTTACAGTATACCATCATGTAAAACAGCCCTGCTAATTCTACCACAAATAATAAAGGAAGTCTTCACAGGCACTATATATTTGGAACAGCATTTTCAAACGACATGGGGTGTGAGTGTTTCTATGAACCATCATTACTGCCCGGGACATGCTTCCAACAGTTTGCAGTGTCGTGGACACAACTCAGAAACATTGACTGGAAAATCATCTACAAAGGTTGAGGACTAACAACCTCCATGTTATACAGATGGTTATCTCCTTTCTCAAAGAACATGCTGTCATTACAAATGCCATATGCATCTTGTTCTCACCCAGCAGAACTTTTTTACAGTTTTTCAGATTTGAAGGATTTCTGCAAGGAACCACATTAATTTGTTTTCATGTCAGGTGAAAGGAGGCACCAGCTGAGACTGAGGACGCAACTTGTCATCAAAAAATAAATATCTGATGGCAATCATTCTTGAAAAAAAAACACTTAGAAAGCTAACCATTCACAATACTGCACCTTTTTTGCAAATACAAGAACAATATTTGTTGCTGCTTCCCACATTTGTTGGTTTACACTGCTATCATTTTGCTTGTAAAACCTGGGTTATTCTACTGAACAGAAATGATGACTCGAATTTGGGTAATGCTTACGACCATACAAATAATCTATCAGTAGCAGTAGTGTCAGCTGGAGAATTAATGCTACAAGTGGATAACATCACGCTATATGAAACCAATAGCTCTTCACACAGTAGAAGACTGAGGGTCCTATTCAGCAAATATTCAGGGTCCTATGGCTGTGGCCACAGAGGTTCCAGAAGCTCTCGCTGAGTCTAATCCTGATTCAGGAACCAAAATGATATGCTGTGTATATATTTCTCTGCACAGCCTGGATGCGCTGGACACCCTCCCCCACTTGATTCCTGGGAAGGAAAAAAACATGTCTCTGTTTAGCTTCCAGTGACATGAAAAGCAATCCAAAGTAATGAAATCTAAAGAAGTTAGCCAGGCATGTATGAAAAGAACAGGATGCCTGTGAAAAGGGAAGAGCTGTCAAAACCTAATTGTGGGCTCTGGCTGCAATGAAATTTATCCAAGAGGGAAGACAGGTTGGATATAAGGATGTAGACAATTTCTGCTAAGAGATACTTGTATTCTGGGCAATAGTAACCCTTACACTACACCTCGTGTGCTGTGTCAAACATTCCTATCAACACTTGGCTAAAGCTGAAAGCTCCCAAATGCCCAGGTCAGCATTTCAAGCGTGGCACTTCAGCCAGTATCTGCCCTGTCACTGGGGGCACAAACCCCTGGGCAGAGCTGCCCCACTGTGTCCCATCCTCTCTCACAGGCAGCTGCATGCTGGCAGCACCTGTGCTGTGAGAAGGCATCAAACACACAGCCCGTGGGCACTCTCTGCTCAAACTGTGCTGCTGTGGTGCTCAGGCACCAGGAAACGCAGCTCCTTACGGACACAGGGCAAGACTGTGGGATTCTTCCCAGCTTGTAGCATCTTCCTAATGCCTGACAATCATTTCTGGAACTGCCTGTGGCCAGTGCTCACGACCAAGTAGGGAAATCTTTGGTGGCACTGTGGTAACACAGCCACACTCTGGTGCACAAAGTAAACTCAGAGGGGCTGTGAACTGACTGCCTCCAAATATTAGTGCTGACAGCATCATTCTTGGCTTCATATGGGTACTCTGCTCTTTCCTGTCTTTCAACATTGGGGATAACTCTGGGGCTGTTCATAAACAAGATACTTCCTTTTGACTGGGAGTACTGCCTGACTTAGGCAGTGAGAGCAACAATAGGAGTAAGTCATGGTAACTTCAGGAAGCAATTTACTTCGATCTTTGTTGAATTTCTGTGTCTCATGAATCAGGATTAGTGTTCCCTGTATTGGGGAGAGGATTAGACAGAGGGATTAAAAGGACATCTTTACCCCACTGGACTCTGTGGAATAGCCCCTGAGGATATGGCTAAGAAAGAGTTCAACAGGAATGCCAAATTTCTGCTGAATAGGTTAAAAGGGTGAGGAAGCCTCTTCGGCAGCCATCCAAGCGCAGAAGACCTGCATAACATTCCTGCTGAATAGGGCCCTAAAGACAAAAAACAAAACAAAACAAAACAAAAAAAACCATAGGAACCTTGAAAAGCTTTTCTGATTGTGTCGCTTCTTATCAGCGCCTCAGATCTGCAGAGACACTTAAACATATTTTTTCAGGGCAGTTAGGCATCCTTTGAGATGTGCTAGTGCCATGGATGATATATTGTTACAAGAAAAGAAGTCAAATTAGGTTGTTGTATATTAAAAAAAATAGGTCTTGATTGTTCCGTAAACAAGGTCCATTTCTTTATATCAATTATCAGTGGAAGTTACCCAAGATCTTGTTTAAAAAACAAAACCAAACCCTCAATCAAGTGTATAATGCTTGGTGTTTTCATGTGTGTATATACATATATATATTTATATATCTATATACATATATATATATATTATAGACATCAATTACCTTCTGTCTCCCTAAAATTGAAAGGAGCACACTTTACTTCCATGTTACGTCTGAATTTTAATATCAACGTTTCAAAGCCCTTTTCTAGGATTAACTTCATGCACGTGGATCTTGGGTTTGCTCATCAAATTTTATCCAACTTCTAATGCCGTGTGGGAGAATATCCACAATTCTTGCAAGGGGGAAGGAAGAAATCAAAGCCTTACCTCCACAAGAGGATGCCAGTGAGCGATGGGTTTCCGAGGGTACGAGAGCATTTCGTTCCAGTGGTCGCGCCCTAGACTCTCTGCATCGTTGCCCACTTGACAAACTCCAATGACCTCATTGTGACCTACACTGTGAAAATGGCCCATAATATTTTTTTTCTTAAAATTTTAACCTTCAGAACCACACCATTTACATATTTTATCAGAAACATTCATCGTGGATTTTAGGATTAATTCTTGCCTGAAGAATGTAACACATTAGGAAACACGTAGGTTTGCTCTTTGCGTTTCCTGTTGATCAGAACAATTTAATATTTCCCCCCTTACAGCACACAAAAGGTTCTTTGCCTGTGTTCTGTAATTAGCTGCAAAGACAAACAAGCTCTAAGACACAAGTTTATAAATGGAGCATGTGTGTAAAGGCTCAGCATAAATGAACAAACAGAACACCAGTGTGTGGCCTCTCTGATTAAATGCCCAGTTAGTTCAGTTCTGCTAAACACATAGGCAGCTTAGTTACGTCAGTTACGGATGCAAATCTGTATTTTAAAATTCAGTAAGGAACTTCTGCCTGACAAAACAAAAAAAATTGGAGTTTTCTACCAAGCTCAACATGACATGAATTCCCCGCTTATAGGGAAAAAATAGTAACTTTCTTTCGGGGTGCAAATCTAGCATGCAAGATCTTATCAGCCAATATTTGACAGCTACAGGTATCTCACCGGTCATAATCCATAACAGCTATCGACAAGTTAATTTGGTCAATGTTTTCTGGAGGGACGTCAAAGACTATGGCTTCATTGTAAACAGGATTTAGGGTGTTCCTCTTGGTGGAAGTTTTCCTTTTCTTTAGCCGCCTTCCTTCACACATTAAAGAAACCTTCACGTAGGGATCTGTGTAGATCATAAGAACAATGTTGATTTTCTTTTGATGCTTTTAGGCAAAATGAAAGTGAAGGGAGCAGACTTCTTGTGTGTCCATACCTGCTTGCAGAATTAACCTCCTGGACCTGACTGGAATTTGAGCTTCTCTGTTAACATGGAATGCATGGGAGGCAGTGGAGCTTTGAAAGCTTTACCTGGTTGACTGCTTATAATGAACAATTCAGGTTCAAGAAGCTCCTTGTTGTGTACCAACTTCTCAAAGGGTATTAAAATATCCACTGAAGCATGTTATACATGACTATTTTATACAACAGCCTGTGTATCAGCCTATTTATAGCAGCCTAATTACTTGTTAGATTTGTAGGACAGACAGAAGATGACAATGTTTTTCACAACGGGATTTACTGATGTATGGTTAAATACAATTCAAAGTGTAACAATTAGTGGCTTATATTTCTCAAGAGAATTATAATTATTTTTAAACTCCTGAATGTAGCAAAAAAAAGCTGTTTCTTTGTATCTCCTTTCTGAGAGCTCTACAACTCCCTGCTAGTATTTAAAAGTCATCTGTGAAATCTTATTTAAGTAAGTTTGCAATTTTTATTGTCAAATTTTGAAAGGGTTGCGGAAAGGATTCTGGGATTCTGGGACTGCTTTGTCCATATGCCAGCGACAGCAGAACTGGCTCAGTGGCTCTTGGGAACTGTCAGAGAGGGTCAGTCTGCCTCTATGTCATAGCTGTAAGTAACAGTCTGCTGCACAAACAAATTCCCAGTGTTGGGAATGCATTTTGGCCACCTCGTTCTACTCCTAATCACAATGGCATTGGAAATAATAATCTTGCAGTCTTTTTGAGAAAGCAACTTATTTTAAACTGAGCAAACTAAAATATACTATTTATTTCTCATAAACTCCTGTACTCGAGTAACTCAAGGGCTCACAGTATGACCCTCCTCTCAAAAATCATTCTGGGATTTGACAGTGCTGAATTCTGTGTCTTGGGAGGGAAATG
This sequence comes from Eulacestoma nigropectus, assembly GCA_013397775.1. Taxonomy (NCBI): domain Eukaryota; kingdom Metazoa; phylum Chordata; class Aves; order Passeriformes; genus Eulacestoma; species Eulacestoma nigropectus. The sequence goes on along the minus strand of VZTE01002640.1, from coordinate 371,277 downwards.
GGACAGAAATCCACACTGAGCTTTAAATCCATTCATACCTGATGCTCCTGTGATATCCATTGCCTTTAAATTTCTTGCCTTTATTATTGTAATAGTTAGTCTACCAGCTGTTGGAAGGTAGCAGAGCGAAAACATAAGGTCACCAAGATCCACGTTATCCTGTTCCAAGAAAAGAAAGATAATGTGAAGCAATAGTAACAAATTTTCTACTCATAGCAGGGCTTAAAGATAAAAATATACCCTTGGGGATCTACAGTTATGCAGTAAAAGCTGAATTCTCATTCTGAAACATATCTGAAAAAAACAGCCATCCATGTGCATACAAAATTCGAGTCACTATGTTTGCTGCTGGACCAGCAAAGCTCCGCAGGGTAAATGAGGTTATAGCTTCTAGCACTCAGTCCTTGGAGATGACACACATTTAAATGATGAGGTACCCTGTGAGGGACTGGAAAACCTTTGTTCTATTTTATGTTTTTCAGTGACGTGCCTGTATCACTGACAAGCAGCCACAAATGTCTGTGCCTTTCCTTCTGGTCTGCAGGAGGAAACCCACAGAGACGTTCACAGAAAAAAAACATGGTTTGGGCAGGGCAAAGCTTTGTGCAACTCTCAAGCGTGCATGAAGTCAGGTGTGATAGGTGTAAAGTGTCTATGGCAATGGGACAGTCTCCACCAGAAGCAGAGTATGGGTTATTATTAACTGCTGATCATAATAATAACAATAACAATAATACTACTACTAATAATAACCACAAATTCCCGTGCCTCACACAGACAAGCTCCCTCAAGTAAGCTTATCCACCTGTTTCACTGATAGAATAATTTGCAACCCTTTCCTGTGTTAATGGCATCAGGGTTTCAGAAAGGTAGCAGAAACTGTGCAAACCCTGTTTGCAGTAACAAAGCACCACTATTTTTTTTTCTGTAAAGAGGGAAATCCAGCTCTTTAATCACAAAAATAGTGAAGAAAGGATTATATTAAATGATTTCTGTGATTTGATTTGCATTTTTTTGACTGAGCAGTGAGTTCAGACTTTCATAGACCTCCTTCCTGCAACTTAATATTTCATTCTTGACCGAGAAAAAATTACCTGATCCAGCAATTTCAAAGCTACATTCCAGGTTTTATAGGGAAGGCAGATACAGCTGTTGTGGAGTATGTGTATCTTGCTCACTTAGCTTTGTGCAATAGTTTCTCATCTTTCCCAAGCTGGTTCCTTCTCTGTCAGTCACCAAGAGATGAAGGGTGGTGGAGGACATAGAAGGAGAGGGAAAATATCTGGAAAGAGCCCCTAGCACAGGTTTGTCTCTGAGGCAGCTGCTGGCCAGAGCCTGTGTGCAGTTACTTTATGTCACTTCATGAGTTAGCAGGGGAGATAAACAGGACAGAAAGCGTTGCTGGCACAGAGTTGTAGAAAAGTGTTGTGTCAGAAGGGAATTCTAGGGGTCACTTGATCCAACCCCCTGCTCAAGAGAGGCATCTTTGCTTCAGCTCACAGCTCAGTCAAGGAAAAAACCAAACATGTACACTCATACAAAAGTAGGTCCTTTCCTTGTGCTGTTATTTGAGAGACACTGTCAAAGAAGGAAAAGGCTGATATTATGGGCCATTTGTCAGGAATAACCAGCTTTTAACCCTACCATCTTTTCCATTCTAAAGATCAGTGTTTCCCCGTAGCTGAAAAGCTAATAAAGGCTGGGACAATATCGAGGTGGCTCTATGACTCACACTGTTCAGTGCCTCTCGATAGCTCCCACTTGGAAGCAAACTTGCTGCAAAACTGTGTCACTGACTAACTTGGTGGGAGGATCCAAGTGCTGCTTGAGATGCTGTGAGGAGTCCTACAGGTTAAAGAGATGTCAGCACACCCAGGAGAAATTTCTCTCGACTAACACCTGCCCTTAACATCACAGGAAAATATCTGATCTCTGAAATTTTCCCAGTGATAAGCTGGAGCTTGATACCTATAACCAGGAAAACAGGAAGCAAATTTTTATGCTTCACATTGTGAGGAAGGGCAGCTTCCCCAGCTCTGAGGTGCTGAGATTCGTAGCTGTGAAATTCTCTCTTGTGCTGCAACTCTTGAGGGGAGCAGCATTTCATAAGACATTTAAATAAATTACTGACTGAAGCCATCTTTTGGGAATTTGTCACTCTGGGAAATTTTGATAGGTTGTTTTTCCTGAAGAGGTTACTACCCTCTAGAATGAGACAGCATTGTTGAATCACTCAGGTTTTCCCTGACCACAAAGATACCTGTGAGGCATCTGTTGTTTTAACTGTGTATTTTGGCATCCTTCAATATTGTCAGCTGTGGCAAAGTCACTATATTCAACTCCAGTGCTCTACATGGTGACTAGGAATTCATTCTGTGTCAATACTTTACTGTCACTACCAAATACAAAAGTTTCCATTCCAGACTTGATCATCCTGAATGAACATTTTAAAAACTTCCATGAGGTTTTATCAAGAAGTTTATAGGTAAATTAATTACTACACAATTGTTTTAGGTACAGATGCCAGGAAAAATCAGAGAATCATAGAATATCCTGAGTTGGAAGGGACCCACAAGGATCATCGAGTCCAGCTCCTGGCCCTGCACAGGACAGCCCCAGGAGTCACACCATGTGCCTGAGAACATTGTCTCAGCACTTCTGGGACTCTGTCAGGCTGGTGCTGTGACCACTTCTCTGGGGAGCCTGTTCCAGCCCAACCACCCTTTGGGTGAATAATCTTTCCTAATGTCTAACCTAAATCTCCCCCGATACAGCTTCCTGCCATTCCCTCGTGTCCTGTCACTGGTCACAAGAAAGGAGAGTAAAAATATAACTGCATAAATGAACTGCATAAATGAACTGCTTAGGAAAAGAATGGATTGTATGTGTTGAATGCAGTAGCAGGAATTATGCCATAATATACTCACCCACAAGCTTTGCCTTACAATTGAAAAATAATTGTCTCCTGCACTGTGATTTTTTAGCAAATGCTGCAATGACAATACTTTGTTAATGCTTTTTGAAGAATTGCACTGGGCATTATAAGGGAAAAAAACAGAGTTATACTGGAAACAGGGTCTGTGATTTCTTTAGTCTCTTCCAGTTCTAGAAGTTGTAGGTGTTGTAGCAATAGGTCACAGACGATTGTGAAATTGCCTGCTAGTAAGCCAATGCCTGAGAGCGTGACTGAAGGGAAGACTGCAGGCAGCAGCAGGGTAGAGACACCTTTTGCCAGGCAAATCCTTCTCTCAGTATGAAAGAGAAGCCCTGACTTCACACACTTTCATTTTAAATTGTAAAGAATTAATGACTACTCCATCATACTGGTACATGTAAATGTTTTCTAAAGTTTGGAAAGAATTTTTATAACAGAGAGAGCCCTTCCCCTTGCCCTAGCTATTCCTCTCTGTCTTACCCCTATTCTCTGTAATCAAAGGGCAACATTGAACACTCTTCCAAACAATGGGTCCTCAAGGCTCAGTTAGAAGGTTTAACGAGGGAATGATCTTCAGAGAGTATCCCAAACCCCAGAATTTGCATGTGTATGTTCATCTCTCTGGGCAGGTGCAGGGAAACGGGCACCATGCTCTGACTGGAGATCAGTGTTGTCACAGGCATGACCCTCACATCCAGCAAACACAGGAATTTTCTATAAATTCAGCTTTTTAACAGAACCAAAGCCAATGTATCAGAGCGCAGAGAGGATTAGTGCACATCTCCACGAGTTTAAAATCACTGAGCTACATGGCTTAAGCCACGGATTGTCACTTAAGGTGTGCTGTATTAGCAAGAAATCGCTCTGAGGAACAGAATTAACAAGCATAGAGGGTAGGATCTTCTGCAAGGATTAGTTCCTGCTTGAATTGAGTGCTTATGCACTACTGTGTACGCTCCACAAAATGTGGCACTACAGGCATTACACTGCCAGAGACATTGTGAAATTCCTGCTTAGGAAAAGATTTTATAATAGTGTAAGTTATCAAGTCATGCATGTTGTACTTTCCAAATTTGTGTCTAAGCTCATTCAGTGTGGTTGTAATACCATACTGGTCATGTTACAGTGCAACCATGTCAGCCCTAATATAACCAGACCAAAAGGCTGGTCAATTTTATTAATAACTCAAAATAAAATAATCAGAAGATAATTAAATTGCAGTTATAATTTACTTATATGTATATGCCCTATATGATTTTTCTTTTGGTCCCATTCAACAGGAAGCATAAAAGAACTGAATAAATATCCTGTAACAAACATACCCCTCTCCCACTGTCCTCAAAAACTGCCCAGGTTCAGGGGAAGAAAAAACAGCCTTTATTTTTCATCTGTAACCTGCCTGTTCCTGTATTCTAAAAAAGGTAAAACAAGATGGGGATCAGCTTTGCTTCTCCAATGCCTCAGGCTTGGCCCCAGGCTCCGAGTGAGGGCTGAGTGCCTTGATGTTGTGAGCTGTGCCTTACAGGGAGCCTCTGATAATCCCACCTAGATTTGTCTCTGAGCCCTTGCTGTGTCCATGCAGTTCTTTCTTCAACGGAGCAAGAGCATGAAGCTTCTTCCTTGAAAATGTCCCAGTGTTACCTGGGAGCATTATATGTATTCAGCCCAGGTGGAGAGTTCAAACCAGAGGTGTAAATCACAAGGTTTGCCTGAAAACTGCAAACCTGTTGAACCCCGTAACCTATGAAACCTTAAAGTAAATAAGATTGCTGTTAGGAGCATGGAGACATTCCCCCC
>VZTE01002640.1:351638-366481 GCA_013397775.1 Eulacestoma nigropectus | reverse complement strand
TGCTTCTTCCTTGCTCCATTTCTGATGGAAATTCTTGATACATTATAAAAACCATATTTATAGAAAAATTTTCAGTGGCTTCTACTGAAAGGGTTATTGTTCCTGCTTTTCCCAGAAAACATTTCGGGTTTTCCCCCCTGTAAAACTAACCCAAATAAATCTTTGAAGATATTGAATTCTAACGGTGACATTAGCAGGCTTTTAGTCTCTAATCACACAGTATTTGTAGATTTTAAAATTATTCAATTTTGTTGGAGATTAGCCTGCAGGATAAATCACTCCCAAGCACTGTGTCAGCAGCTCCATGCTGTTGCTCAGTGATTATAACTCAGCATATTAAACAGGGACATGTGTAACCTTAAAGAGGATGGTGACTAAGGTGCATTAAGCAGCTCAGGCTGGATCAACCCTTCTCAGAGAAACCTCTAAGTCACCTGGCTGTTAGGGATATTCTGACAAATGGGGATGACATATGGGATCAGAGTTCTCCTCTCCCTTCTCACAAACACCTTTGAGTGCAGAGAATGGGTATGTAAACTCAAGCAAACAGGCAGCAAGGGATGGAAGAAAACAAGACAATTTCTATCTTCTGCTTCTGCCTCTGGTCTGGAAAAAGATATGCTCTCCTCGAGTTAGGAATTCATAAGGTTTGTGCCCATTTCTTTGGAAAGTTGAGTTTTGTATTTCTGGAGCAGAGGAGCTGTGATGGGCCTGTACCACGCAGTGCCTGTGCCACTCTAATTAAAGCATATGTCTCAATTATGCTGGCTTCCTCAGCTCTTCAGCTATAAAAAGACAGACACTACTTTTTCACTTTTCTGCTATGTTGCAAAACTAATTATGGGTTGTGAGGTGCCCACATGTACTTTTATGCATCTCAACAACCTAACATTAACTGGAGCACTTAGCAGGCACTGGTGCCTTTGCTTATTTCCTATTAAGTTACTAACACTTGAAAGAGGTTTTCAAGGGAGAAGTGGTTTTAGAGATTTGCTAAATTCCTGCTGCTGTGTCAGAGCTGTATAGCTCAGGTAATGGTTGCTTTGCATGCTGCCTCCTTTAGGAGTTGGACATATCCCTGCAAAGAAATGAAATGGGATTGTTTGAGCTTCTGTAGCACAGAAAGGATGGACTGTCACTATTTAATTAAAGTCTCTCTTTCTTCTCCCCTCCAAGCTGAGGAGCATTAGTTGCATTTTAAACAACAAAAAATTCTTCCCAGTTACTTCCCAATCTTTCCTGGAATTAAGGGAATTATACTGCTACAGCGCAAGATAAGTTTCACTGTACATCATTCCAATATTTGCTTATGAGGGGATTTGAATTTTGCAAGGATTTATTTCACACAAGGTTCACTCAGCTAAGACAAGGATGAGTTAAGTACACTTGGTATATGTGTTAAGCCTAAATGACTTAAAAGATATTTTAAGAAGTGCTATCTGCTTTTTGGGATATACATTCATTAAATTGCTCATCTGTGCTGGGAAGTCTGGAGTAAGATTTGAGTGATAAGATATTAATTCTGCTGAGGAACATGTCCAGGACACAAATATTATGCAAATCCCATAGACTATAATCTGTTTGGGAATGATAGTAAATCTAGAGTATCTAACATGAAGAATTTGTGAAGTTAGCTCTACATTCTTTATTATTTCATCATAGAGTTATTTTGAGTTATATCTATGAGAAATATATACTGATAAAAACTCTTCTGAAATGTTGGATTTTAATTGAATTTGCATGTGGCTATAAGAGTGCCAGTTGCTTCTCATTACACATTTTGAGATGAATAGAAAAGATATGCCTGGAAAATTCTATTTTCATGACATCTTAAATCAAAGACATGAACTCCAGTAAAGTAGATATTTATTAATGCCTGAATCAATCTATATCTACAGAAATGTGATTAAGTAAAGTAAGTGGAAAATGGGAATGGCCTATCTTTTAAAATTATTATTTCAATACATCAATGTCAGGCTATATTTCATGTTTTAAGTTAATTTTCAGATTGTACCATTTTCTCACTGTGATTTCATTTTTTTTTTTTTTTGTATTTCATTGTCTCTATTTCTTTCCTTTATGCTTTTCTTTAAAAATGAAAGCAGGTAAGTAAAGAAGCCTTTGGTATGTCTGATTTCACTTACTGGGAAAGAACATTAACAAACAATTCTGAAGCTTGGTTTCAACACAGTGAAGGAATACGAAAAAGCTCAAGTGTTGGTATGTAATTCACTCTGGATTTTGCAGGCACAGTTTGCCTAGCATTTTGGCAACTTCCCTATAAAGACAGTATCAAAAGTAAAGCCAACAGCATATCCTCTGTCTTCAGAGTGTGAATATCTTTTGACACGGATTTTTAGAGTTTGTGGGTTTTTTTCCTCCCCTGATTCCATTATCCTTGTGCCATGACTACTTTTCTTTAATCCAGGCCACATAAGAAGGATCCTCTAGACACAACTTTGTGTTGTGCCAGTCATCCAAGACACATCAGAAATGAGGGTATTTGGAGCCAAAGCAGGAGCCTTTCACTTCATGAATGCTTCAGAACAAATCCAGTCAGTCTCCTTGAGAGGAACATACTCATAACTTTCTCTTGCCACAATGTCCTCAGTAGAATCAAGGACAGAGGGCTTTTCCTGCAGGCAGTCAATGTACTTATCTCTCTAAAGACCCAGCATCTCCACTGTCATCATTTATATCCTATAAATAGGGTGGCACTGATTAATTGAAACTTCCAGTCAGTGAGATGCATACGACCCTCAGTTATCAGGATGCATTTACAGGATATATTTGTTCTTAGAGTCGTTTAAGACTTTATTGATAAATTATTCTGTATTAAGATCCTTTAACAACAGCCTCCATTCAGTACAGATAAACTTTATCCCATACCTGTTCTTAAACATATGCTTAAATCCTATCGATTTTACTGGACTTGAATCATTTATGCAGATTTGCAATTCACAACATCTACAGTGGTTTGCTGAATCTGGGCCTATCAGTGAATCTAATGAATTATCCTGTAGCTATTGAGATAGAAATAATGTCTTAATTTGTTCCAAACTAAATTGATCAAGAGGAGAGATAGTCTGAATTGAGCTAATGAAAATTCGTAGAGACATGACTGGAAAAGCTGGAGTACTTATCCTGTTTATGCGTGTGTGCCCATGTCAGAAATTGATTTCAGGAGGAGGAGAAATGAGGCCTTCTGAAAGTGAAACTTCTGTAGAAAGTTAATAGAAGTAATTTTTAACTCCCTCATCAGTTATTAAGAAAAAAATGAGTATAAAGCTGGCTCTGAAGGCTTGCTAGATGGCATTGTTGACCAGAGACAAAAGTTAAGTGATGTTTAAGCTTCTTGCAAATTAAACTATTCCTCTGAAAGATATTTTACTTTCCTGAATTGCTACTGCTTTTTAAAAAAATTATTCTATGACTTCTCACTTTCTAGAAGACGAAAAGTTCAGTATAGATTTAATAATACAAAAAAGTCTGCCCCGGCCTTTGTTTTCCAGGCACTGCAGGCTGCCTTGGATAATTTGGGTTGGTGCTGGGAGGCAGGGGATGCACGTGTGTGTGTGTGTGTGTGTGTTTGTGTGGGTGTAGGACAGGGAAGGCTTGAAAAGTAGAGAAAACAACTGCATCTTCTTGATGAAATGTATAAAAATGTCCTAACCTGCAAGACATGAGTTTACAAGCAAGGTGCTGTGGAGAAATTTGCTTCTCCTCCCACCTCAACGTGTCCCACCTCGTCAGTGTTCACAAGTTGCCACCTTTGGAATGGCGCTTCCAGAGTCTGTTGCAAGGGAAGCCTCGTGAGGGTGGGTTTGATTTCCCACTGCTAAAGCTTGAAGGGGGAGCACTCTGGCACAGAGCTGACTCAGACCTTTCCCTCTGCAGTGGTGCTTCAGAAATCTTGACAAGCTTGGGAATAGCAATGAAATGCAAATTGCCCTAGATAGGAATATGTGTCTGGAGGGCAAGTGCTTTCCCGAAAGGAAATGAGGAGGGAGCTTCCACTGGGAAAAATAAGAGTGTTGATGTCAGGTGAAGGTGGTAGAAATGGAAAGACAGGTAGGTCAGGCAGACAAGAGACTGTCTCACAGAGGGAAGTGTCACAAACCAATCGAACGGTGCAATCCAGAAAATTGGGCAGTGGTTGCCTAAAGTGAGGACCAAAGTTGTTAATGAATGTCTATCAGTATCTGTCATGTCAAGCCCAGTAACTTTTCCACAGGCTTTTGTTGGTTTGGATTAGACTTCCATTTTTTGTGAAACACTGAGACTGAAAAAACCAAAGTGAAGCAGAGGTTAATGGCATTGTAGTATGCAGTACTTTTCCATGCAATTTAACCTGGGTGGGGCAACCTTGTAGACTTAAAAGAAAACTTTTGGTGAACATCACAGAGATGGAAAGGGATGAGAAAATAAGCCCCCATGGTTTCAAGGCTAAAGGCTCGCTTGTTATATGAAGGGGAGGCTAAATTATGTGTTAAGTGTTCACTATCTCTAGGCAAACATGAGCTCGAAGAAAAGGAAGAAGCAAATCCATTCTAATGCATAAAATTATTTCTACCACGAATTATTTGCCAGTTACCTCTTGCTTCCATTCTGACATAAGTTGAAAGATACGTTCAATTATCTCCATATACCACTAATAATGAAAATTTCAAATACATCCAAGAAAAATTGCAAGGGAGGAAGCTGGCTTTAAAAGGAAGTTAACTAATCAAAATATTTTAATCTAAAACGTCTTGCCTCTTAATTTTTTTCCCCTAGTGTGTTAAAAGGAAAATGTCAATTTAAACTAGATCTGTATGCAAATGAATGGATTGGGCTTTCACTCTACCTTGAGTTACAATGGCTGCACGTGAACTTACAGCTCCACTAAAATATCAAAAGATCCTCTGTCTTCTAACCCCACTCAATCATCTGTCCGTGTACAGGGACTGAAAGCAATCAGTCTGTCAGAGCCCTGAGGGCATCAACAGCCCTTCAAGGCCCTGCCTGCCTGCCAGGGCTCCCCGCACCTGCCCCTGGCCCAGCTCCCCATTCCCTAGGGAGCTGGCTGAAGCCAGGGGCTGCCCCCCACATCCCCACCTGCCCAGGTCCCTGGCTGGGGTGGTGGCATGGCCAAGTCCTGGCCAGCTGCTCCAGGGTCTCACACTGCTCCTGACATCCCAGCCCACAGGAAGCAGCCAGCCCTGGTGTCCTGCTGAACTAATCTTAACTATGGATAAAGTCTTGCACAGTGGCCATTCTGTACAAAAAAAAAAAACAAACAAGCAGACTGGCTTGAAATGATATTAGAGGTTTTTGGGCCCTGCTGACATTCCTCACCTTCCCTTGGCACTGAATGTCATTCTTAGTGCAGGCATTTTGTGTTGTGCAAAGCAGCTGTCTGTTCTACCACGTATTCTGAGCACATCACTCTGAGAAGGAGAGAAACTAAGTACCTGGGTAGTGCTGAAAAAAGATGGAGAAAGTCATAGTATCAGGAAAAAAAAAAATGTTGTTTTCAGTCTCCAGAAGCACCTATAACGTGTTGTGGATGTATTCATTACACTCACATTAGGTGTTCTGTACTGACTTTGCTTCTCAGGCTTAGCACAGGTTGTTCACAAAACGGGTAATAAGGAAAGGCTGTTTTCACAAATCTGAATCTACTATTAGTGTAAGTTTGCTCTACAATTTTGAAGAAATTGATACAAAAAAGAGAACAGTCCAAATAGTATCATGCTTGGAAAATAATGTCAAACTCTATGCTGCAGTAGCATATCTTGCCTGCCATTCTAGAAATTTTCTCTGAAATATGTTTATTTTTTTTATTTAATCACATATCTCTTGATAGATTTTGCCATCTGCTGTGGAATTCCACTCCAGGTGTGTTTTCAGTGGGGAAGCTATGGTGGCCAGTGTAAAGAATGCAGAAGCTGGAGAAGCACATGTGCCTTGTTCCCTGGAAACAGGCAGCAAAGCTGCACTTTGCCCCCAGATTCTGACCCCTTGGATATAATGTGCTCCTTTCACAGACCACTAAAATAACTGTTAATGAACACCGCAGTGCCATTAATCCAAATCCTGTCTGATAATTTAAAAATTCTACTGATTGGAACAGGCTACCCAGGCAACTGCTGGAGCCACCCATCCCTGGAAGGATTCAGAAGACATGCGGCACTTAGAGACAGGGTTTAGTGGTGGCCTTGGCAGTGCTGGGTTAATGGTTGGACTACCTGATCTGAAGGGTCTTTTCCAACCTAAACAATTCTGTGATTCTGTGATATCAGGATATCAAATCCACGTTCAATGAAATCCATGGTGTGCCTTTTCTCTCTCTCTCTCTCTTTGATCCTTTTTGGCTTCTCATCCCACTAAAAAGTAATACAAGAATTACTACCTAAGTTGGACTTTTCAAAAGCAGTGTTTTCTGTGAGCAGCTCCTTTTAAGTTCGGTGTCAATTTAGCAGGTGGGGAAAGAAGCATGGGCTTATGAATCTACTTCTCCTACTTTTTTTTTCTCTATGAGTTACAAAGTGATTTTCTTAATTGCTATTGAAAGTTATTTTTTTCTTTTCAATAGGTACTCTTCCAAGGTCTCCTTGTGATTCTAAAGCCAATGATCAAACATCTTTCTGCTGAAATTTCTCCATGTGTTTTGTTTCTCTGGAGACAATTCTGTCACGTCGTGTCATGCATGCCCTCAGGTCAGGCAACAGCGAGAATACTTCACGTGTTTGCTGCCAAAAAGCAGCTTCGTTTCTAGAGTTCCTTGATGCTGAAATCCTATTACCTTTGACTTGGTCGCTATTAAGTGGTGCCACTAAATACAAAATGTTGGCTTTTTCTGATCTGTCACCTGTGTAATAGTAACCTATATAACAGCAACACCTGTATAACACTAACAGTGCCAGACTCCACTGCATCATCCACTTTAGAAAGCTTCCTCCACCAGAGGAAAGGTGAAAAGGGATCATTATGGCTCAAAACCATGTCTGAGAGCATTCCACGTAACCTTCCATTAGAACAAATTAGAACTAAATATCACAGCATGTATTTTACTAGTAACACTCCTCTAGAAAATTGCCCACTTTTAACAATAGAGAAAACAATTTCCATAGAAGTTTCATTTACTTCTTTATATGGGTAATATAGAAAAGAAAATATCTGCAAATTTCAAAGTGAAGCAGCCAAGGCAAAGAGACTACTTCACTGCTGGCTGTATTCTGTTAATGGATGGCATGCAAAGGTGTGAAGTTGTACTGCTCTGAGTGTCCTTGCACAGCCATTCCATTTTAATTGCAAGTTAAATGGAAGAATTGAATCACGGACTTCAATCCTACAAAACACAGTTACTAAATAGGTCAATATGGATGAAACCTCTACATCTTCAATACTGAAAAATTATCTCATGTTAAAACTTAGAATCTATCTGGTTTCCAAACACAAAAGGAATTAAAGCAGTAGAGGGAGGAAGAATGAGGATGACAATAAAATTAATGCTAACTAGACAGCATCATTCCAGAAGTGTGGACAAGAGGACAGTTTTCATCCTTTGGTTCTCAAACCACGCTAAAAAGAAAATTACCCACTTGAATCAGGAGAGATGTTGGGGTTTTGGTGATGGGTTTTTTTGGGCATGGGGGGCAAACACAGGAGAGAAAGCTCTTTTGCTTCCTCCTAGAAGTGCTACTGATGATTTCATAACAGACTGCAAAATTTGCTGACTGCATGACACGCTGAGATGCTGTTGTTATCTAACCCTGTCAGGGTAAACCTCCCTGCCTCACCTCCCAAACCAATGCCATGGAATCTGCGGTGACCCACTTCTCTCAGGCAATACCAGGAACACCTCACTGTTTCTTGGTATCTTCATTGCTGGTGCTGCCCAGAAGCTCATGCAAATCCAGCCACCTGCTTTTCTTCAGAGACAGCTCTGGACTACTGTCACTAGGACACCTGAGCTATGTGGATCTGGTCATGGAGAATTTATGGTGTTGCTGTGTATCATCCACCTACCTTAGAAATAAACAGAGTATTTTAATCTTGGAGCTGCTAGGCAGTTTACCAACCCAGCACTACATCTACTTAGCAGTATATAGAAAATAAAAAAAAAAAAAGCTTTAAAGCTAAACAAAAGACTGAGAAAGCTGAAGGAAGGCGAAGAGAGAAGACAGGAATCCATTTTAGAAAATGCAGACTCTGAAATCAAGTGTATCATCCATCCAGGTGTCTACAGCATGAGCAGGGGAAGATGTGATTGTGCAGAGTGTGATAACAGTTCTTTTTCTGTAACACTTGTTCTCTATCAGATGTGTTCATGCCTCCCTATCATATTTAGATGTGCACTGGAGGCAATTTTAGGGCCACTTCAGTGAGCATGTTTTTCCTCCTAAAGAATGCACAGAGGATAGTGTAAGATGTGAGATAAAGAGAGCACTAAATATAGAAGTGCTTTAGTGCTTTAGTTCCATAAAAATGAGTCAACAGAGCTCCCTCCTCTTAGCAGACTTTTCTCCTAACTTGTTTTACCTTACAGGTGCTACATGTGAGACACAACTAGAGAGGAAAATGATTTTCTGCAGCTTGTGTTGTTCTTCCTCACATAATTATGAGATGACTGGTGAGTTGCCCAGACTTAGACCTGGTTATGCCTATATTCAGAATAAATAGTATTATTCACTACATATTCACCTACGAGTTGGGAAAAAAGTAGCATTTTTAGGCAGCCTGTGACTTAGAACCTCACGGATACTTAGATGCCTTCTCAAATTTTCAGTTTAGTTGAATTAGTTTGATTAATTTTGTAATTTAAATAATTTGATGGTTTTTAGATGAAATCAGAGTTGTGAATTGGCTTGTCCAAAATGATGAGTACACTTTAGAACTCCGTCAGTCTGATTTTGGGTACTTGATCTGAGGCCTTAAAAGGGCCCAACTTCAATTTTTTGGAAGCATGATTTTGAAAGAATTTACTGTAGTTATCTCTGAGCATCCTGACTCACAACAGTCAGAAAAGAAGGATGTGTGTGCTGATTTAGCACTGAAAGGTTTCCTAAAATAAGTAACTTTTGAGAAGATCATGATGATGGAGATGACGACAGTGAGCATCTACTGCTATACATATGTTTGCTTTTAAAAATATCTGTATTGTAATGAAAAAGGTATTGCTGTTACAGATAGGATAAGAAGGTTTTTATATCTTCTTTTACGATAAAACTTGGTGTCGAATGAAGTGTTTTTCATGGCTTTCCCAAGAATGCTGGTGCTCTATACATTAAGTAAAGTGAAGGATTTGGAAAAGGAGCTGGAAAATGAGAAATGATGCTGAGGTACCAAAAGGAATGGGTCAGGGGTGCTCACTGAAGAAACCTTGAGGGAAAACAATCTGTTTTCATTCCCTTAGGATGGCTGCAGCCAGTCAGAAATTGAAGATGTGGATGTAGAATTCCAGTAATTTCTGATGGAGAGATCTCTATCTGCTTTCTCCAAAACCAAAGTTGATAGCTCACTCATATTTTAATCATGAAATCTGGGGGGGAGGATTACCTTCAAATCTTTGTTGAGTAGGTCCTTGTCAGGTATTTTGCAGAGAGGAATAAAAGGATGGTAATTTGCTTGTTCTTCTGTTCTAGTGCATTTTCTGATGTACATCTCAGCTACCTGTTTACATTATTTCATCTGGCTTTCTGTACTCTTCACAAGATACTGTTTCCAAACTATAGCAAGAGGACATGCATGAAATCTGAGCTTCAGAGGGAAATCTTTCCCTGACTTTACAGTAGAGTCAGGATCTAACCCTGAGCACTACTCATTTCTACCTGCATAGAATGTTGTGGTCCCAATAGAGTGAAGTTTATTGTTAAATTAGCATTTACTGTAAGATTCTGTGCTCAAGCTGAGTGCAGATATCTAAAGGTTTTCATTATTTTAAAGTGATTCCTTTCTTCTTGATGATCATAAATAACTCTCTAAGGCACTTGAAACCAAAGTCTGCTGGTTTTTTTCTATCATTGTACACATTTTTGTTTCACTTTACTGCATACATATTTATTTTATTGTTGGAGTTGTTCAGAAAAGTTATCATAATGCAGATCAGATGGTTGATTAAATCACAGCTGGCTTTTAAAAATACATATAAAACCCCAGCATGCCTTTAAAGAGAAAACACATATAGAGTTCAATGAATTCTGAAAACAGATGTACAAAATACAGTATGGAGAATTGTTCTTCTGTTCTTTGGAGTTAACTTTCAAAGTGTTTCTCCTATTCACTGCTCCTTTCAAAATAATTTTACTGCAGGAAACAGAAGAGGAGATGGATGTTAGGTAGGAGGGGCAATGACTTCAGACACGCTTTCTGAGAATGTCAGTAACCAGTTGCCTGGCAAGCAAGGTTAAGTCTTCTGATGTTGTGATAAACTGCTATTTTTTAGATGCCAGATTTGGCCCAAATATTTGAGTGGGGAATTTTTTTCCCAGTAGTTCATATAATCGACTGTGAAAACCTCCAGCTGTCAGTTGTTTTCTGCTTCCCTGCCCATCACAAGCAAGATCCCATCACTAGTCAGGAATCTTCTTCCAGATGGTGTACGTAGCTTTAATTTGAAGCTTGTCTAGTGAAGGGAGTAGTGAATGATGAAGCACCCACCAAGGTAAGAGGTAGCTTGTGACTCCTGTTTCCTTGAGTAAATAGAGCAAGGTGTTTAATCAAGCAATGAAGGGCCAGGAGAATGTAGCTACACAAATCTCAAATGTCATGATAGCACAGACATTGCTAATGCATTCTCGTTACTTGAGCCTGTCACTTCTCTGGAGTACATGGTGTGAAATGCTCACTCTCAATCTCTGTTAGGGAGCCACAGGAAGACTCAGACACTGCAAAAGCCTCTCTGCCTCATTTATCCCTGTGAATAACTCCAGCAAGACTAGCGACAGGAGTTGTAATATCCGTGATTTCAGACTTGGAGTGTGCACTGAGTGTGCATTGTCTTTCAGCGTTTGTGACAACCAGTGCAGAATTCGGAGATTTGTGTGTCTGTCGCTTTATCTTCCTCAGGCAAGCACAAGGTGATTTTGCCTTGGCCTGTTGGATTTTTTTTCAGCAAACACTACACTTTTTATGTTGTTCCTGATACATGTGCATTCAGAATGTTTAGAGAAATGAGCACACGCGATGAGAAATGAAATAAAACAGTGAGTTAAAATGAAGCTCTCTGCTGCAAAGACATCATAAACTTGGGGCTGATAAATCTCGATGAAAAGGCTTTCAGTCAAGTCCTCAGTTTTGCCATTGTTTCTTTAGCTCCGCTCTCAGAAAAATAGCTCACTTCGCATGAAAGAGTAATGCCTTTCTGCCCCTCTTCGCCTGGATGCTTTGGCTGCCTATTTTTCACAAAGGGAAAGAATTGGAGGAGCAGTGCTATGGATCTTTCTGCAATGACCTGAGCAAGGTTCTCTACAGAGCCTCGGCACTGGCCCTCGTGCTCTGAGGGGCTGTGACTGAACACAGAAAAGCTGTCACATACCTCGACCTCCGAGGCCACCCAGGGACAAAGAAGGCCTCCACGATATCTGGAATTATGCTACACAGCATGACAGAATATTCTGAGTTGGAAGGAACCCACAGGGATCATCCAGCCCAACTCTTCAATGAACAGCCCTTACAGGGACTGAACCCACAACCTTGGCACTATCGGCACCATGCTCTGACCAACTGAGCTAATCTTGCAATAAATCTTAGGAAGAATGGTTTGTGTGTCCTTTGACGTTTCCCCTGTCATTTATGTCAGTTCAAAGCTTCCTGGATGAGGAGAAAATCTAGAAAAGCTATAGCTACATATATAGATACGTATTGTGGGAATAATATGTTCTTCTCCGCAAGTCAGCTCCCAGTTCAGCCGCAGCTTCTAATGCTTTCCCCCCACAAAGGCAGTGGGGAGGTCTCAAGACAGCCCTTGTGTGATCATTTAGCAAATGGCCTTATCTTAATTTTGGCAAGCTCTATCATTTAGCCTGTAAGCACAAACCCCATGCCTCCTAGCACTAGTTATGATCCAGCATTTCCTCCCTTCTGTACAGATGATATTTTGTCCTCTATTACAGATCCTGGAATCCTGAAAGGTTAAAGTGTGAGACAGGTGACATCCTCTGACAAGACTCTGAAGGGGGCCAGACAAATCTTTTGGTGAAAAAAGAACCTGTGTGTAGTGGCACTTTCTTTGTAAGTAAGTAAGTGGCACTTACTTATTTACCTGGGTCACAGGTGTACTAGAAGAGATGAAGTCAGGACTGTCCCCCAGCGCATCCACATTTTAGGTTGTGTTAGGATGCCAGCCTGTTGGATATTGTGCGCTGAAGGTGCTTCCCAAATAGCTCTGCTATCCCCTGCCCCAATAACCAGGACATCCTGCTGCGAGTTCAGGGCACAGTTAACAGTAAATCCTTAAGGAAATGGCAACAAAAAAGTCCACTTACTGTTAAATAAGAGGCCCTGGGAAAATAACATGAGAACTGAGTAAACAGATTGCACAGAGAGGGAAACCGTACAGCTCAGAAATACCCTGTTCAGTGGAGAAAGATGCCTGATGGCTGTGATATCTAGTGGGGATTAAAGGCTAAAAATGGCTTGAGGCTTTTCACATAAGCACAGTATGTTCAGAGGGAAGAATACTTTCAATTTTGGCTCCAAATATTGAAACTTAATTTAAAGAGTAGGATTTTACAGAAATTTTCATAAATCCATAAGCTATTGAAATGCTTTCTGTGACCTCTGCTAGAAAAAAAAAAGACAGAGTAAGCATTCCCAAAACTGTTCAATAATTAAATGCGTGTTTGAAGTGATTTTTTTTTCCCCTGCCTGGCTAAATACATGTTTAAATTGAAAGTTATATAACCCTGTAGAAAAAAGGCTATGGCACAGTCTAATCCTGAATTATGTGCAGAATGGTTACAACCAAGATCCCTTTAATACAGCTATTTTAGTTGCAGCGCTGTGCGAATGCTCTTTGCTCGTCTTCAAGAATTGCTGCCTATGAATTGTAAAATACTGGAGCCAGATTTCTTTTTGTATTTGCAGCTCCTACTGACAATTTTGGATGGTATAATTGAAGGACAGGCTTGGCTGACCGGGACCACATTTTGACTTTGGTTTATATGCAGTCAGTGTTACTGTGAGCTTTTTCTCTCCCAGAGCCTTGCTTGAGAGAGATTTCTGGGAAAAAAAGGATTGGCAGAGGAGGGTGAGAAGAAAGGAGAAGGGGGACGTGTAGAACAGGGACACTTACAGACACTTCCACTAACCAGGAAGCAGAAATTTAGGGTTGTATCAAACCTTTTCAGCACGCAGCTAATGTGTGGAGGAAAATATTCTTCACACACTATTGCTGTTCTGGGGCTGTTGTACCAGGGAAACATGGAGGATACAGGGACCATGGAGAACTCAAGAAGATGCAGCACTGATGGGCAAGGAAAGTATCAGTGTAGAAAGCAGGATTCTAATTTGATAAGCAATTTTGAGTTATTTCCATTTTGAAGTAGAATATGCATCACTTGACTTGAAGCATTTTGCCTTCAAAATATTTTAAAATATAGTCATAGAAGGGCATTCCAAATGAGAAACCAAAAGTATCTTATTTTGAAATTTCAGTTTTCTCAAAATGCTAACTTTGAAATATCTTCTTTTCTATTAAATGTTTTAACTGGAATGATACAATTTCTACTACATAGGTTTTGTTTTTATTCTTTTGTCTGCTTTAGTTTCTTTTGTTTGCTTGGCTGATTGTATATATAGGGTTTTTCTGAAGAGCAATAAACATCCTGAAAAAGCTCCCTTGGAAATTCTGATGGCCATGCTCCCAGCTTCTGTAAACTTCACATGGTGCACACACATGGACACAACTCTCTGAATTATTATTTCCTTAAACTGCTCCCAAACCCACAATAAATGATAGCTGAAACCTCAGTGATATTACAAGACCCATCCTGTTTCTGCCTGTGCCTGTGGAATTACAAGGCTGTTGGGTAATCCCTTCCTTGGAATAGTCTTCACTCCTTTTAGAGCCAAGCATGCAGTGCTTGTACCACCGACTCGGGACCCACAGAGCTGCATCTCAAACCACTGCTCTCCAAGGCATTTGACTTTTTTTTACTCCTGACCCTTCCCAAGTTTTGTTGTTTATTATTCTCACCATTACCCAGTTCTCAAGCAGAATTAGGCATACGCTGCCTTTAACTTTCTGAAAACTTGTTAATATTTTATCTCCACCCTATGTGATTGTACGTAACCGTGTCTGTGCTTTGCTTAGCCATGCTGAGTGCTGGCCTCCTATCATTTAAATGTATGGCATTCCTGACAAATCTTCTCCTACGAAGTAATTATTACAAGCATTACATTAAGAAACAAAACAAAAAAAAACCCCAAAAGACAAAAGGAAAAGCCCAGTGTTGAAAATTAATGCATTTAAATAGGTGGTTAAAAAGATGTTTAAAGAGAAAAACACCGGCTGCAGCTGTTCTCCACTGTAGACTAAGTACTGTACCTGTTGTGCTGATGCTGAAGCCTAATTAATTTCTATTCCATCCTTACTGTGGTGAGCCTTAGGAATCAGAAGGATTCAAGATCTATGACTTTCTAGCATCTCTTGGCTATGAAATGATTCATACAAATGCACTTTCATTTTTTTTCTCTACAGTTGATTAAGAATAGGCAGAAAAAATCACACAACAAAGGGTGACCTTGTGACTCAGGAGAAGATGAATATCCACTGATCTGCCTCTCAAAGGCAATTTATGCTTTCTGGTTTTGGGGTTTTTTGAGTACTTCTGGGTTTGATTGTGGTTTTGTTTTTT
>VZTE01002640.1:313635-351583 GCA_013397775.1 Eulacestoma nigropectus | reverse complement strand
TTTTTTTTTTAATTTTTTTATTTTAAACAAATTCATTAAACGGGGTGAACCTTATGCCTTGTGTTTTCTGCCTTAAAATAGCCGTGAATTAGTTGTTGTTGCTCCTAAGCTTTTGGCATGTTTTAAAACAGAGAAGACTCCTGGGTTTGCAAATCTGTCTCTTCTAAAGGGACTTGCATTTGCCAATCAATTAAATAGGTACATCTCCACACCCATAACTGGTTGCTTCCCTGGTGCCAAAGCCTACTTGCTGTAAAGAAACAGAACACCAGGTTAATACAGGATAGGTTTTCTGTATTAAAAAAAATCAAATTTTATTTCCCTTTTACTGCCACTCAACATTGACGGCTTGGATTTGAATTCATACACAGAGCCAGAGACTTGGTTTGTTTCTGCTCCTCCTCAAACTGTCAACTCAAAAATTTTGTTAACCATTGTAAATATTTTAAAGGCTTTTCTGAGCTCTTGCTCAACGCCATCACTTCTCTAAACCCTGCAAGTTGCCAGAACAGGGATTTCAGAAATACTAGCTAAAACATCTTGACAAGCTAAACAGTTTTTAGAACTGGAGTAGGTGGACTTAGCTGACTTCCTGCCAGCTCCAGAGTCTGCACACTGTCGAAGGAGATAAGCAGAGCAAACGGAGTGGATTAAGGCTGGTGCCAGGAATCTGCAGATCCCGGACCTGCTCTCATTTGTGCCACCAGTAGTGCCATGTCTTGAGCAAGTCACATCCTTGTTGTCCGAGCCCGTTCCTCTGTAGGTGAGCTAGGGACAGTATTTACCTATTTCTTTCAAAGAAGGATGTTTATTTTCCTCGAATTTGAGGGTTCAAGCCCTAAGCCTTGTGACCTGCACCTATGCATGTGCATTTGGCAGACACTGAACTGCTCACAGCTCTTAGCAGGAATGGACCTGAGCAATGCAACCTTTGAGGAAGTTTTTTTCAGTTGGGTCAGATTTCAGTATTTTGTACTTTTATTATGCTTTCCATGAACAACTGACTGAAAAATTTAGCCTCTTTTCGTCTCTCTTCCACACATACTTTGCTTGGCATTAGCATCTCTGAAACAGGGAACTTGAAACTTCCTTCTGGTGATGTTATGATTCCAGTTGCATCTCAGTTATACAACATAAGTGCCTAAAAATACAAATTCTCAAATCTTTCTTGCTTAGGCAAACTCAAGAACAACAGCAGTGAACAATTAGCACTTTTAGAATGCAGAATTTCAAATACTTGTAGCCACCCCACTTAACTCTCTCCTTGTCAAAAAACTAACATGCATTTCAACATGCATCTTATATCTTTTTTTTTTTTCAATATGCTTTTATTTTCTGGATCTGTGCAAAAGGAAATCAGCATTCAGCATTATCTGATACACTGCTGTATTTTTGACCCAGACCCTAACAGAGCTTGAAGATTCTTCCAAACAGATGAAATAAATTTCTTGGCTTTGAAATTTCTGGCATATGCAGGCTCTTTCTGGATGTCAAAGTGAACAACTTGATATACAGCTCATGTCTCTTCATAGCTTTGAACTATCCATAACTCTCTTGTGGGTTTTAGTAAACACATTCCTTAAAGTCTGTGGCATGTTACTTCTCAAATTCGATGTGTATTACCCAGAGTCTTGTTTCTGTAATCTCTTCTCTGTCATAGTCAGAAATATTTCCCTTCTATATTTCCATTTCCTTTTGTACCCTGATATATTGATTGTTTTGAGATGAGAGAAAGGTGCCAATGGGGAGTTAGGAATAGGATTTTTAAAAAAATGTATATATGAGCTTAAACATTCAGAAAAAAGAGCAGTTTTTGTTGTTCCATGCCTAGATACTAAACATAACTAGATTTGACAACTGAAAAGACAGCATCAGTGGCAGAAACTATATATACTATAAGACCAAGGCCACAAACTGCCTTCTAAAATACCTTTCTTACTACAATTACCCCCATCCTCTAAGTTGAGATCACTTTTTAAATACTTGCCCTCTCTAGAAAGTTCACCTGCTTATCAAATGCCAATGGCTGAGCACTCTGAGAATCCTAAGAGCCAGGATGAACCAGAGCTGGATTTCCAGTTGGCAGAAATCCTCTCTGTGTCCTGCATTGGCCGAGTGATGTTTAACAAGCAATTCTTGACAAAGGAGTTTCCTGTCTAGGGGCACAGCAAGTTATGCAAGGGGATTCTTGGCACCTTCTGAAAGAGAAGGTTTTCCTTTATCTGAAATGGACCATCTGACACCTTCCTGCTTCACATCTGACACCTTCTTCTTTCATGATTTTTCGTTTTATCTTGTGACAAAGCCACGTGTTTTTGCTTGATCACATGTGAGTTTGAAGATGGCAACCAAGGAAATATCAACCACTTTTTTTTCCTCTTCAAACATGCCATCAGCCTGTGAACAAATACAACCAAAAAACCCTAATCCAAACCCCAATTATGTTTTAGATGCTACTAAACAAAACACACCAACAAGAGAAACCCAGGCTAAAAAAAAAAGCATCTTTTTTTCTTGATAAGCCAGAAACCAGTGTAATCTGACTAGTTCATAAATATAAAAAAAAGCTTATCTAGTTCATTTCATGCTCAAGCTAAAGTGCTGAAGTTGATCCACTTAATTATTTCTACCATTATACAGCCCACTGCTGCTTTTTTTCTGCTTGGAAAAAGAGTCAGTTTTACAGGAGGGAGATTTTATGCTCAGAGGACCTGGGATTAGAAGAACAGTCATATTGATACTGGAGATTCATGTCTGGCACCAGACTGCTTTTAAGCATGTAAAAAATTTTTATGCTGACATGCGTCTATGTTAAGAAATAATTTCAAACTCTGGGATGGTAACAGATGTTACAGTCTAAAGAATGAAAACTGCTGCTTTAGGATAAAAAAATCTTCCAGTGTTATTAGAAAACAGAAGAAACCACATAGGTCAGTTTAATGGCATTGTTTGCAGTAAAGCTGACATTTCAGGTATAATCTGCAGGGCTCACTTGAAGTAGGACATTTTTCTGGGCAGAGAAGGATTTGATACATTCTTTTATATTGCTGTGTCAAATTGGATTAGAACATAATAAAATGGAGAATGTAAAACAAAGGCCTTTGGGCTCACTGGTTAGGCAGTGTAATAGGATGCACAAGGAATTAAAATGAATTGCACTCTTCAGAAGTATGACAAACTTGTCACGTGTAGTTTGTGTGGAGCCTCTCTTTTTCTCATTCATTTCCTAGGTTTATCCTTCCCGTGTGCACTTTTTGTTGACCTACATAAAGTGAATTCCCTTCAGTAACTCTGCTCAGCATTTTTCTGTTCTCTAATTATTATTTGAAACAAGACGGTGTTCAAAGATAAATCATTGAAAACCTGTTACAGTTTTGGTTTCGAACCATAAACCGCCCAATGGGGCTCAAAACTTTGCCAAAATTTATTTCTGAGCTCCACTAATGCTGCCTGCTGGCCTGGAGTGCAGCCACAGGAGTGCTCACTGCAGCTGTGTCACCGGGTAGCCCTGGATCAGGATCCAGCTTCTGCTGTCAGGCTGAGAGATACCTTGGCTACACAGACAAGAAAATGGGCTGAAACTTGGTTTCTCAAATGATGCATGGAGTATTTCTCAGAACCTCATGGAATGAATTCTAACCTTTGAAATTTTGGAAATGTTAATTGGTAAGCTGAGTACTCCACGCTTCCATCTATCTGATACACTTATCTCAGAACTCACATTACCCAAAATTGGATGTGTCTCCTATGTACCATGAGTCACTTGCTTTGAAAAGGCCTCTGTTAGCTGGGAAGCCAGTGACAAGTCTAGATGGCAGGTCGTGTGTTCTGTTTGGATAAACAGGGTTACACTTCACAGGAGAACTGGTATCAGGAGGAATTAATAAATGACTCATGTTTCAGTCCTGAATTTAATTTCAGATATTACAGAAAATCTGAATACAAATGATATGCTGCATCACTTTTGAAATTTGGAAGAAGTGATTCTAAAGAAAATACCAGAGCCAATCTTCTGCCTAAGTTAAAGCAGGGAAAAAGGACCCGTTCATATCGAAGCAGCCCCAGTGTGTGTGCACATTCAGCTTTCAGCTGACTGTAAAAAATGAAGCTGATCTTGGGACACTTAATGCTGTATGAAGGCAGCCTTTCACTTGGAATGACTGTCAGCTGCTCTTTTCCTTACTTTTCCCTTGCAGCTGAAAAGCAGTAACTTCTCCTACAAAAGCCAGGTTTATCCTCCCTGACACCAAGTGCCTGTGCCCCTGCCTGTACCCCGAGTGAGGAACTGCTTGTGCTGCTGCTGCTGCACTTCCATCCTTGTGTGGGACAGGATTGTGCAGAGAATTCACCTTAAAACCAGGAAAATGCAAATTTTCATAAAGAATTTTCAAAGAAACAAAAAAAGGATTTAATTAATTTGGTCTGTAATATGGGCATGCAACCAGACCACACAGGTGAGGTGAGGCTCTGAATTCAGGTAAGTTATTTGTCTCAGAACATCCTTTACTCTTCAATGGCTCCTTATTCTCAGCTAAGCAGATGCTTCAGTGCTTTCCTGAACGAGGTCTAACAAACTTACCCTTTGATCTTACTGCTAATGATGTCTGGTTTATTTGACTCTAAAATGTGCACTCCACTGGAGTACAGTTTGACACAGCAAATGAAATATTTACTGACACTTGGCAGTGGTGCCTTCACCTCTGTGGATTTCTGTAATGTATCATTCTCTGAAGGTCTGTTCTCCAGAGGATACGTGGGATTCATCCCTAACGGCATTACAAGGAGGTTGGCTCTTGCTCTGAGTAGAAAGCTCCTTCTTTTTCCGAAGTCATTTCCATGATTTTATATCTAATCATTGTTTGGATACCTGCATAGAATTTGGCAACAGAGACTTTGGGATAACAGAAATACAGACTTCTAAAATACATTCCCCATTTCCCCAGGAACACAGTGATGCCGAACAAAGAGTTAAACCAATTCAGTGTGTTTCACTGCTTTCATGGAACAGCATTGTCTGAACTGTTTGGCTGGATTATAGCTGTGGGGTTTTCTGACTTTATGAGAATAGTCTTTTGAAGAACTGAAGATTGCTACATAAGAAATGCTGAATCTGCAGTTCTGGCTGATTAGTGTGCTGTAAGTTACATAAAAAAACATGCAAAACACAAAGACAGGCAAAATAAGAAAAGTAATATTTCCTTAAGTAAAGTTCAGATTAAGTAAGATTAAAACATTCTCCAGCATTTCTACCCTATCAGCAGGGCAATGACTAAACCCACTGTCTCCTACATAAAACATTCTTTAATATATCCAAGGAACAAGAAATGATGACTGAAAATGTACTGTCAATTTCCCTGGATTAAGGTCAAAGCTTGAGAAAGAGAGAGAATAGAGTCTTTTCCTTCACAAATTCAACAGACAATTTCAGTTATAATCAGATTAGGGAAATAAAGTCAGAAACAAATAAAACTCAAAAAGAAAAATTATAGTACTTACATTGGTGACATATTCAATATCCTTCCAAATATTACATTCCCTGGGAAAATCTGCCAAATCTAAAAAATTATCCACTACCACTTGGCCAATCAAGTCGTGCCTGGAGAATCTGTCAAAGTCATACACAGAGAAATGGAGTTTCCTTGTGTTGAGATCATTGTATGGGACAGTAAATAAAAAAACTTCATCAAATACGGGATTGAGGGTCTTTCTGTGCACTTTAGTCTGGTGTTTTGTTTTCCTGTCGGGAAGCAGATATATCTTCACGTACGGATCTGAAGTTCCAGAGAAGTCCTTTGCTGGCAGGTTGATGGCCTTGTGAATCTTCACTATCAGCTGCTCTAAATCACAGTCATACTTGAGGATAAAGTTGAGTTTTCCACAGGCCTTGCTGTTACTCCTCCGGCCATCGTCCGTGTCCAGGGATCTCTGCTTGTACAGCTCCGGCTTAATGCGGCCAATGCCCGTCAGCTGCTCCTGCTTCTGGACCTGCTGGATGTTGAAGTCAGGGTTGGACAGGTTGAGCTGTCTCCGGATTGAGTTGTGCCTTAAAGTGAGAAGGAAGAATTGAAACAGCTGTGCTGAGGGGGGGTAAGGATCTGTGCACACACACTAAAGGTCCCGTTCGCATTTGACATATTTCTGTAACGTACAACGGGGTCAGATTTTTAATTAAGGGATAAACCGAGAGGCCCAACAGTTGTGAGAGCTCACCTTCAGCATCAGACTGTTAATGCTACATCATTTTCCGTTCCCATGTCTCAAGTTGGTCTGAAAAGGTTTTCTGACCACCCCAACAATTGTTTTCCATTTTTCTCTCATATCTGATGCAATAAACTCTGTGGCACTTAGGCTGAAAAGCTCCTTTACTTTCATTAGTTGAGGATAAGAAGTTGCTTTTAGCTTCAGTCCGGTGAAATTTATTAGTTCACACTTACTGTGACTGAAATTTCTCCTTCATAGATGATAACAAAAATCAAATTTGCAATCCCTGTTGAGGTAGGGGGATGTGAAAGTGAAAGTTGGATTAGGTAAAATCCTAATCTTCTATGAGTTCCATTTTATTGTCCTATTCATATGCAGCAATCACTCAGAGTAGAGTATCAGGAGCTCAGGTTGAACACAGAAAAGAGCACGTGGAAAATGCCAGCACAGGATTAATCCAAAGCTATTTATATTGAACCTAATCAGCAATAGTTCCTCTGCTATAATTGTTCATTCATTCCCTGTAAATATCTGTTTACCCATGCTTAAACAGGAACAGCCTCTTATGTGCTATCCTAATTTTTTTTTCTCTTGTTGCAGAATAAATACATAATCTTATGGCTGTACATTAGTCATTTCCAGGATAAAATATTATCATGTCACCAAAAAAACCCCAGACATTCAACCCTTAGGCTCCTCATGGCAGTGCGAGGTGCAGAATGTCCTGTGGAGGAATAAAAAGAAAAGGCTAGCCAAGAGCCACTGGGCTAGTGCTGTACCTTCTCCAACTGAAGTGCATGTGCTTTGACTCAGATATTTACTGGCTCTTCCCATGCTGATCCTTATTCTTGCTGTATGAAACATAATCCTTTTATCACCTGCCCCTGCACACACTCTCACCCTCCCCCTTTCCTCTTCCCTCATGTACTGGTTCTCCAGTTCCCCTGGAGACCTCACTGACTCTTGTTCAGTCACTCTTTCCCCCACAGTCATGATTGTGGCTAAAATCTACAATTTTTAATCCTATTTCTAACTCTTGCAAGTGTTTCATTAGCTTGCCCTACTTTTCTTCTTTGGTTGTTTTAAAAATCTTTGAGGAGATATTACTGAATGTTCAGCACCAGTGCTAAGTGCAAATGAATATGCTTTACAAGTTAAATCTAGGCTGTTCTGGTGCTTTTAAGGAACACGAGACTCTGTGTTATCCAGCTTCTGAGGGAAAAGCACCAATGAGACAGTAGTTGAGAGAAGAGTGGAACAGGATTGCGATCCTGTCCCTTCGACCTACGAGGTTTGTGCACCTCAACGAGTAACTCTTGCGTAGTTTTTTTTTAAAGGAAAGTGGCAAGAAAATGATACAGTTTTTCTAGATCAGTGTGCTGTATAATCAAGCTGCGCTTTCTGGACTGTACCTGCATTCATTAATAACAGAGAGAAACTGGAGCTACTGACCGGGCAGACGAGGTTGGCTCAGTGATCTGCCGCTGCATTCGCACATTGGGCATGCAGTTCTCCTTCGTTCCCGCCTGGGTGTCTAAGGGAAGATCCGGGGAGGTGTGGCTGATCTTCATGGAGGCCTCGGGATAGGCGGCAGGCTGGCCCAGGTAATCCTCGCTGTAGTCACGGTCATTGGGCTCCGTGTCCGCGTAGTGCAGCGGCTCCTGCTTGCTGTCCTTGTTCCCGAACGGCAAACCCCGCTCCCGCCAGGGGATCCAGCACAGCTTCCAGGACACGAACAGGGACACGCCAAACAGAGCAAGACCACAGGCCGTGACAACTAAGGAGAGCAAGCTTATGGAGATATCTGCAAACGAGAGAAACACATCCATGTCACACCTCTGTGCTCTTTGGAGCTCTGCATCTCCAGGGCATTAATGTGGGAGGCAAACACCTCTGGATTGCAGAGCCACAAAAATTACATTCTGGTCCCTGTGACAGTCATCAAATACAAACTTACTAAAAGTTCTAATTTTTTTTTCCCCCAAGGAAAAAAAAAACTTTTTTTGAAATTCAGCATAAGGCTACCTTGATAGAACCTAGCTTAGGAATTCCGTGTAAGACTTCAACCTCGCTTATAATTTCCCTCCAAAAGCTGGGTGGGATGAAAGGTCATTCTAAATATGAAAAGGGTTGCTCACTTGCTCACTCAGCTTCCTACTAATGAAAGAGCTGTGCCTGCAGTACATTTTATCTTTTTTTTTTCAGTTCACGTAGTGCAGTTTCCTCCACCTGCTTTACCAGTTCTTACTAGCTTCTCTTCCAGAGCCTGTATTAGACTTAAACACCATGAAAATACGCACGCAAGCACATCCATGACATGAATTATTTTAGGTATTTCACTGATGTATCTTGGTTTATTATTTTAATTTCATTCCATCTAATTTTAGACTCATTCCTATCTTTGCAAATTATTTTCGACTATCAGTGCATGGCTTGCTCTTCATAATTTAATTAGGATACCAGTATCTCTTCAAAACTGAGATTTTTCTGCATTTTTTAACTACAAAGGCTCTTTCTTTTCTGTTTCCAAATTTATGGTATAAAAAGGAATGTGGAGATGAGTTTTCTGTTGTTTTTCCCCACATTTCTAGCATCATTTTACTCCATCAACACAAGTAAGTTACAACTGGGAGTGGGTTTTGCTCTGTTTTGCTTAAAGTGGCACGTTGGGAAAATGACTCAGTGGAACAGCTGTTTTTGTGGTTACAGTGTTTTTGAAATGAATCTCTCTGTGGATTACACAATATATCATGCCTTAAACACAATTAGTGAGAATTCTATTTTACTGCCTAAATTATAAACACAAGCTGATCAAAGCAATTTTTCACACAGTGTGTAGGTTCAGAGTGTCAGGCTGCATCTCTCTAAGCAAACAGCCAGCCTGAATTTTCAAAGGATGGCAGGAGGTTGAAATGTACTGCTTCTACTAAGACAATTATTTAAGAATGACAATTCAGATGAAACAGCCCCAGTCCATTCGAAAATAAAAATAACATTTTTTTAAAAAAGTGGAAAAGTCAATACCTTCTGCCCCTGCTGTGAGTCTCATTCTCACCAGCCAGACAGATTAAATTTCCACAGTGGGGGGAGTGACACTGCAATCCATTTCACACAGGAGCTGTCCACTTTATTTTGCATGCTGAAAACTAATTTCAAACAATTTTAGCCAGCATGGCCCTTTCTGTCCTTCTCCGAGTCATATGAAGACAAAGTTCAGTAACAGTGGGGACAGCATAGCAGCTGCTTGGAATTACAGCAAAGCGTTTCAGAGCTGAAATTAATTAAAGAAATTCCTTCCATGCATAAAAGAGAATTTGGGAGAAAGTAGAATGATAGTTCTTGATAATTTTTGAATATTTATTGGTAAACAAATCCGGCAGTGGAGGCAGAGCACAACCTCTCTTTGATTAAAAAGCTGAGGATCAAGGATGCAGTACTGAAAGAAGACCTTCAGAAAAAAGCTGTTTGTCTTGGATTCCCTGGAGAAGAAGCAAGAAACACATCAGAGGTCTGCAAAAAGGCCATTTTTAAAAAAGAATTTATCCAAGCAAATGATCCAGCATAGAAAGAAATGAGAAATTTGGAGCTGTCAGAACCAGCCAGCAGATTACAAGGCGAGAACAGAAGACTGCCCAATGATAAGGGTGTGTGAATAAGAAGGTGAGGAACAATTTGAAAGGTAGACCAGCAGTCCCCTACCCCTCCTTGAAGATGACTTTAGCAGAGGAAGTTTTCTAGAGAACAGACACCATGAGAAAAAAACATGAGGGCAATATGAACTGTTTTGCATTTGGAGAGTTTGGGGGGGGCTTTAATAACATACCTCTGAATTTGATAATGTAACACCATTATCTCCCAGCTTGCTTCCAGAGAAGCTGGGTCTAAACAGTGCAGGTCACAGCATGAGAGGGGATTGTTTATCCATCATCTTGGTTTTACTTCTTTTGTTTTTGTATGAAAGTTTTGTTTCTGCGGGTGGAAAAGGGACCATCATGTATCTGTCTTACTTCTGTGGAAAACAGTAGGGCTAAAGGGTGGTGCTCTAAGCTGTTCCCTTTCATCAGACAGTAATTTTCACATCCTGCATGCCTGGCTGGCAGTTTTCAATAGTGCAGATCCATTGTGAATAGCTGAGGTGAGCACAGTCTCATGTGAAGAGATTTTTGGCTGCATCATGGAGCTGCTTTTCCATTAGCCACTTGTACTGTTACATACTGTATTTTCTGTACAATTTTTACTCCATCTTTCCAGGTGTCTCAGTTTTTCTAAGCCTGTTTATCTGTATTCTCTTGTGGTAGCAGTACTCATCTGATGCCAGTGATTTCCTCTGCTTTGTAATGAGAGCAGGATAAGTCTTTACTTCTTTGTCCTCACAGAAATGAGATCCGCAGCACAGAAATGTTTTCCTCAGAAATCCAGCTGCTTCTACATTCCCTCTGTGAATGCCATGATGCCAGCCAAGCGTCTTGAGGGGGTGATATGAATCCAAGTAAAAATGTCATAATTCTACCTTTGTCATGATGGCTGCACTAAGAGTTGAGCTCCCAAATTCCAGCATGTCAGAATACTTGGACAGTATTCCAGCATATTGATGCTGGACAATGTGCTCCACACTAGCAAAGAAGGCCTTTTGACAGACAGAAAACAAGGGGACAGACCTTCAGGGTGGCCCCAGATTAAACATTCTTGAGACTTGGTAGCTTCCTCTAATTCTTTGTCTATTGAGACTGTGACTTCATTGTTAGAGGACTCAGGAGGCACTGCCCTTATTTCCATGCAGTTCCAACAACCAGGAACCCAGCTATGGTTTCCAGAAAGGCCATGGACACAGGCTCTCTGAATATCGTGGCATTGCTTTACAGATATACATTATATGTATTATTTTAATTTCATTCCATCTAATTTTAGACTCATTCCTATCTTCACAAATTATTTTTGACTATCAAAGCATGGCTTGCTCTTCATAATTTAATTAGGATACCAATATCTCTTCAAAACTGAACCTGATGTAATAATCAATTTTTGACCAGGTTTCCAAGTTTCAATCCCTTGTACTCTACCGACTTTCATCTTATTTATCTACTATGCTTACTAGAGTAATTTTTTCTGTGTTTTTGTTTTTTTTTTTTTTTTTTTTTTTTTTTGGTAGCAATCACAAGGTTAAAAACGATGCGGAAACAGCAAGTGAAATAGAGTTTTCTACCTATGGATCACACCATCAGTTGTCACCACAGACTGGAGAGATGAACATGGCCTTTCTGTCTGTGACAGATCTTATTACAATCAGTGAGATAAAAAAACCCTCAGTCTTTTTATCAAAAAGTCTCAGTTTGGTCATTGCTGAATGCTGAATCTTTTTAAATTTTCTTACTTACATTTTAAAGAAGATCTGTGACACTGAAAAGAAAAATCCCACTTTTTATGTCAAGAGATTGTATGACAGGAATATAAATTATCTTGTCTTCAGATTCTCCTATTAAACAGAATCACAGAACCTTTGGGAAAGGGACCCTCCAGATCCTTTAGTTCAACACTCTGCCCAAGCAAGGTCACGTCACATAGGATGCCCACAGTATGCCCAGATGAAATTTGTCCAAAGATGGTGACCTCCCCAGCCTCTGTGGGCAACCTATTCCAATGTTTGAGCACCACCAAGTAGGCTAATAGCATAATCTGACTTTGGTAGGGATAAAATACTAAGTGGGTAACATATTTTAGATCACAATAACCAAAATTTCAGTAATGCCGTAAGATATAACTGCACCTTGTAGATTAGAAATAAAATTATGCTTCTATTTATATTCCAAAGGTTTTTAGTACAGATCCACTGAACACAAACTTTTATATTGACTTTGAATGAAATCACGGATTGTTCTAAAAGAATTTGAGTAATGCTGAATTTTCACATACACATTGCATGATTGTTGTTCAGTAGGGAGCCTGTAAGACCAAAGATAAATGTATAATGATTCCATCCAAAATCTGACAGTACCACATTGCAGGCCTGTGACTTGTTTTTTCTAGGATAAATGGTTGTGTCTTACCCTCTAAATCTCTGATGTTGAAAAACCTCACCAAAAAACGAGACAAGCAAAATACAGAAATGATAGTGGTGGCTTTGTCTGCTCATATGCAAAACAAGGATTGAAGTATTTTTTTTCCTTCTTGTGTTTATCAAGTTAACATTTGGATTGCTAAATTCTATACAAAATAAAATACTTAAATTAGCCAACAATGGGTAAGGTTAATAGCTAACACAGATCAATTTATGTGTCTAGACAAACAATTGGAGTTATGGAGTCAAAAAGCACAAATTATACTATTTGGATTCGTCTGACTCCAAAAGATTCAAATAAGAGTCAACATATGAAAAAGAAAAAACAACTGAACTGGGAATTTCTCATCATGCAGGCACAGAGAGGATCTTTAATCAAAGGAACTGCTGACCAAAAATGTAATTATTTAGCCAATCAAATTGTTGGCTGCCTAGACGTGACTGGTATTCTACCAAATGAACTCTTTTCTCAACAAACTGGCTGTAATTTGGCTTAACTTGATGCTGAAAGGGTTTTACTAGAGATCCTACCTGGGAGAGTTCTTTTACACATTTTTATTCAAGTAAACAAGCCTTCTTCTCTATACTGATTTACTCTCCTGTTTTTATTAAAATGACTATTCAGATATTCCAGCATTATTGCACTGTACAGTTGATCTGTTGGGTGAAGTTTGGCTAGCAAGTAGTGAAACAAATCTTAGCAATTCAAAATCTTACAATACAGATATTTTCAGCCCAACAGAAGCAGTCGTCCCCTATTTGTACCCAACAAATTTCAAAAGGCATTCAAATAAAATAATAAATTTTTTTTTGAATAATCAAATGACTAGATTTTAGGATATATTGGGACAGATCAGTCAGTCTTTGTGCATATGATTCCGTCTAAATTCAGTGGAAATTTCAAGCTGTCATTTCCTGAGGGAAAAAAAACTCCTCCTTTCATTACTTTTTTATTGCTTAGGGGGAGATTTCAAGGAATGTGAAGTGTTTAGAAGTCCAGTTTTGTGAAAAACAATGAAAACATCAGTACCTATTGCTTAAATCCTAGCTGTGCTTTTGACAATCTAAACTGACTTTCTTTTGTGCAAATACATCCATGGAGAGTTAGCCATCACTTAGCTCAGTAATGGGACTGTAAAGCAACTGGATTTTTTTTTTTAAACCTAGAAGTCTAAGACCCTAACTTTTCCAGTGGGGAAGTGTTAGGATCAAGTATCTGAAGCAGTTTTAACCTGGTATTGCACTGCAGTTTCCTCTGTGCTTCACAAGTTTTCCTTAATTAACATAACTGGCACTTGTTCAGGATGGAAGGTGTCCCTTTGCAAAGACTCCTGGGACAGAGGAATAATTCTCAGCTAATGTATTCTTCTCTGAAATGCTGTTAATTATCCTTAATACTGTGTTTAGAAACTTCCAGTGCAATTCTTTAAAGGAAGGCAGCTGAAAACCAAGGGAATGAAGCTCGGATTATACCCATTTGATAACACATACATGCTCCATCTCTACTCTGTCTGACCCTGAAATATATGAGTGTGGAACAACAAAACATGCCTAAATGAGATCAGTGTCAGGGCTTCACATGCTAGTAACATTCTCCATGCTCGGAAAATGTATTTGTAGCTGGGTCTCACTGGTATTTGAGGCTGTTATTAGCTTTTAGTGATTTTTTTTTTATTCCCTGGTTGAGTGTTCTACATCTTCTAGGTAGGCTTTAGGGTATGTAAACCTCTTGTGTTGGTTAAGACACTGTTCTAATCCTCTGAGTGGCTTGCATGTCATTTTATTCCTGAACAGTGTTACAAATTTCAGTTTATCCCTGTGTGCTTTCTCTTCATCTGCTTTGCTTCGGCTACAAATTTGTTTCACGTTTTTTCCAGGTAGTGCTTAATATTAACTAAGTCTCATAAGTTAACCAGATGAACCAAATGTAATCCTAGGACTTCACCAAGGTACTTGTCAATTAGTTTACATCTACATAAATTCCACAGCACAATTTCAATATGAAATCAGAATTACTAAATGGCCATATAAAATACTCACAACAAAAAGTGCAAAAGCAGTAAGAGATGTGTTTCCATGGAATATTTTTCTCATAGCAATTGCTGTGATACAATTCAAAACTGACATAAGATTGATGTAATAGTTTATTGGTAAGTTCACAATACTAAAGCTTTAAGCAAAAAAGAAAACCCAAGAAAACGTAAAGCAAATTGTTCATGGACAATAAATAACAAGAAAAAAGTACTCAAAACATAGTAGATTACCCCTTTTTTGTAAAAAGAAAGCTTTGCTTATTAAGAAGAAAAGTTATGTAAGCAGAATGTCTTGTCTGTAATTCAGGTAAGGTCACTTCATACTTAGATAGTTGATTAATTACAATAAGAATTGCATGTGAACTTGTTCTAAGAAGAATTTATTACTGTTTGCACAGCGGATCTCTAATACACTTAGTCTGCATTAATGCGAATTTCTTTGACAACTTAGCTGACACATGATATTCTGCTACAGTTTGTAAGTGACAAAGAAACCTTTACTAATCAGACAGCTGGCTGAATGAGCAGTGATTTTTAAAGACAGAGTTGAGAGGAGTCGTATGTTCAAGGGCTCGCATTTTTCCCTGACATCCTGCAGTAGTATCTACTGACAAAGAATGATGCTGTTGCTCTCGTGGAAACTACAGCTTCGGCTTCACAAGCGACTTTGGACACAAAGTGCAGTAGAAAAAAAAAAAATTCATGTCTGCATATACACGACTGTAATAAGATTTACCCAGGTTCCCATGCCTTATTCTTGGTTCTTTTTGGTTATTACCACATTCTCTTGCAATACTCACTTCATAGAACTGATAAAATGTGCAAAATTACTGGATACTTTTGGTTTTCTAATACCGAGTGTAAAATACTATAAACTGGGGAAAAAAATCCATAAATAATAATATAACAGAAGAGAGGACAGCAGTTCTAAAGATACCATGCTACATTTTCAAGTATTCTGTGTATGGAGACGGGCTTTAATGGCTCTATTTTATCCTATTAGGAAGAATCATTGAGAGTGATACATTTGCAGGACAGGAAAAGAAGCTGGAGCAAAGTAACATGAAATCTTCTAAAAGCCACTTGGCATTTGAAGCATGCTTGTGTCTTGTTAGCTAAAAGGGAAAGCTGGTGATAAGACGAGTGGGAAAGAAATTTTGGGGGTAGACCCTGATACTGCAAATTCCAATGACCATTAGGCCTGTGAGGTCCTTCCCAGTGAGCAGTTGTGTTTTGTAGTAGTAATGTTCCTGTGACTGCAGCCAAAGCTGTAATGCCTATTTCCACCCACCCACTTTTTCTGCTTCTTCTTTGGATGTGTTAAATCCCAGAATCAGATTATTTATCCCAAGAAAACAATTAATATGATACACTGAGACTCTTCTTTTTTTTGCAGGATCCTTCACAAAGTGAATGGAGTTGTTAATTAATGTTTTGCAAGTGTTTATCCTGGCTTTTTTTACAGTATGCAAAATAGAAATTCATGCAGTAATTGAAGAATTTAACTTCTCATGTAGTCACAGAAAATTACTATAGTCACTTTCGGCAAATACTGTGTGTGTTCCCTCATTAGCAGAATAAAAGGTTTTAATGGCAAAATGAACGATGGAGAATGAATAAAGAATAACCTAGGAGAAATTTTCTAGTAGAAATTTTTTTGGACAAATTGTGTGTGTTAAAAATTACGAAACTGTCAAGATTTGTGAATATTTTAATGACTAAGCCATCAGAGCACACATTATTCTTGAATATTATGATCCTATGAATAATAATGAAGAGAAATGGCCATTTATTCCTGCAGTATATAGCCAGCAGCAGGAAGTCCCCAGGTTATGGAAGAGCAAACAGCTTATTTGAACCACACCACTAAACTCTAAGTTCCATTACAGTCCTTGAAAGCCCAGTAAGCTGCAATAATACTAAGGCGTTTTAGAGTACTAAAGGAAATGACAGAGCAGCATTTCATTTCCCATTTGTATAAAACTGTACAGTAATATTGTACCAAAGTGCTCAAAACAACAGTCAGAGAGATCATAAAATCATGGAATGCTTCGGGTTGGGAGGGACCTTAAAGATCATCCCATTCCAACCCTTCTGCCATGGGCAGAGGCACCTTCCACTAGATGAGGTTGCTCAGGCCACAGGAGATGTGGACAGACAACTGAAGAGTACGAAGGGCTGCTTGAGCTTTAGCAAAATTTAAGTTTCACATTAATACCTGAAGACTAAATATATACACACAAATCTATAATGTGATGAATATGATTAAAAGATACTTTCACAGAGATAGCCAGGCACCTAATAGGAGTTGTGTTGCTCCTATATATAATATAGTTTTAGTTAAAATCTGTATTTTTCTTT
Organism: Eulacestoma nigropectus; assembly: GCA_013397775.1. Lineage (NCBI taxonomy): Eukaryota > Metazoa > Chordata > Aves > Passeriformes > Eulacestoma > Eulacestoma nigropectus. The sequence continues at coordinate 334,933 of VZTE01002640.1, read as the reverse complement.
CTAACTTCCAATCTTTTTCCTACTGGAAGCATTGAATTTCACATACCAGTGGTCTCTCCTTCTCTCTAATTAAGCCTAGTGGAAACCCTAAGCTTATTCTCATTTTGAATAACCTAACAAAAAATATCTATTTTTGAACCTTTCTTAATTTGTTGGGGTATTTCTGGTTTTGGGGTTTTTTGAAATAAATCTGTAAGAAATAAGAAGACAGTGTTACTTTTCTGGACAATTTACATAGAGTAGAAGTGCAAGCTTCTCTTTAAAGTCAGATTGTTTGGAATGGAAACGAGGTCAATTATTTCATTAGCTTCCTTTTCAGAATCAACTACTCTAAGCCTACATTATGGGAGTTTGGCAAGTCACAATGGTTCAATATTTACAATACTTGCTTTACATTTACGGAAGGGCCAAAATTCATTTGCTTTCTCTATACTGGCAGATCACAAAAAGGTTGTCATAAGTGTTGAAACCTCACAAGGGACGTCAAGAAAGTTGCCTGCATAGACTGATATGGATAAAGAGGAAATTTATTGCTTATTACCGTCACAAATCACTAACATCTTAAACTGATTAAATAGCCTGATTTTTCGTTTAGGAAGGAGCTGTTGTCACAAAGGGAAATAAAGACAGCCTTGAAAGCATTTATCTTTCTCAGATGACGAGCCAGATGCACTGCAATGCTCACATTGACTTCTTTTAGAAAGTATTTCAGCCACGGCAAATGTATTCTGTGTCTGTTGTTCTTTGTGAACTTAGGGTTCCCACTTTATAAAAGGAAGCTTTCTGGGCTGATCCATATGTATTAGGGTGTGATGGAAGCCTTGCTGACAGGGATATTTACTAATAGGAAAGATAATGAATTAATAATTTACAATCAAATCATGTCTACTATGAATTCACTGTTAGAAAAAAAAAGGAATATATTTCTTCTCCATTCATACTCCATTACTAGAGAGCAAAAGAAACAGCTGAAGACTTCCACAGACTTATGAGTGGGTAATTCTGGAAATCATAAAATCATAGAATCATTTGGCTTGGAAAAGATCTTTAAGATCAAGTCCAAATGTCTTGTCTGTCGACAACACTGTCTAAGAGAAAACTGTAGAATAGATATGAAAACAGAGAAAATCAAGAGAAATCTAAAGTGAAACATCTTAGGAATGTAGCAGCTAAAGAACAGAACTGAGAAACAGATTTGATAAAATTATCATTCAGACTGCTCTTCTGCTTTTTCATTCCTAGACATGGATTATTTTAAAGCAGAGATGCTCTTGGAAGCCTTCCTAAATTTGGCAAATCTGAATACAGAAAAGAAGTCCAACTTGCTTATTTTTGCAAAGCATATACTAAAGAATGCATGCTTTGAGTAAGATTTTAATATATCTGGATTTCTGTTTTCTTGGGTTTAATTGTACAGCCATGCAAGGCATTTTATTAAAAGAAATCCATAGAAAGAACAAGTAGCAACAACTCTTATGAACTGAACCATTTCCTATGAAATGAATAATTTCATGTTGTACTTAGTTGTGAATGTACAGTTGAAACTGTACATTCACAGCTTGAGGGGTTTTTCTTCTTTTATTTCTCACTCCACGGTGGGCAGGAGGCATCCAAATGTGCAGCTTTCTCAGGGAACAGCAAACTGGAGGTACTGTGCTGTACTGTAGTTCACTGAGGGATGAATTCAGGGCTTTACTCTCTACAGCTGCTGATTTAAGCACTTTGAGCTATAACATTAAAAAGAGGAAAAAATAATCAAGATGATAACAAATCTGAGCCATGCACTTCAGCAGCAGTGAAGCAACTGTGGGATTACTGCTCTTCAACATAAATGTCAAAGTTCATGGATGGGATGCAAAACTACTGTCAGTGACTCAGGAAGATTAATGTATTAATATGCCCTTAAACTCCCTGAGTCAAATTGGGCTCCTATACCTGGAGAAATGTGGCCCTGCCACACAGCCAAAGGGGCACGCTCAACAAATCACTTACTGTGAAAAGGTCAGGAGTTGCTGAGGACCTGCTGGAGTCATAAGGAAAACAAATCTTTAGAAGGAGACAGGTGGGGGACAAGGGACAAAGATGAAACTTGATATAACCCTATGTGCTGTCAACTTCCACATTTGCCAATTCCTCTTGTACCTTCCTGTCAACAACACCCATAGCTTTGTACCCATAGAATAATGAAACAGAAATGCCACAGAACAGTATCAATAGCAAGTTCACTAAGGCTAGAAATTCTGGCAACCATCAAGATTAAGATATTTCAGCTTTTATGAAAAACAGCCTACTTTTGCCCTTCCACCTCTATGTAAAATCAGACATTTTCCAACAAATGCAGTCCTGAAGAACGGCCTGCTGCCTCTGAAGTTAATTTATTTTTCATTCATCTTGACATAAAAGTCAAGATAGTAATGCTTCAGTATTTCAGGGTTTTAAGGCTGATAGTAACTTCACCAAACACATTAGCCTTGCATCTGTCTGGAGGTTTCAAAAGCTGCAAGGGGCCTCGTGGTGGATTTTGCACCTAAGAAAAGCAGGAGGTGTTTTTATTTTAGATATTTAAAATCACAGTGAGCCACAACTTAAGAAACTTGTGAACACCAGAGACTAAGGCCAGAGAAAGGATCAGAAGCTCATACAATAAGTCATTTATAACAATGGCTGCATGTTGAACCCTATTTACGAGTATCAACCACTTTGAAGAAGTTTGTTAATTCGATGCATCTAAAAATGTCCAGCAACTAAAATATTAACAGTTAATATTTTAAAAACGTCCTGAAGATTTTAATCTATTTCCCTCAATGACAATGAACAGGCGCACTTCATACACTCCATTTTTCCAACATAGCAAATGGATCCACACCCATTTGCACTGGTTTGCGTGTTCAGAGGTTTCTCCTTTGCTTTCTGTTCTTCTCCTTCACTCCATCCTTCCCCTCTGATATACACGCTCACACATGACCATCCCAAGTCTAAGATACATCAGCATGGGTGGAAAGATAAGATTTTGAAGTATGTATTAAATACATATATATTGACCACTGACATAAGATTAATAAATGATGTTGCCTGTAGGGCTACTGTCCATCAACTTACAATATGCCTCTCGACCTCTTGGATTATGACATGAAGGTCCATTAAAAATACTTTTCCCCAGTTCTTTCAAGTATCATATGAATAGGAAAAGATACGAAAATCCAGATTTTTAATTGGAAAGATGTAATTTATAATGTTTTAAAGGGCAATTTGCAAGGTATTTTTTTCAGTCTTTATTTAAGTTTAGTGACCTCTGCTATATATCTGAGATGTAAGTGACAGCCTTCTGTCCTTATTTAAATAATCAGTGAATCTGCCATTGTTTATAGGGTAACTTTTTCTTGTTAAAATCATTAAATTTTAAAATTTTAATTTTAAAATCGAGATTTACTCATGAAAGCTGCGAAAAAGCACTAAAATTTGTCTGGACATACACAGTTAAAAACATTGTGAGTAAATCTGGATCTGAAGAATGTTAATGGAACATAAACAGTGCAGAATGTGTTCAGAAACCTTAGTGGATATTTGAAGAATTGCTTGTTTTTCTATTCACAATACCAAGTAGACTGTAGAATAAAGCTGTTAAATTATTTCAGTGATTAAACTGTTTACCACTAAGTAGCTTTTTCCTTTATAACTGTCAAAGTTATTTAAATGTCTTTTTAGAAATTAGGAGCAGAAACAAAGATGCAGATCAGTTCTCAAGGTGAGACTTGGTAAAACAGTTTGAAAAGTTAAAAATGGAACCTGGATGTTCTCACTTCTCATTGTGAGTCTAGCAACTTCCCAGTTGCTTCTCAAGAAGCAAGATGCAACTAAATAGAAGGGATGCAGGGAGTTTGACAAGCATTGCTTAACACACAAGCAAGGTTTTGACCACTAGACAGATGGGATGGCTTTTTCAAATAACCCAGTTACAAATGAGTTAATTAAATAACTGAGTCCTGAGAAAGCTGTCATCTCTCCAAATGCACCTGCTTTCTGAGAGGCGGCAGGCACACGGCCAGCACGTGAAGGGCTGACAGGATGAACAGATTTTGCAGAAGGAAAGTGATACAGGGAGCTGAAAACTCACGTCACCAACCCTGCAGCATCAACAACTCGTGCTGAGCATCAGTTCTTAGGTTGTAAAACAGAACAAATTTTTTTTTCCAGAGTAGATTCCAGGAAGACTGAAATACCATGAATCATAGAATGGTTTGGGTTGGAAGGGACCTTAAAAATCATCTACTTCCAAACCACCTGCCAAGGGCAGGGACACTTTCCAACAGACCAGGTTGCTCAGAGCTCCAACCAACCCGGCCTGGGACACTTCCAGGTATGAGTCACTCACAACTTCTCTGGGCCTCACCACCCTCACAGCAAAGAAGTTTTTCCTAATATCTAAATCTAAACCTACCCTCTTTCAGTTTGAAGCCATTTCCCCTTGTTCTGTCACTACATGCCCTTGTAAAAAGTCTCTCACCGTCTTTCTTGTGGGCTCCCTTCAGGTACTGGAAGGCCACAGTTAGGTCACCTTCTCTTTTCTGGGCTGAACAAACCCAATTCTCTCAGCTTTTCCTTGTAGGAGAGATGCTCTAGCTCTCTAATCATCTTGTTGGCCTTTCTCTGGTTAATGTCCTTCCTGTGCAACTACAAAGTTCAAAACCAATTATAATCAACATCTGTAAAAAAAACTGAAGTAGAGGTTTTGATAAATGTAGCAATTCTGGAAGATCTAAGCAGAAAATCCAAGGAATGGTATTTATGTACAATCTTAAATGGTTCCTACAGTAAAGATTTGTAGTTGTCTTCCATGCCCCAAGTGATGCATCCCCTCTTCTTTTGGAATATTTAATTGCAATGGTACATGCAATTGCTGTCAAACTTAATAGCCTCTTTCAAGTTGGAATTCTACAGATTTCAATCTCGCTGTGCTCTTCTAAAGCAGGCTCTGCAGCATTTCTTTTATAATCTTTTATTATCAAAAGAGCATTTTACATATTACATAAGAGCCTTCATCTGATAATTAACTGAATGGAGAATAGCAAAATAATTAACTGGATTAGAAGTAAGATCTAAACTAGTTTGAATATCCTGGAAATCAGTCCATGGTATTTAGCCTTGCTTCTCCATTTGCAAGAGTTAAAAAAAAAAAAAAAAATTCCTCTTTTCATCCAGCATTCTGGTAGACGATATTTTTAATGTTTTAGACATACAATTACTGCCACTGTTTGTCATATCCAGACTCTTGGAGATATTTTGTGCTTGGAGCAAGTAGAATCTACACTCTCTAGCAGAAAATGTATTCTACTGGATTTGCATTTTCTTTAATTAAGTTAATTTAGCTCGATCTCTATCTTATCTCCTGAAATTATTTTCTCCAGCAAAAATGAGAACAGCTAGTTTCTTAACATGAGGAACTAAAGACTATCCTCTGCTTTAGCAAGGACAGCAAGGAAATTTATGATTAGGTCTTCTTTGAACAATCCACTACCACATGAAAAGAGCAGGTGCTCTCAGTCTAAACTTGAGAACCAGACCTGTCCTCCAACATCCAGCCTTCGGATGACAGCAGGAGACAATGCAGCTCTTCATTCCTGGGAAGGAAAATTTTTCAGATTCCTGTTGTTGATCTGTGAGAAGGGCTTCACCTTTTTTTTTTGCTGTCCTAGACTGTTTCTTGGCAAAGCTTTTTGTTTTATTGAGGTTTCTAGACAGTCCATGCTAATTCTGGAGCTTTGGCTGTTCAGATAGAAAATATTGCCAGGATAAACTGGCAGAGGAATTCATGTGAGCCATTCAGTGCTGCTTCCACCTTGTGACCTAGAGGATGTGGAGCAAATACATTCCTTTAAAGAATTCCTGCCCAGTTCCACATGCAGAAGGAATTGCTCTGTCTTACAGACAGCACAACAACTTGGTAACTTCAGTCCTTTACCACACTGGTGTGCAGCAAATCCAGCTCCTCTCGCTGTGCCACACAAGCTGGTAATGGAGATTGACTTGTCGTGCCTTTATGTACAAGTTACTGTCCCTGAAGTCACGGAGATTTCAAGTACAGGAGGGCCGTGAGTTTGGAACATGAACTATGTTAAAGTTTCTGTATTTTTCTACTCTGAAGAAAAGTCCCTCACCACAAAGGTCCCCTTATTTTGAGTTGTGTTTTTGTAAGCAATTAACTCCCCATTTTTGAGAACCAAATAACAAACCAGTAATGTGCTGTGCGCTTTAGAATAAATACAGTATAGCAATTACAGCTAATTGCATATGAGATTCTCAGTGAGACTGGGGATGAAACAAAGGTGACAAGCAATTTACCAGACTGCACTTTCAGTGCCAAAATCAATTACAACATTCCAAATCCTGCAAACATTAATAGTAAACTATGTGTCATTGTGCGTCTGACTGATGTCCAGCATGTAGTGTCTGGTGGTGTTTAGCTAAAGGGAAGATGCAGTAACAACTCCTTTAAAAGACAGTCTACAGCACATATTCATAGAGGGAGAACAAAATATCTGCATGTACAGATATTGCTGCTGCTGCTGCTGCCAGCAGCTCCAGCGTGTTTAGGCCAGCCTCTGGATGCCATTGATAGCGTAAATACAGAGTAATAATTAATTACTAGGCAATGCTAACCAAAGCAGAATGAGGCTGAGTATGAGGCTGAATTCATAGCACTGAGCTTATTATTCAATTTGGCTCACTATTAGATGACAGTACCAGGGGATTACAAATCCCTCTGGGGGTTATTCCGCAGTGAAATACCACCAGTTGCACAGTATCCTACTTCTTCTAAAACAGAATTTCAAATGCGCTAGGTTCACTCAAGCAATAAAGAAGAAAGAGAAGATAAACAACCTTACCAGAGAGAGAAATTATAATCACGGCGTAGGGCACAGCTTTTTTAAGATGAGTTCAATTACAATCAGTGACACACTCTTCACATGATGCACGTACCAGGCTCTCCAGGCGGATGCACACAAACAAATGGGATGTAGAGAAGGGACCATGAGCCTTGCAACTTTCTTCTTGCAGACTCACGGCTGCTCTTCCTTGGGCCTGTTCCACGGGGAGAAGCACTGCTCTCCTTACCTCCCTCCCAGAATTACAAGGAGTGTAAAGGAAATGTTGGTGTCAGCCCCTTGTTCCTAGAAACCAGAACACCACTGCTGTGGGATACTCAAGAAAACAACATGGAAACACTGAGCTTTCACATCTTCTCTCCTCGCCCAAGACTTGCTCAGCTGGATTGCTCTCAAATCTGGGGAATTCCTTGGCTTTGAAGAACTTAAAAAATTCTGCTACTTCTAAGGGAAAAAACAACACAATGGATGGTAAATTTATAGCCACAGTTTTTCATGTTCTGGTCTCTAAAAATAGTAGTGGGGGCTTCTCATTTCTCCAGAGACAGCTACATCCCACTTTTCTGGCTAACTGGAACACACTGATGGGATTTGCTAATTTTTCAGCCACTTCAGCGGAATGATTTTAGGATAATTTTTTGAGAATTTGGTACTTTTTCTTTGTCATCCAACACAGGTAGATAAGGTACCCACTATATCTACTTCTTATCCTGGTTCCACATGGCCCCTCAAAATAAATAAAGAAAATGAGGTTGAAAGAATAAAATAAAATCACCCTTCTGATAGCATGATTACATTAGGAAAAAATATACCTAAACCTGAATTACATGGACACTACTTTAAATCTTTTCTTTAGAGTCAGGTGCTTGTATACATCCTTTTCTCAGGAAGTCCCTGTGATCCTACGTCCTTAAAACAATTCCCACCATTTGGTTTACTCAGATGATTGTAGGGAAAAAAGGAATAATTTCTTGAATGACTAAAATGCAAATGTTAAGAAAACAGAAAACTTGTAAGCATGAGATTATATTCTTTAGGAAAAAAACTGACAAAAACAAGAAAGAAGGGAGAAGGACCAAGCACTTCCAAAAACTGCATATTCCAAACTTCCAGAATTGTGAAAGCTGTGTTGTTAGTGGGTTGTTGAGTAGCGTTACCCACTGTTAATTTCTGTAGACAACTTACATGTAAGGGATGGGTGATTAATTCTGTAAGTTTCCTAAACATGAGCACAACATACATTGAAGTATACTGAAATGAATAAACAAATATATATCCTTAAGCACAAGTAAACTGAGCCATTAAAAATACACTGTTTAATCACAAATGTGGGGGGGGTCACAAACCGGAAATGGGGCACATTAAAAACGTGTTCCTCTCCAAGAAAAATAGGTTTTATTCTGCATTTCTGCTACAGTAATGTGAACAGGATTACCATGACCATATTCCTTTCAGTTTCAGTCTCAAATGGTGTCACACCAAGATGTGCATTTGCAATCCAAGCCAGGCCATGAAAGCAAGCGCTCAAAACTCTTATGCTGAAAATGGGGCAGTAAATGGCAAAATGCTGGGATATGCAAAAGATTACCTAAAGTTACCCTGTTGGAGCTGTTGCTGTGTCAGATACAGGCTGGAGTGTGTGGCATGATCTGAGTCTGCAAATGCAAATCCCAGCTTGCAAAAAGGTATCATGAATAAATTCCATAGCTAAACATATGAAGCCCAGCACAGAAAAAGAAGTTTTAAAATGCTCCTTATGCTTTTATTTAGTCCCATTTGAATGTGTATTCCACAAAATCACTGCCTCTCAATTACGGTTTCCTTGCTGATAACAAAGGCACATTTCTATTTGCTAACCTACACAGGAGGAAAATGTATTCTGTTTATTATTTATAAGATTAAAGTGCTGAGAGGCCCCAGCAGAGCCAAAGCCCAGGCTTTTGTTTTGTGTTTGCTATGAAAATAGAGAGAGCCATATTCAGGCAGGCTACTTTCCACGTAAATCCTTGGGCCACTGTTTTCTCTTGGCTGCTTTTTAGGCCGTTTTCTGCTCAATGCTTCACTGACATCACACTCGAGACATGCCCTGCTTTCTCTGCTGATTACAGACATGGCATTAGATGGAATTTTTACTGCATATCAGTACTGAAAAAACAGCTGAAAGGGCAGGGAAAAACAGCACAGACAGATTTCTACAAGATCACATCTCAAGTGCCTGGCAAAATTAAAAAATACAGCCTTAGTTTCCACAGTCCCCAACTAGTAACCTATTCCAGCCAACTAAACCATGACTCCTGTCTCTAAACAATATTCCTGAGTCAAATGCATTTGTATTACCGTATTGTTGAGTAATATTTGATTAGCAGGATTTACAGGCAGGCATCTCCTGTGCTGTTTTGTTGTTCATAGTCCTCCTCAGCCAGGGTGAAGTCCTTCCATTACCTTGAACCAAGTGCGTCAGCATCGTTCCTTTCATTCAATTGCTGAGTCAGGAAATACTCTGTCAAAGCTTGCTTTTTCGCCTTATTTTTTTTTCCCAAGGCTAACAGGTAAAAGAATAAGCAACATTTGGCTGTTTAAAAACAAAAATATTAATATTTATCTCAGGATGACCTAGGGATTTAGGATCTATTTGCTGTCATTTACTGGGAACAGTACTTAAAACGCTGTAAAAAAGGTATTTCCCTGCTCATCAAAGCTGGTTATGCAACACTTCTGTATCTAACATTTTTTCTATTCCTGTCCTAATAAAACTACTTTTATTTATTAGCAATATTTTCAAATTTAACAACCCCAGCACGTGCTATACTATTCACAATGAATCTAAGATCTTACGTGAATACCCACTTTGAGGTGATGTTTCTTTTAACATCAATGACTCTATGATTGCAATTATTAGTTGCTGACCATGTTCCAAACTGCTGGGAATGCCACAAAAAAGAAAGAATTGCTCCTCTTTTACAGCTTGGGAAGTTTTATACTGCTGGAGTCCAAGGACTTCCATATTTCCCAGATGAAGCTGGCTGTTCTTGCTGTCATGCGCTCCACTACACTCCTTTACTGATTGCTTTATCACATCCAGTTTGCTCACATATCTTTGAGATAGCATTTCATAGCACTAATTTTTCAGCTTTCTGATCTGCTCTGCTTAGTGAGAAAATAAAAAGGGATTTTCACTGGCCTTGATACAGCAGTGAAGACTTGAGAAAGGAAAAGAGCAGAGGATGGAGGGACTGCACAGCTTCTTTGTCCCTCCTTCTCCTGTACAGCGTATGCCATAGCAGAGACTGTCAACAGGGTTGGGGAGGGGAAGGAGACAATGGAGAAAGAAAAGGGAAGAGAGCTGGTAAATTTACCCTTGGCAAAAACATCTCACAATTTCAGCAAGACCGTCCTGAGAGGAAATCCAGTGTGGGAGAAAATTAGGGATGCTGCTCAAGAGAACAGGACCTGGTGAAATAAAAGGCAGTACTGATTTGGGGTTTTGAATTCCCTAATTCCCCTCCTCCCTGGCTCTCATGATTTTGAATGAAACATTAATACTGCTTCAGATGCTTCTTCCCTCCAAGGCCAATCAGCTGCTCGGCAGGGCGTGAAGCGGTTGTTCATTTGAACAGCTAACGAGGGAGTGGAAGGACAAAGCTAATTCTAAGGCTTTTCCAGCACTGCTGAAGCTCACATTTGCCTTGACACACAGGGAATGACCTGAAGAGCCTCTCTCCACTTTGGAAGAAGAGGAGTGGTGCTGTGTTAATTCTGTGTAAACAAGCCTGACTTGTCAGAAGGGATAATTTTTCACAATACGGCCGTAAACATCCAGTTTTAAGACTGGAGTAGACACCTCGTCCTGCTTAGTGCCATGGCAACAACTACCACTGGAAATCTTCCTCATAGAGAGGGGTACAGAAAAAAGGGAGGTAAAACTGCCAAACAACCAAAAATGTCAAACCCCAAGCCTTCCATTTTAACAAAATTACTGTTCCTTCTCTCAGTGCACAGAGCCTTTAGGATAAGAAGTAAATCCCGAGACTGAATTTTGGATGTTCCTGAAGGTGAAAAACTGCTTCCCTCTAATCTGGCAAGGAAAGTAAAGTTGAAGTAGCTGAAGATGCTGCTGGTTCTGTTGCTATTAAGGTCTGTTCTGGTTTCCAGCTCCCAAGAAAAAGAGAAAAGAAGGAAGAAAAATACATCAAAGGAAGAAAGATGAGTTTTTGTTCACAATGCTGGGTCTTACTTGTAACAGTACAGAAGGACCAATAGAATAATCACTATCAAATTGCTCTGGCAAACCTATACCTGGGCACTGCTATTTTGGGAACTGCTTTTAGCTATTTTATCATTGCTGGCTCCTAGCAGCAGCAGGAAAGAAATCATCTTGACTAGTCAATTCGCTCTTTATAACACAATGACAACAGAACAAGAGACAGGTACAGAACGAATAAGGTAGGCAGGAACAAGACATTAACTTGAGAATGAGAGCAGATATAAAAATGTTACACCTTCTGCAGCTAAGAGAAGCTGGCAGGAACAGTGAGGCTGCTGCACAGGGAAGAGTCAAGGTGACAGGTTTTCCTTATTAGGGGAAGCCACGATGGCCAAGCTTCCCCTTTCCTGATTAGCCACAGCCCAACTGTCAGCATCAAATCATGAATTCTCAGGCTGGCTTAGAAAACTACTGAACCCACGAAAAACCCCCTAGTCAACAAACAAACCAATAATAGGACCCCAAGACAGACAAAGAATCCGCTTTATCTTTTTTTTTTCTACAGCAAACTCCACAAAGAAGCTCAAAAGGCTTCTAAAATCAGGACCAAAAAAAGGCAAGTTTTAGTGTAATATAAAACAGAAATAAAAATTCTTACAACAGAGGTATAATACAGTGTACCCACAGCCTTTCCTGACCACTACGTGCCCACAGGCAGGTCCTCAAAACCTGAGGCTTCAACTCTGCTAATTTCTAAGTGACAGCAAGTCTGCTTGGTGCTCTTTGGTCCCTCAGGAATAGGAGCGATATCTCTCTCTTCAGAGGCTTGGCTGCCTGTTCTGCTCCTCATGTCCATCCCCTGAGCAGCACAAGCGACAGGCATCATGCTCATGCCTGCTGCACCTCGAGGTTTCACCCCTCTTTATTTGTGAAACATCTACGAATTTAGATCAAACAAAACAAATGGACAAAACTAGGTCAGCCCCTCACCTTCTGTTTACCTCCTAAGCCTAATTTCTCATCTCCACTTTTTTTAACTCATCAGTCATCTTTAATGTTTGACAACTTAAAATGAAAACAGAAAGGAAGAAAAGTTTACATTAGACTTTTCTTATCATGGATGCCTTAGTGGCATCTGGAGAAATAAGAACCTTTCGTGAAGGCATGATCTATTGCAGGAGAGAGCACAATCACAGAAGTAAGCAAAATCTGAGCAACTGGTTTCGATTTGTGTCTTGTATTACCCCCAAGTAAACTGGTGTAGCTTAAAAAACCAGAATTGTACTGATAAGAGAATTTTCTGTTTAGAGCTTTACATATTTTTGAAGCAATACCAGATCTGTTTTCTCTTGTATTTAGTTGCTAATGGACCTAAAATCTCTTTACAGCAGGTAAGAACTGCCATAACGCCACTGCTACACACATCCTACATCAGCCCTACTACAGGGAATAGGATAGGACTCAGCGAGAACAACTCAATACCTGCTGCATTTCCCTGCAGCCAGGCTCAGGAAACACTCGCTTCCTTTATGCTGTGCAGAGAGAACTTAGCACGATGAATGCTTGAGATCAGCCTATTTAGGGCAGGCTTCCCAAAAAGAGCTAGAATAACTAGGCATTAATCTTATCCATTCCACTTCTCCAGGGGAAAAAAATAAACTCCTCTTTTAAATGGGTGAAACACCTGCTACAAATGGAAACAGAAGATCGTAAGACTGTTGTTCTCACTGATCATTTTCTAATTAGCATTGTACATTCCATTCTGTAATAGTAGGATAATTTGTACAGAATTACAAGTTGTAATTATTTATACAATTGGATAGATGTGAGAAACAGCTTTTGGAATGTCTTAATATGTATTGGTGAAACCATGAACTCCATAGCCATGAACCTCTTGCAAACAACAAAAGAAGCAGAAAGTTTTAGAAGGAAACTCTAAAGGAATTTTATACAGCTGCACACAGATGCCCAGTGAGACAACAAGAGTGTAAGAAGGGTCAAACCTTATGTACTGATTGATTACACAGCTACTGAAATTCTTAGGGCATTCTGGAATCACACTAAATGTGAGAAGAAAACAAACTATATTGTTGAAGTCAGAGAACTAAAACAGAGGTGAATTAAAGAGATTAGAAATAGGGCAGTAAATAAAATGAGATGCTGCTTGAGAAATGGAGTAGGAACGCCCCTGTCACTGTTGTACCCGGGACGATGAAAAACGACACAACCAAGATCCGGAGAAAATGGCTTATTTAATTAATTATAAATCGGTTTATATAACTTGATTCACAAGAGTAGCATAGTACTATTTGTCCCTTGGTCAACCACCTCCTAGAATGATTGGTGGAGGCTATACAACACCCATTTCAAAATATTTTCCTCAGTGTGCCATAACAATACTAACTGAACAACAGCAGGTGCAAAGATAGAGAACTAGTTTACAAAAACCCATAGCAGTGTTTTGCACAGTTTTCGTGAGAGACACAGAGTTCTCACAGAATGCTGCAGAAAGCTGAAAAATCCCTCCACTAAAGCTTTTCAGTGTCCACATGCCCCAATGGACAAACACCTGGAACACTGGTGTATATACACATATAATTTAGGAAAGGGATGGAGAAACCAGGCACAAAGTAACCTGGGTGGGAAGGATGAAGACTGGTTTACCAGAAGAAATAATCAAAGACAAATATTTAGTGTTTTGTATATACACAAGAAAGGTCCATTACAGGGGGAAAGGAAGTATTTAGGGAGTTTCCCAGACTGTAAGATAGAATTAGGATCTTCTAAACAAACTCCCTGATGGAAATGTAATGAACTGAAGAAACGTATTTCCAAAGGAAGTCAGGAAGGCTTTCTTTTTGTGTGCATGTGAAACTCAACAGGAAAAAAAAGAAAGTGAGAAAGTATCCTGGCAGGAACTATCCTATTTCAAATCCTCATTCTTCTTATTTTAAATGCCTTTTGAAAGTTTTAACCCCAAAATCATTAGTGCCTTTTTTTTTGTTGTTGTTGTTAGTATGGTAGATTTACAGCAATAATCTGAAAGCTTTTTCTGACAGATTATAGACTCTTCCAACATTTATCTTCAGTAGGCACACATCAACTGTAAATTGGCTTAAAACATACAGACACACATCCCAGTTTTGACTGCATTTACTGTATTTCTGAATTCCAGCTAACCTTGGGAGGTATACAGGATCAAATCCTGCAGTGTACATGTCTGCCAAAGGAAGCCAAACTGATCTCACTTGGCTAATGAATGCCTAAATGCAAAAAAAGAGAGGCAGCTGAATGTCTTGAGCAGCTTAAACCACACAATACCCAGTGTGACTACAACAGCAATTGTACCAAATGTGCAAACCACCACCTGTTATACATAACACCTTCTTTCTGCACTCTCCAAATAAATGGATCAAGCACTTTCTACTTAACAGTACAATAAGAATGCAAAAAAGATTGATGTTGTAAAATGATGAACTTTAGGAACTGCAGTTGCAACTGACAGCATTCCTTCCATCTGTAATTAATTATTCTAAATTCTTATCCCTTGAACTAAAATTTTTTTAGCAATATGAAATGGACATAAAGCTTTACGTCAAAATAATCTCTCTTTATCTCTTTGGTCTAAATAAAGCCACAGAAGAGCTTAAATGAATGACAAAATATAGCAAAAGATGTACAGAGCAATGTTCTTAAGTCCAGCTTTGCACTACATCAACAATGATCATTTTTTCAGCAGGGGAAGAGCTAAACCCTAGAAATGTGGTTTTAAACAAAAATACATAAATTGCAGTTTATGCTCAGCCTCTATGTATTACACACCACAGCTGATACAGAGCTGCACAGCCTCGAGACTGAGTTTAAGCAGAGCTGCTGTTTTGACAGCAATAATTTTGGACTTACATTTCTACGTCTCTGAATTGTCAGTGTAATTAAACTCACACAAATTAGTTTGGAAAGGAATTTTCCAGAAAGCTATCTGGGCTGATCATTTGTAGTTGGGTCACTAAATGTGTGGATCACACAAACACGTAACAATTCAGTATTCTGCCATAATAAAATTCTAGAAATATCATTACTGTAACACAAGTTCATGGGTTTTTAGGAATTAATAACCCATATATCTGTTACAGTAACACCTCTGCCTAAGCAATCAATTGTGTGCCAAATGTAAACTGTGGCCTGCACAAAGATTATGGATAATTCTAAGGAAAGCATAATTAAAAAATTCTTTCCCCTCTTCCCCCATCTATGTAGAATGTGCAAATCTCATTGAAATGAGCCATGACAAATGCAGTGATCAAGATGTAGTGGCAAAACTAGTTTGTATGTACAATGGCTAAATTTAGCCTATTGCTCTTCATCAGCAAAGTTGGCACTTAAGACAGGAATTCAGGTATAAGACAGACTGTATGCTATTAGGCATCCTAATTTTCCAAGGTCATTACTCTTCAGGTTGTTTTCAATGATAGATATTTTTGTTACTTGCAGTTGAAAATAACCCATTTTCCTTAATGTTCGCTGCATGCTTGGAAAAGACTTGCATAAACCATGTGATGACTGTAGAGATAACTGATTTCTGATTCAGTTAGCAGGTTAGTCTAACTCGTAGTATTACTTCACAAATGGGCTTGCAATGGCTTCAGGAAATAATTATTTTATATATATATACACACAGTGTTTGAGTAAATACATTTTTTCTGTTAAATACAAAGGGGTGTAGTTGGCATCAGTGTATCTAACACAGTGTTACACAATGTTATAGTTTCAGTGTATAAGGGCAGACTATAAACAACAATCATTTGGTAAAATCCCCATATAAATGAAGACTAAAACCAAAATGGAAATGGAAGCCCCAGAAAGCTCCTACTTTCCATACCTGTACTGAATCTGGATGCAGAGGCCAAGAAGAGCTAGAAGGCACCTTCCTCTTGCCTTTTTCTCACAGACTGAAACCTTTCTCGGCCCCAGTGTCCAGGAGCAGCCAAGGGACAGCAGTGGAGTGAGGCTTGGTCACAGGGACTACAGAAAACCTACTCACGTTTGGCTTCTCAAGTTAAAGTGCTGCTACACTGCAGTTGCTTTGCACTTCTGAAAAATATAAACTGATTTCAGTAGTGCAGGGCTCTTTCATATCTGAAGAGTATTTAACATGACTGTGTTCCAGCCTGATCAAAGCTCGGTTTCATCGTAAGGAAAATCTTTGTAGTTTTCTTTTTCTCTGGTTCTGAAGAGTAAATCATAACTTAGACACCTAAAAATCTTTAGGTTACCCATAAAAAGAAAAAAACAACATTCTAGGAAAAAGTTATATGCGGTTACAGTAAATTATAATCTTCATTTTTATTTGCATTTATTTACCTTAATTATAGTTTCAAGCCATTATTAAGCACACAGGTAGTTCCTTTACTCTGAACATGATTTGCTCTTTTTTACAATTTGTTTCAAAGTTTAGCTATCTATCTAAAACAGATTTCCAAGGAAAAAAAACATATTAAACTCCTCCAGTATGACAGGAAAATCTCTGAGAGCCTCTTTGTTTAGAGGGAATTAAACTAGCAGAGCATTTTAGAATTCAAGCAACAGGAAGTAATTGTTTTTACCTTCTTCAAACTTGTTCCTGGCTTCCAAAAGAGCAAAAGAATACCTTTTTTTCATCTAAAATACACAACATCACTGTATTTTTTAAAATTCTTGAAAGAGCACTTTGGTTCTTGAAATCCAGAGGAACTTGGGTCTCACACATATTCATTCATTTGACCTCAAGAGAGGGAAGATGATTCACTCTTGTCCTCTATCCTGCAAAGTCTTGCACTAGGCAGGACACATAGAATACTATCAGGAAAAGAAAACTAAAAATATAGAAAGCAACAGCTCACAGTGAGTACAATAAAAATAAAAAACGTACTGGAAGTTACTTCACCCACTCAAATGCTTTTCATGTCTTTACAACTTGTAAATGGCTTTTTGCATTTATCTAGATAAATCTAGATGTACTCAGCACCTTGATGAAAACCTTCAGCTTAATATGCTCCTGGAAGATTTGGGGGATGAGGTGGGAATAAATCAAGAAGTAATTTGAGGCATAAAAATTTTAAAATACCTTTTTAAGAAATCAAACTACTTTCTGAAGACAGGTTTTGTTTTTAAACTCAGTTCTGAATTAAAGGGAAACTTTCTGAGGTACAATTTAATTGCAAGTATGAGCTTTCTAGGGAATGACCAGTCTATTGGAACAACATTCTCCACAGAAATCCTTGGCCCTCACATTCCACCACTGAGCTGGGAGGCCACGTTTATGCCTCTCTGGCTTTCTGTTTCTTTGTGTTTTTCTCTGTCGTGATGTTGAAAGTATACATCAAAAAATAAAGTACTGATTCGTAAGATCCTTAAATTCCACTGCAAGACCATAACTGCAGCCTCTCATACATTTTGT
Source organism: Eulacestoma nigropectus (assembly GCA_013397775.1). Lineage (NCBI taxonomy): Eukaryota > Metazoa > Chordata > Aves > Passeriformes > Eulacestoma > Eulacestoma nigropectus. The sequence goes on along the minus strand of VZTE01002640.1, from coordinate 317,409 downwards.
CTTCAATATCCATCCCATTTCAACCCCCAAATTTTTTAATTTCTCGACTCTCAACTATCTTTACCTCCATCAAATACTAAAATCTGGCTTTCTGTCACTGTGCAACATTGATCTCGTACTGATGACCTGTAGAATACTTTATGCCTAATGGCCATCACTATGCCCACAATATTCATCATGTATTCTGTTTTAGCATCTATTAGTCAATTTTAAACAATGTAATTAAGAATATTTTAAGACCTTGCTGGCTTATCCTCAAGATGTGCAATCCAAAGCAACAGAAAACTTTACTTTTTATTTCTATTCATTTTTCTACTACAAAATTAATGAAAATTCACTATGATTAATGGCCTGGACTTTTTTATAACTCTTACCTTCATAAGCAGTTTTTTTGTCTTAGTTCCTGTTTCAATGGTCAGTCTCTGCATTAAGATTTTCTGCTTTCATGATTTTATTGTTGTTTGGGTTTTTTTGATTTTTTTTTTTTTTTTTTTTTACACATTGAAGGAATTCTTCTGCTCAAGCAATGTCCATTCCTCCTCTACAGTATTTGCTTTTTCTGGTGTCATGGGGTGGTATTCCACGATCTCGAGTGATTGTTTTCAAATGCCCATATGACAAACATGGTTTTCACTTGAAAACCTCTGAGAGGTCCATCTGACTCTCCTTTATTAATGTATTACACACTTGATGTGCTCAGACTTTGCAATTTACCCTCATAAAGCCCTTCTATGATACAGAAACATTATTGACATTTTACAATGAACAGAAAACGAGTCAGCTTATTAAGATACCTAAATGCTTAAGGATGCCTATTGGGATTTTCAAGGTTGCTCTGACATATAACTCTTATTGAACTAATTGAAGATTTTTCACTAAATGCCTAATTTGCATTTTTAGTTTTCTGAAAAGCTTTAAAATCTGACTCACTCGTGTCACCCTTTAAATCCAGTGGACCAGCGCATTAAACCCAGATCTCATTAGCCCTTAAACTCATGCTCAAAGCACGTGCAGCGCTCCCCACAAGAGGGGAAAACTGCATGAAAAATAAAGATGTGGCACACACCACAAGCATCCAGTCCCTCCTGGCCTGAGTCACACAGCAAACACTCAGACGGTAGGGAGCCACAGAGCCAAGCGCATCAGATGTCAGGCAGGAGAGGAGTGGATCTCCAGGGATCTGGCTGCTCAGTGCTGGGACTGAGGGGTGCCGGGAGGCTGAGCTTGGAGACAAACACTGGCATCAGGCTCAGCAGCCCCTCAGCTCCCTCCTTCCCTCAATTAGGGGTTGGTTTTTCTAACAACTCCTGATGGGGGACAGAGCCAACATCCATGAATGGCTTCAACCAAACGTGCTGCAGAATTGCCTGTATCCACCATGTCGCTGGGTTTTGGCAAGGGGCAAATTTATTTCAGAAACACTTTTAAAAGCATTGCCCCATGCACTAATTCCTGTACAATACCTAGTCATGTACCTAACCATGCACTTTTCTCCACTCTAACGTTGTAGACATTTTCACTTTTGGGTGGCGTAAGAGCAAGTTACTCAGTTTGACTAAAGCCCATCACTTTCACACCTCGGGGGGCAGGAAGCTGGAACAAGGACAGCTTCATCTTTTGCCCAGTTCTGATAAGGAGATGCTGTCCTTCAGCACTGCTTTTCTTCACATCCCTATGTTTAGGCCACTAGTGGCTGGAAAGGGAATGGATCAGCTGTCAGGGCTTTTAAAGGCCATTTTGCCCTTGTTAAGTCAACGAAACTCACTACATGAAGCAAGCTGGGTTTGATCAGTGTGCTTACTGCCCTTTGACTGTGAATCGTATTGCTTCATTTTGGAAGTTGTGCACTGTCTTCTTACAGCCCACAGCACCACAACTAAGGACCAGCTAAACAAACCACATGGACAGCCAGTTTACTAGGATAATATATATATTTTAATCACAGAAATATGGGACTAGGTAAATTAACAAATTCCTGACATAACCACCTCACAGAAGTATTTTCCAAGTCAGGGCTCATGGGTAACATGTTGCCCACTAGACCCTCTGAGACTGGCTGCAGCTGTAAAAAATAAAAATGTTCTGATTGAGGCCAATGGGAAGATGCTGCCTGCAGCATAATTGCTCATTGCTGTTGCACATTGGCTGGCGAAGGTTAGGGACTGCTGCTCTGTGTAATCGAGCAGGTTCGCAACAATACCGGAAGGCTGTTGTATAATAACAGTTCAAGCAAAACAGGTAGAAATAAACACACATTTTAATTTTTTTTTCTCATCTTTAGGTAGAGGTGATAAATTTTTACTGAGCACACCGTGTTTTAAAATCACTCCCAAACAGATGTCAGGTACTCCTTTTGCCCGAGGCTGATGGAAAAAAAAGCAGGTAGCTTCTGAAAGGAATCTGAAAAGCTGTTAGCCGAGTAGCGGAGGCTAAAGTCTCCATATGCATTTCAAGTAGTTTCATATCCAAAGTGAGCACTGATTGAAGCAGACGGCTTTGGAATCATGACCTGATACACAAATATGTGATTGATCCTTTAGTAAATGAAAATTACAGAAAATCACAGCTGTCTGTCACAAAAATTACTGCTTATATGAACAAAGTAATTAAATCTGCCTATATGAACCAAACAATTAAATATGCCTACTTTTAAAGAATCCTTATCAAACATTGCATGAATCACTCCAATTTGAATATTCTAAGTAGTGAAAAGCCAGAATGGCTGCAAATAGCTTTGCATACAAGCGAACGGAATGACAGAACATTCCTTATTCATTTACTGTGATAGCACGTCTTTTTCCCCCATCGAGTATTTTTTTACTTAGTTTTACTTGTTTTCTCCAGGCCTTCAGCATATCCAAGGATTTGTCAGGAAGTCGCACTCTTGAGTGTCACTTCAGGCTCACCAAATTACAGAAAAACATTTAAGAATAGGGTGTCACTAGACTGCCCTGTGCTAAACAGAGTGATTTATTTCAGAGAATAATGAAGCGATGAATACTGTGCTGTGATGACAGGCTGATCTAACAGCAAGCTTTCCCAGTGCTGCAAACGTTCATCAACTTCTCTTTTAACTCTCTAAATTTCTCCTCATAATGAGCAAACTCAACTTGATGATGTAAAAATAAATATAATAAGCTCCTACTTTAGACTGAGATTTGCAGTCTTTTCCTTGCATCCAGAGACATATACTCAATCTTTTCACGTTTTTGTGCAGCTGGAGCTCAGCTTCCTCACGAGAAAGCTTCCTTAAGTTAAAGTTTTTAAGAATGTTATGCCACGATGCGGAAACCATAATCCTGACACACAGACACAGAAAACCACGCAGTGTACACCTTGCCAGACCTACAGCCCCCACATCTGCTACAGAAATGCGAGGAATTGTCTTTTTAGCTGGTGACATACAGAACTGGGGAGTTGGGCTAAATCGTGTTCCAGTTAAACCGAGCTACGAGCCCCCCGCGCCTCTGCGCTTCACCCCGAGCGCTGGGAGGACCAGGGGAGCAGCAGGGCAGCCCCGGGCGCCCGGCACTGCAGCAGAGCCGCGGCGGCGCCGGCCAGGGCGGCTCCGGCCCGCTCCGGGCGGGCAGCGGCCGCGCAAAGTTGTCCGCCCGCCCCCCGCGCTGCCGCACCCGGCGCGGGCTCGGGGAGCGCTGCGGGCTCGGGCTCCGCATCTCCCCCAGCGCCGGGCGCTAAAACCGAGCCTGGCGGCACCGAGACCAGACCGGCGTCCTCCCCCGGCCGGGCCGGGCAAAGCCCCCCCCCCCACCCCCG